>OZ024752.1:25803865-26006365 GCA_964016885.1 Eledone cirrhosa
ACAACTATAACACCACCACCATCAACACCATAGCTAGTAACACTACCTACGACAACTATAACACCACCATCATCAACACCATAGCTAAAAACACTACCAACGACAACTATAACAACACCACCATCAACACCATAGCTAAAAACACTACCAACGACAACTATAACACCACCACCATCAACACCATAGCTAATAACACTACCTACGACAACTATAACAACAACACCATCAACATCATATCTAATAACACTACCAACGACAACTAGAACAACACCACCATCAACACCATAGCTTATAACACTGCCGACGACAACTATAACACCACCACCATCAACACCATAGCTAATAACACTACCTACGACAACTATAACACCACCACCACCAACATCATAGCTAATAACACAACCAACGACAACTATAACACCACCACCATCAACATCATAGCTAATAACACTACCAACGACAACTATAACACCACCACCATCAACACCATAGATAATAACACTACCAACGACAACTATAACACCACCACCATCAACACCATAGCTAATAACACTACCAACGACAACTATAACAACACCAACATCAACACCATAGCAAATAACACTACCTACGACAAATATAACAACAACACTATAGCTAATAACACTACCTACGACAACTATAACACCACCACCATCAACACCATGGCTAATAACACTACCTACGACAACTATAACAACTCCACCATCAACATCATAGCTAATAACACTACCAACGACAACTATAACACCACCACCATCAACACCATAGCTAATAACACTACCTACGACAACTATAACAACACGACCATCAACACCATAGCTAATAACACTACCTACGACAACTATAACAACACCAGAATCAACACCATAGCTAATAACACTACCAACGACAACTATAACACCACCACCATCAACACCATAGCTAATAACACTACCTACGACAACTATAACACCACCACCATCAACACCATAGCTAATAACACTACCTACGACAACTATAACACCACCACCATCAACACCATAGCTAATAACACTACCAACAACAACTATAACAACACCACCATCAACACCATAGCTTATAACACTACCAACGACAACTATAACATCACCACCATCAACATCATAGCTAATAACACTACCTACGACAACTATAACACCACCACCATCAACATCATAGCTAATAACACTACCAACGAAAACTATAACACCACCACCATCAACACCATAGATAATAACACTACCAATGACAATTATAACACCAACACCATCAACATCATAGCTAATAACACTACCAAAGACAACTATAACACCACCACCATCAACACCATGGCTAATAACAATACCAACGACAACTATAACAACACCAACATCAACACCATAGCTAATAACACTACCAAAGACAACTATAACACCACCACCATCAACACCATAGCTAATAACACTACCAGCGACAACTAGAACAACACCACCATCAACACCATAGCTTATAACACTACCAACGACAACTATAACACCACCACTATCAACACCATAGCTAATAACACTACCTACGACAACTATAACACCACCACCATCAACATCATAGCTAATAACACAACCAACGACAACTATAACACCACCACCATCAACATCATAGCTAATAACACTACCAACGACAACTATAACACCACCACCATCAACACCATAGATAATAACACTACCAACGACAACTATAACACCACCACCATCAACATCATAGCTAATAACACAACCAACGACAACTATAACACCACCACCATCAACACCATAGCTAATAACAATACCAACGACAACTATAACAACACCAACATCAACACCATAGCTAATAACACTAACTACGACAACTATAACACCACCACCATCAACATCATAGCTAATAACACTACCTACGACAACTATAACACAACCACCATCAACACCATAGTTAATAACACTAACTACGATAACTGTAACAACACCACCATCAACACCATAGCTAGTAACACTACCTACGACAACTATAACACCACCACCTTCAACACCATAGCTAATAACACTACCAACGACAACACCACCACCATCAACACCATAGCTAGTAACACTACCAACGACAACACCACCACCATCAACACCATAGCTAGTAACACTACCAACGACAACACCACCACCATCAACACCATAGCTAGTAACACTACCAACGACAACAACACCACCATCAATACCATAGCTAATAACACTACCAACGACAACAACACCACCATCAACACCATAGTTAATAACACTACCAACGACAACTATAACACCACCACCATCAACCCCATAGCTAATAACACTACCAACGACAACACCACCACCATCAACACCATAGCTAGTAACACTACTAACGACAACACCACCACCATCAACACCATAGCTAGTAACACTACCAACGACAACACCACCACCATCAACATCATAGCTAATAACAATACCAACGACAACTATAACACCACCACCTTCAACACCATAGCTAATAACACTATATACGACAACTATAACACCACCACCATCAACACCATAGCTAGTAACACTACCTACGACAACTATAACACCACCATCATCAACACCATAGCTAAAAACACTACCAACGACAACTATAACACCACCATCAACACCATAGCTAAAAACACTACTAACGACAACTATAACACCACCACCATCAACACCATAGCTAAAAACACTACCAACGACAACTATAACAACACCACCATCAACACCATAGCTAAAAACACTACCAACGACAACTATAACACCACCACCATCAACACCATAGCTAATAACACTACCTATGACAAATATAACACCACCACCATCAACACCATAGTAATAACACTACCTACGACAAGTATAACATCACCACCATCAACACCATAGCTAATAACACTACCTACGACAAATATAACACGACAACCATCAACACCATAGATAATAACACAACCAACGACAACTATAACACCACCACCACCAACTATCAACACCATAGCTAATAACACTACCAACGACAACTATAACACCACCACCATCAACACCATAGCTAATAACACTACCTACGACAACTATAACAACACTATAGCTAATAACACTACCTACGACAACTATAACACCACCACCATCAACACCATAGCTAATAACACTACCTACGACAACTATAACAACACCACCATCAACACCATAGATAATAACACTACCTACGACAACTATAACAACACCAGAATCAACACCATAGCTAATAACACCACCAACGACAACTATAACACCACCACCATCAACACCATAGCTAATAACACTACCTACGACAACTATAACACCACCACCATCAACACCATAGCTAATAACACTACCTACGACAACTATAACATCACCACCATCAACACCATAGCTAATAACACTACCTACGACAACTATAACACCACCACCATCAACACCATAGCTAATAACACTACCTACGACAACTATAACATCACCACCATCAACACCATAGCTAATAACACTAGCTACGACAACTATAACACCACCACCATCAACACCATAGCTAATAACACTACCAACGACAACTAGAACAACACCACCATCAACACCATAGCTTATAACACTACCAACGACAACTATAACACCACCACCATCAACACCAGAGCTAATAAAACTACCTACGACAACTATAACACCAACACCATCAACATCATAGCTAATAACACTACCAACGACAACTATAACACCACCACCATCAACACTATAGATAATAACACTACCAACGACAATTATAACACCAACACCATCAACATCATAGCTAATAACACTACCAACGACAACTATAACACCACCACCATCAACACCATAGCTAATAACACTACCAACGACAACTATAACAACACCAACATCAACACCATAGCTAATAACACTACCTACGACAATTATAACACCACCACCATCAACACCGTAGCTAATAACACTACCTACGACAACTATAACAACACCAACATCAACACCATAGCTTATAACACTACCTACGACAACTAGAACAACACCACCATCAACACCATAGCTTATAACACTACCAACGACAACTATAACACCACCAACATCAACACCATAGCTAATAACACTACCTACGACAACTATAACACCACCACCATCAACATCATAGATAATAACACTACCAACGACAACTATAACACCACCACCATCAACACCATAGCTAATAACACTACCTACGACAAATATAACACCACCACCATCAACACCATAGCTAATAACACTACCTACGACAACTATAACACCACCACCATCAACATCATAGCTAATAACACAACCAACGACAACTATAACACCACCACCATCAACACCATAGCTAATAACACTACCTACGATAACTGTAACAACACCACCATCAACATCATAGCTAATAACACTACCAACGACAACTATAACACCACCACCATCAACACCATAGCTAATAACACTACCTACGACAACTATAACAACAACACTATAGATAATAACACTACCTACGACAACTATAACACCACCACCATCAACACCATGGCTAATAACACTACCTACGACAACTATAACAACACCACCATCAACACCATAGCTAATAACACTACCTACGACAACTATAACAACACCAGAATCAACACCATAGCTAATAACAGTACCTACGACAACTATAACACCACCACCATCAACACCATAGCTAATAACACTACCTACGACAACTATAACACCACCACCATCAACACCATAGCTAATAACACTACCAACGACAACTATAACACCACCATCAACACCATAGCTAATAACACTACCAACAACAACTATAACAACACCACCATCAACACCATAGCTTATAACACTGCCAACGACAACTATAACATCACCACCATTAACACCATAGCTAATAACACTACCTACGATAACTATAACACCACCACCATCAACACCATATCTAATAACACTACCTACGACAACTATAACATCACCACCATCAACACCATAGCTAATAACACTACCTACGACAACTATAACACCACCACCATCAACACCATAGCTAATAAAGCTACCAACGACAACTAGAACAACACCACCATCAACACCATAGCTTATAACACTACCAACGACAACTATAACACCACCACCATCAACATCATAGCTAATAACACTACCAACTACAATTATAACACCACCACCATCAACATCATAGCTAATAACACTACCAACGACAACTATAACACCACCACGATCAACACCATAGATAATAGCACTACCAACGACAATTATAACACCACCACCATCAACACCATAGCTAATAACACTACCAACAACAACTATAACAACACCACCATCAACACCATAGCTTGTGACACTACCAACGACAACTATAACATCACCACCATCAACACCATAGCTAATAACACTACCTACGACAACTATAACACCACCACCATCAACACCATAGCTAATAACACTAACTACGACAACTATAACATCACCACCATCAACACCATAGCTTATAACACTACCAACAACAACTATAACACCACCACCATCAACACCATAGCAAATAACACTACCAACGACAAATATAACAACACCAACATCAACACCATAGCTAATAACACTACCTACGACAACTATAACACCACCACCATCAACACCATAGCTAATAACACTACCAACGACAACTAGAACGACACCACCATCAACACCATAGCTTATAACACTACCAACGACAACAATAACACCACCACCATTAACACCATAGATAATAACACTACCAACGACAACTATAACACCACCACCATCAACATCATAGCTAATAACACTACCAACGACAAATATAACACCACCACCATCAACACCATAGCTAATAACACTACCTACGACAACTATAACAACACCAACATCAACACCATAGCTGATAACACTACCTACGACAACTATAACACCACCACCATCAACACCATAGCTAATAACACTACCAACGACAACTAGAACAACACCACCATCAACACCATAGCTTATAAACTACCAACGACAATTATAACACCACCACCATCAACACCATAGCTAATAACACTACCTACGACAACTATAACACCAACACCATCAACACCATAGCTAATAACACTACCAAGGACAACTATATCATCACCACCATCAACACCATAGCTAATAACACTACCTACGACAACTATAACAACACCACCATCAACATCATAGCTAATAACTCTACCTACGACAACTATAACACCACCACCATCAACACCATAGCTAATAACACTACCAACGACAACTAGAACAACACCACCATCAACACCATAGCTTATAACACTACCAACGACAACTATAACACCACCACTATCAACACCATAGCTAATAACACTACCTACGACAACTATAACACCACCACCATCAACATCATAGCTAATAACACAACCAACGACAACTATAACACCACCACCATCAACATCATAGCTAATAACACTACCAACGACAACTATAACACCACCACCATCAACACCATAGATAATAACACTACCAACGACAACTATAACACCACCACCATCAACATCATAGCTAATAACACAACCAACGACAACTATAACACCACCACCATCAACACCATAGCTAATAACAATACCAACGACAACTATAACAACACCAACATCAACACCATAGCTAATAACACTAACTACGACAACTATAACACCACCACCATCAACATCATAGCTAATAACACTACCTACGACAACTATAACACAACCACCATCAACACCATAGTTAATAACACTAACTACGATAACTGTAACAACACCACCATCAACACCATAGCTAGTAACACTACCTACGACAACTATAACACCACCACCTTCAACACCATAGCTAATAACACTACCAACGACAACACCACCACCATCAACACCATAGCTAGTAACACTACCAACGACAACACCACCACCATCAACACCATAGCTAGTAACACTACCAACGACAACACCACCACCATCAACACCATAGCTAGTAACACTACCAACGACAACAACACCACCATCAATACCATAGCTAATAACACTACCAACGACAACAACACCACCATCAACACCATAGTTAATAACACTACCAACGACAACTATAACACCACCACCATCAACCCCATAGCTAATAACACTACCAACGACAACACCACCACCATCAACACCATAGCTAGTAACACTACTAACGACAACACCACCACCATCAACACCATAGCTAGTAACACTACCAACGACAACACCACCACCATCAACATCATAGCTAATAACAATACCAACGACAACTATAACACCACCACCTTCAACACCATAGCTAATAACACTATATACGACAACTATAACACCACCACCATCAACACCATAGCTAGTAACACTACCTACGACAACTATAACACCACCATCATCAACACCATAGCTAAAAACACTACCAACGACAACTATAACACCACCATCAACACCATAGCTAAAAACACTACTAACGACAACTATAACACCACCACCATCAACACCATAGCTAAAAACACTACCAACGACAACTATAACAACACCACCATCAACACCATAGCTAAAAACACTACCAACGACAACTATAACACCACCACCATCAACACCATAGCTAATAACACTACCTATGACAAATATAACACCACCACCATCAACACCATAGTAATAACACTACCTACGACAAGTATAACATCACCACCATCAACACCATAGCTAATAACACTACCTACGACAAATATAACACGACCACCATCAACACCATAGATAATAACACAACCAACGACAACTATAACACCACCACCACCAACTATCAACACCACAGCTAATAACACTACCAACGACAACTATAACACCACCACCATCAACACCATAGCTAATAACACTACCTACGACAACTATAACAACACTATAGCTAATAACACTACCTACGACAACTATAACACCACCACCATCAACACCATAGCTAATAACACTACCTACGACAACTATAACAACACCACCATCAACACCATAGATAATAACACTACCTACGACAACTATAACAACACCAGAATCAACACCATAGCTAATAACACCACCAACGACAACTATATCACCACCACTATCAACACCATAGCTAATAACACTACCTACGACAACTATAACACCACCACCATCAACACCATAGCTAATAACACTACCTACGACAACTATAACACCACCACCATCAACACCATAGCTAATAACACTACCAACAACAACTATAACAACACCACCATCAACACCATAGCTTATAACACTAGCAACGACAACTATAACATCACCACCATCAACACCATAGCTAATAACACTACCTACGACAACTATAACACCACCACCATCAACACCATAGCTAATAACACTACCTACGACAACTATAACATCACCACCATCAACACCATAGATAATAGCACTACCAACGACAATTATAACACCACCACCATCAACACCATAGCTAATAACACTACCAACAACAACTATAACAACACCACCATCAACACCATAGCTTATGACACTACCAACGACAACTATAACATCACCACCATCAACACCATAGCTAATAACACTACCTACGACAACTATAACACCACCACCATCAACACCATAGCTAATAACACTAACTACGACAACTATAACATCACCACCATCAACACCATAGCTTATAACACTACCAACAACAACTATAACACCACCACCATCAACACCATAGCAAATAACACTACCAACGACAAATATAACAACACCAACATCAACACCATAGCTAATAACACTACCTACGACAACTATAACACCACCACCATCAACACCATAGCTAATAACACTACCAACGACAACTAGAACGACACCACCATCAACACCATAGCTTATAACACTACCAACGACAACAATAACACCACCACCATTAACACCATAGATAATAACACTACCAACGACAACTATAACACCACCACCATCAACATCATAGCTAATAACACTACCAACGACAAATATAACACCACCACCATCAACACCATAGCTAATAACACTACCTACGACAACTATAACAACACCAACATCAACACCATAGCTGATAACACTACCTACGACAACTATAACACCACCACCATCAACACCATAGCTAATAACACTACCAACGACAACTAGAACAACACCACCATCAACACCATAGCTTATAAACTACCAACGACAATTATAACACCACCACCATCAACACCATAGCTAATAACACTACCTACGACAACTATAACACCAACACCATCAACACCATAGCTAATAACACTACCAAGGACAACTATATCATCACCACCATCAACACCATAGCTAATAACACTACCTACGACAACTATAACAACACCACCATCAACATCATAGCTAATAACTCTACCTACGACAACTATAACACCACCACCATCAACACCATAGCTAATAACACTACCAACGACAACTAGAACAACACCACCATCAACACCATAGCTTATAACACTACCAACGACAACTATAACACCACCACTATCAACACCATAGCTAATAACACTACCTACGACAACTATAACACCACCACCATCAACATCATAGCTAATAACACAACCAACGACAACTATAACACCACCACCATCAACATCATAGCTAATAACACTACCAACGACAACTATAACACCACCACCATCAACACCATAGATAATAACACTACCAACGACAACTATAACACCACCACCATCAACATCATAGCTAATAACACAACCAACGACAACTATAACACCACCACCATCAACACCATAGCTAATAACAATACCAACGACAACTATAACAACACCAACATCAACACCATAGCTAATAACACTAACTACGACAACTATAACACCACCACCATCAACATCATAGCTAATAACACTACCTACGACAACTATAACACAACCACCATCAACACCATAGTTAATAACACTAACTACGATAACTGTAACAACACCACCATCAACACCATAGCTAATAACACTACCAACGACAACACCACCACCATCAACACCATAGCTAGTAACACTACCAACGACAACACCACCACCATCAACACCATAGCTAGTAACACTACCAACGACAACACCACCACCATCAACACCATAGCTAGTAACACTACCAACGACAACAACACCACCATCAATACCATAGCTAATAACACTACCAACGACAACAACACCACCATCAACACCATAGTTAATAACACTACCAACGACAACTATAACACCACCACCATCAACCCCATAGCTAATAACACTACCAACGACAACACCACCACCATCAACACCATAGCTAGTAACACTACTAACGACAACACCACCACCATCAACACCATAGCTAGTAACACTACCAACGACAACACCACCACCATCAACATCATAGCTAATAACAATACCAACGACAACTATAACACCACCACCTTCAACACCATAGCTAATAACACTATATACGACAACTATAACACCACCACCATCAACACCATAGCTAGTAACACTACCTACGACAACTATAACACCACCATCATCAACACCATAGCTAAAAACACTACCAACGACAACTATAACACCACCATCAACACCATAGCTAAAAACACTACTAACGACAACTATAACACCACCACCATCAACACCATAGCTAAAAACACTACCAACGACAACTATAACAACACCACCATCAACACCATAGCTAAAAACACTACCAACGACAACTATAACACCACCACCATCAACACCATAGCTAATAACACTACCTATGACAAATATAACACCACCACCATCAACACCATAGTAATAACACTACCTACGACAAGTATAACATCACCACCATCAACACCATAGCTAATAACACTACCTACGACAAATATAACACGACCACCATCAACACCATAGATAATAACACAACCAACGACAACTATAACACCACCACCACCAACTATCAACACCATAGCTAATAACACTACCAACGACAACTATAACACCACCACCATCAACACCATAGCTAATAACACTACCTACGACAACTATAACAACACTATAGCTAATAACACTACCTACAACAACTATAACACCACCACCATCAACACCATAGCTAATAACACTACCTACGACAACTATAACAACACCACCATCAACACCATAGATAATAACACTACCTACGACAACTATAACAACACCAGAATCAACACCATAGCTAATAACACCACCAACGACAACTATATCACCACCACCATCAACACCATAGCTAATAACACTACCTACGACAACTATAACACCACCACCATCAACACCATAGCTAATAACACTACCTACGACAACTATAACACCACCACCATCAACACCATAGCTAATAACACTACCAACAACAACTATAACAACACCACCATCAACACCATAGCTTATAACACTAGCAACGACAACTATAACATCACCACCATCAACACCATAGCTAATAACACTACCTACGACAACTATAACACCACCACCATCAACACCATAGCTAATAACACTACCTACGACAACTATAACATCACCACCATCAACACCATAGCTAATAACACTAGCTACGACAACTATAACACCACCACCATCAACACCATAGCTAATAACACTACCAACGACAACTAGAACAACACCACCATCAACACCATAGCTTATAACACTACCAACGACAACTATAACACCACCACCATCAACACCAGAGCTAATAAAACTACCTACGACAACTATAACACCAACACCATCAACATCATAGCTAATAACACTACCAACGACAACTATAACACCACCACCATCAACACTATAGATAATAACACTACCAACGACAATTATAACACCAACACCATCAACATCATAGCTAATAACACTACCAACGACAACTATAACACCACCACCATCAACACCATAGCTAATAACACTACCAACGACAACTATAACAACACCAACATCAACACCATAGCTAATAACACTACCTACGACAATTATAACACCACCACCATCAACACCGTAGCTAATAACACTACCTACGACAACTATAACAACACCAACATCAACACCATAGCTTATAACACTACCTACGACAACTAGAACAACACCACCATCAACACCATAGCTTATAACACTACCAACGACAACTATAACACCACCAACATCAACACCATAGCTAATAACACTACCTACGACAACTATAACACCACCACCATCAACATCATAGATAATAACACTACCAACGACAACTATAACACCACCACCATCAACACCATAGCTAATAACACTACCTACGACAAATATAACACCACCACCATCAGCACCATAGCTAATAACACTACCTACGACAACTATAACACCAGCACCATCAACATCATAGCTAATAACACAACCAACGACAACTATAACACCACCACCATCAACACCATAGCTAATAACACTACCTACGACAACTATAACAACAACACTATAGATAATAACACTACCTACGACAACTATAACACCACCACCATCAACACCATGGCTAATAACACTACCTACGACAACTATAACAACACCACCATCAACACCATAGCTAATAACACTACCTACGACAACTATAACAACACCAGAATCAACACCATAGCTAATAACAGTACCTACGACAACTATAACACCACCACCATCAACACCATAGCTAATAACACTACCTACGACAACTATAACACCACCACCATCAACACCATAGCTAATAACACTACCAACGACAACTATAACACCACCATCAACACCATAGCTAATAACACTACCAACAACAACTATAACAACACCACCATCAACACCATAGCTTATAACACTGCCAACGACAACTATAACATCACCACCATTAACACCATAGCTAATAACACTACCTACGATAACTATAACACCACCACCATCAACACCATATCTAATAACACTACCTACGACAACTATAACATCACCACCATCAACACCATAGCTAATAACACTACCTACGACAACTATAACACCACCACCATCAACACCATAGCTAATAAAGCTACCAACGACAACTAGAACAACACCACCATCAACACCATAGCTTATAACACTACCAACGACAACTATAACACCACCACCATCAACATCATAGCTAATAACACTACCAACTACAATTATAACACCACCACCATCAACATCATAGCTAATAACACTACCAACGACAACTATAACACCACCACGATCAACACCATAGATAATAGCACTACCAACGACAATTATAACACCACCACCATCAACACCATAGCTAATAACACTACCAACAACAACTATAACAACACCACCATCAACACCATAGCTTATAACACTACCAACGACAACTATAACATCACCACCATCAACACCATAGCTAATAACACTACCTACGACAACTATAACACCACCACCATCAACACCATAGCTAATAACACTAACTACGACAACTATAACATCACCACCATCAACACCATAGCTTATAACACTACCAACAACAACTATAACACCACCACCATCAACACCATAGCAAATAACACTACCAACGACAAATATAACAACACCAACATCAACACCATAGCTAATAACACTACCTACGACAACTATAACACCACCACCATCAACACCATAGCTAATAACACTACCAACGACAACTAGAACGACACCACCATCAACACCATAGCTTATAACACTACCAACGACAACTATAACACCACCACCATTAACACCATAGATAATAACACTACCAACGACAACTATAACACCACCACCATCAACATCATAGCTAATAACACTACCAACGACAAATATAACACCACCACCATCAACACCATAGCTAATAACACTACCTACGACAACTATAACAACACCAACATCAACACCATAGCTGATAACACTACCTACGACAACTATAACACCACCACCATCAACACCATAGCTAATAACACTACCAACGACAACTAGAACAACACCACCATCAACACCATAGCTTATAAACTACCAACGACAATTATAACACCACCACCATCAACACCATAGCTAATAACACTACCTACGACAACTATAACACCAACACCATCAACACCATAGCTAATAACACTACCAAGGACAACTATATCATCACCACCATCAACACCATAGCTAATAACACTACCTACGACAACTATAACAACACCACCATCAACATCATAGCTAATAACTCTACCTACGACAACTATAACACCACCACCATCAACACCATAGCTAATAACACTACCAACGACAACTAGAACAACACCACCATCAACACCATAGCTTATAACACTACCAACGACAACTATAACACCACCACCATCAACACCATAGCTAATAACACTACCTACGACAACTATAACACCACCACCATCAACATCATAGCTAATAACACTACCAACTACAACTATAACACCACCACCATCAACATCATAGCTAATAACACTACCAACGACAACTATAACACCACCACCATCAACACCATAGATAATAACACTACCAACGACAATTATAACACCACCACCATCAACACCATAGCTAATAACACTACCAACAACAACTATAACAACACCACCATCAACACCATAGCTTATAACACTACCAACGACAACTATAACATCACCAGCATCAACACCATAGCTAATAACACTACCTACGACAACTATAACAACACCACCATCAACACCATAGCTAATAACACTACCTACGACAACTGTAACATCACCACCATCAACACCATAGCTAATAACACTACCTACGACAACTATAACACCACCACCATCAACACCATAGCTAATAACACTACCAACGACAAATATAACAACACCAACATCAACACCATAGCTAATAACACTACCTACGACAACTATAACACCACCACCATCAACACCATAGCTAATAACACTACCAACGACAACTAGAACAACACCACCATCAACACCATAGCTTATAACACTACCAACGACAACTATAATACCACCACCATCAACACCATTGCTAATAACACTACCTACGACAACTATAAGACCACCACCACCAACACCATAGCTAATAACACTACCAAGGACAACTATATCATCACCACCATCAACACCATAGCTAATAACACTACCTACAACAACTATAACAACACCACTATCAACATCATAGCTAATAACACTACCTAGGACAACTATAACAACACCACCATCAACAGCATAGCTAATAACACTACCAACGACAACTATAACACCACCTCCATCAACACCATAGCTAATAACACTACCTACGACAACTATAACACCACCACCATCAACACCATAGCTAATAACACTACCAAGGACAACTATATCATCAGCACCATCAACACCATAGCTAATAACACTACCTACGACAACTATAACAACACCACCATCAACATCATAGCTAATAACACTACCTACGACAACTATAACAACACCAGCATCAACACCATAGCTAATAACACTACCTACGACAACTATAACAACACCACCATCAATACCATAGCTAATACTACCTACGACAACTATAATAACACCACCATCAACACCATAGCTAATAACACTACCTACGACAACTATAATAACACCACCATCAACACCATAGCTAATAACACTACCTACGACAACTATAACACCACCATCAACACCAGAGCTAATAACACTACCTACGACAACTATAACTACACCACCATCAACATCATAGCTAATAACACTACCTACGACAACTATAACACCACCACCATCAACACCATAACTAATAACACTACCCACGACAACTATAACAACAACACCATAGCTAGTAACACTACCTACGACAACTATAACACCACCACCATCAACACCATAGCTAATAACACTACCAACGACAACTAGAACAACACCCCCATCAACACCATAGATTATAACACTACCAACGACAACTATAACACCACCACCATCAACACCATAGCTAATAACACTACCTACGACAACTATAACACCACCACCATCAACATCATAGCTAATAACACAACCGAGGACAACTATAACACCACCACCATCAACATCATAGATAATAACACTACCAACAACAACTATAACACCACCATCATCAACATCATAGCTAATAACACTACCAACGACAACTATAACACCACCACCATCAACACCATAGCTAATAACACAACCAACGACAACTATAACAACACCAACATCAACACCATAGCTAATAACACTACCTACGACAACTATAACACCACCACCATCAACACCATAGCTAATAACACTACCTACGACAACTATAACACCACCACCATCAACACCATAGCTAATAACACTACCTACGATAACTGTAACAACACCACCATCAACACCATAGCTAATAACACTACCAACGACAACTATAACAACACCACCATCAACACCATAGCTAATAACACTACCTACGACAACTATAACACCACCATCATCAACACCATAGCTAATAACACTACCAACGACAACTATAACACCACCACCATAGATAATAACACTACCAACGACAATTATAACACCACCACCATCAACACCATAGCTAATAACACTACCAACGACAACTATAACAACACCAACATCAACACCATAGCTAATAACACTACCTACGACAACTATAACACCACCACCATCAACACCATAGCTAATAACACTACCTACGACAACTATAACACCACCACCATCAACACCATAGCTAATAACACTACCTACGACAACTATAACACCACCATCATCAACACCATAGCTAATAACACTACCAACGACAACTATAACACCACCACCATCAACATTATAGCTAATAACACTACCTACGACAACTATAACATCACCACCATCAACACCATACCTAATAACACTACCTACGACAACTATAACACCACCATCAACACCAGAGCTAATAACACTACCTACGACAACTATAACTACACCACCATCAACATCATAGCTAATAACACTACCTACGACAACTATAACACCACCACCATCAACACCATAACTAATAACACTATCCACGACAACTATAACAACAACACCATAGCTAGTAACACTACCTACGACAACTATAACACCACCACCATCAACACCATAGCTAATAACACTACCAACGACAACTAGAACAACACCCCCATCAACACCATAGATTATAACACTACCAACGACAACTATAACACCACCACCATCAACACCATAGCTAATAACACTACCTACGACAACTATAACACCACCACCATCAACATCATAGCTAATAACACAACCAACGACAACTATAACACCACCACCATCAACATCATAGATAATAACACTACCAACAACAACTATAACACCACCATCATCAACATCATAGCTAATAACACTACCAACGACAACTATAACACCACCACCATCAACAACATAGCTAATAACACAACCAACGACAACTATAACAACACCAACATCAACACCATAGCTAATAACACTACCTACGACAACTATAACACCACCACCATCAACACCATAGCTAATAACACTACCTACGATAACTGTAACAACACCACCATCAACACCATAGCTAATAACACTACCAACGACAACTATAACAACACCACCATCAACACCATAGCTAATAACACTACCTACGACAACTATAACAACAACACTATAGCTAATAACACTACCTACGACAACTATAACACCACCACCATCAACACAATAGCTAATAACACTACGAACAACAACTATAACAACACCACCATCAACACCATATCTTATAACACTGCCAACGACAACTATAACATCACCACCATCAACACCATAGCTAATAACACTACCTACGATAACTATAACACCACCACCATCAACATCATAGCTAATAACACTACCAACGACAACTATAACACCACCACCATCAACACCATAGCTAATAACACTACCTACGACAAATATAACACCACCACCATCAACATCATAGCTAATAACACTACCTACGACAACTATAACACCACCACCATCAACACCATAGCTAATAACACTACCAACGACAACTAGAACAACACCACCATCAACATCATAGCTAATAACACTACCAACGACAAATATATCACCACCACCTTCAACATCATAGCTAATAACACTACCAACGACAACTGTAACACCACCATCATCAACATCATAGATAATAACACTACCAACGAAAACTATAACAACACCACCATCAACACCATAGCTTATAACACTACCAACGACAACTACAACAACACCACCATCAACACCAGAGCTAATAACACTACCTACGACAACTATAACTACACCACCATCAACATCATAGCTAATAACATTACCTACGACAACTATAACACCACCACCATCAACACCATAGCTAATAACACTACCAACGACAACTATAATAAAACCACCATCAACACCATAACTAATAACACTACCCACGAGAACTATAACAACAAGACCATAGTTAGGAACACTACCTACGACAACTATAACACCACCACCATCAACACCATAGCTAATAACACTACCAACGACAACTAGAACAACACCACCATCAACACCATAGCTTATAACACTGCCAACGACAACTATAACACCACCACCATCAACACCATAGCTAATAACACTACCTACGACAACTATGACACCACCACCATCAACATCATAGCTAATAACACTACCAACGACAACTATAACACCACCACCATCAACATCATAGCTAATAACACTACCAACGACAACTATAACACCACCACCATAGATAATAACACTACCAACGACAATTATAACACCACCACCATCAACACCATAGCTAATAACACTACCAACGACAACTATAACAACACCAACATCAACACCATAGCTAATAACACTACCTACGACAACTATAACACCACCACCATCAACACCATAGCTAATAACACTACCTACGACAACTATAACACCACCACCATCAACACCATAGCTAATAACACTACCTACGACAACTATAACACCACCATCATCAACACCATAGCTAATAACACTACCAACGACAACTATAACACCACCACCATCAACATTATAGCTAATAACACTACCTACGACAACTATAACATCACCACCATCAACACCATAGCTAATAACACTACCTACGACAATTATAACACCACTACCATCAACACCATAGCTAATAACACTACCAACGACAACTAGAGCAACACCACCATCAACACCATAGCTTATAGCACTACCAACGACAACTATAACACCACCACCATCAACACCATAGATAATAACACTACCAACGACAATTATAACACCACCACCATCAACACCATAGCTAATAACACTACCTACGACAACTATAACAACACCAGAATCAACACCATAGCTAATAACACTACCTACGACAATTATAACAACAGCACTATAGCTAATAACACTACCTACGACAACTATAACACCACCACCATCAACACCATGGCTAATAACACTACCTACGACAACTATAACAACACCACCATCAACATCATAGCTGATAACACTACCTACGACAACTATAACACCACCACCATCAACACCATAGCTAATAACACTACCAACAACAACTATAATAACACCACCATCAACACCATAACAAATAACACTACCCACGACAACTATAACAACAACACCATAGCTAGTAACACTACCAACGACAACTATAACACCACCACCATCAACACCATAGCTAATAACACTACCTACGACAACTATAACACCACCAACATCAACACCATAGCTTATAAAACTACCTACGACAACTATAACACCACCACCATCAACATCATAGCTAATAACACAACCAACGACAACTATAACACCACCACCATCAACATCATAGCTAATAACACTACCAACGACAACTATAACACCACCACCATCAACACCATAGATAATAACACTACCAACGACAATTATAACACCACCACCATCAACATCATAGCTAATAACACTACCAACGACAAGTATAACACCACCAACATCAACACCATAGCTTATAACACCACCTACAACAACTATAACACCACCATCATCAACACCATAGCTAATAACACTACCAACGACAACTATAACACCACCACCATCAACATTATAGCTAATAACACTACCTACGACAACTATAACATCACCACCATCAACACCATAGCTAATAACACTACCTACGACAACTATAACACCACTATCATCAACACCATAGCTAATAACATTACCAACGACAACTATAACAACACCACCATCAACACCATAGCTTATAACACTACCAACGACAACTATAACACCACCACCATCAACACCATAGCTAATAACACTACCTACGACAACTATAACACCACCACCATCAACATCATAGCTAATAACACAACCAACGACAACTATAACACCACCACCATCAACATCATAGCTAATAACACTACCAACGACAACTATAACACCATCACCATCAACACCATAGATAATAACACTACCAACGACAACTATAACACCACCACCATCAACATCATAGCTAATAACACTACCAACGACAACTATAACACCACCACCATCAACACCATAGCTAATAACACAACCAACGACAACTATAACAACACCAACATCAACACCATAGCTAATAACACTACCTACGACAACTATAACACCACCACCATCAACACCATAGCTAATAACACTACCAACGACAACTAGAGCAACACCACCATCAACACCGTAGCTTATAGCACTACCAACAACAACTATAACACCACCACCATCAACACCATAGCTAATAACACTACCTACGACAACTATAACACCACCACCATCAACATCATAGCTAATAACACTACCAACGACAACTATAACACCACCACCATCAACATCATAGCTAATAACACTACCAACGACAACTATAACACCACCACCATCAACACCATAGATAATAACACTACCAACGACAATTATAACACCACCACCATCAACACCATAGCTAATAACACTACCAACAACAACTATAACAACACAACCATCAACCCCATAGCTTATAACACTACCAACGACAACTATAACATCACCACCATCAACACCATAGCTAATAACACTATCTACGACAACTATAACACCACCACCATCAACACCATAGCTAATAACACTACCTACGACAACTATAACATCACCACCATCAACACCATAGCTAATAACACTACCTACGACAACTATAACACCACCAACATCAACACCATAGCTAATAACACAACCAACGACAACTATAACACCACCACCATCAACATCATAGCTAATAACACTACCAACGACAACTATAACACCACCACCATCAACACCATAGCTAATAACACAACCAACGACAACTATAACAACACCAACATCAACACCATAGCTAATAACACTACCTACGACAACTATAACACCACCACCATCAACAACATAACTAATAACACTACCCACGACAACTATAACAACAACACCATAGCTAGTAACACTACCTACGACAACTATAACACCACCACCATCAACACCATAGCTAATAACACTACCAACGACAACTAGAACAACACCCCCATCAACACCATAGCTTATAACACTACCAACGACAACTATAACACCACCACCATCAACACCATAGCTAATAACACTACCTACGACAACTATAATAACACCACCATCAGCACCATAGCTAATAACACTACCTACGACAAATATAACAACACCACCATCAACACCATAGCTAATAACACTACCTACGACAACTATAACTACACCACCATCAACATCATAGCTAATAACACTACCTACGACAACTATAACACCACCACCATCAACACCATAGCTAATAACACGACCTACGACAACTATAATAACACCACCATCAGCACCATAGCTAATAACACTACCTACGACAAATATAACAACACCACCATCAACACCATAGCTAATAACACTACCTACGACAACTATAACTACACCACCATCAACACCATAGCTAATAACACTACCAACGACAACTATAACACCACCACCATCAACATTATAGCTAATAACACTACCTACGACAACTATAACATCACCACCATCAACACCATAGCTAATAACACTACCTACGACAATTATAACACCACTACCATCAACACCATAGCTAATAACACTACCAACGACAGCTAGAGCAACACCACCATCAACACCATAGCTTATAGCACTACCAACGACAACTATAACACCACCACCATCAACACCATAGATAATAACACTACCAACGACAATTATAACACCACCACCATCAACACCATAGCTAATAACACTACCTACGACAACTATAACAACACCAGAATCAACACCATAGCTAATAACACTACCTACGACAATTATAACAACAGCACTATAGCTAATAACACTACCTACGACAACTATAACACCACCACCATCAACACCATGGCTAATAACACTACCTACGACAACTATAACAACACCACCATCAACATCATAGCTAATAACACTACCTACGACAACTATAACACCACCACCATCAACACCATAGCTAATAACACTACCAACAACAACTATAATAACACCACCATCAACACCATAACAAATAACACTACCCACGACAACTATAACAACAACACCATAGCTAGTAACACTACCAACGACAACTATAACACCACCACCATCAACACCATAGCTAATAACACTACCTACGACAACTATAACACCACCAACATCAACACCATAGCTTATAAAACTACCTACGACAACTATAACACCACCACCATCAACATCATAGCTAATAACACAACCAACGACAACTATAACACCACCACCATCAACATCATAGCTAATAACACTACCAACGACAACTATAACACCACCACCATCAACACCATAGATAATAACACTACCAACGACAATTATAACACCACCACCATCAACATCGTAGCTAATAACACTACCAACGACAAGTATAACACCACCAACATCAACACCATAGCTTATAACACCACCTACAACAACTATAACACCACCATCATCAACACCATAGCTAATAACACTACCAACGACAACTATAACACCACCACCATCAACATTATAGCTAATAACACTACCTACGACAACTATAACATCACCACCATCAACACCATAGCTAATAACACTACCTACGACAACTATAACACCACTATCATCAACACCATAGCTAATAACATTACCAACGACAACTATAACACCACCACCATCAACATCATAGCTAATAACACTACCAACGACAACTATAACACCATCACCATCAACACCATAGATAATAACACTACCAACGACAACTATAACACCACCACCATCAACATCATAGCTAATAACACTACCAACGACAACTATAACACCACCACCATCAACACCATAGCTAATAACACAACCAACGACAACTATAACAACACCAACATCAACACCATAGCTAATAACACTACCTACGACAACTATAACACCACCACCATCAACACCATAGCTAATAACACTACCAACGACAACTAGAGCAACACCACCATCAACACCGTAGCTTATAGCACTACCAACAACAACTATAACACCACCACCATCAACACCATAGCTAATAACACTACCTACGACAACTATAACACCACCACCATCAACATCATAGCTAATAACACTACCAACGACAACTATAACACCACCACCATCAACATCATAGCTAATAACACTACCAACGACAACTATAACACCACCACCATCAACACCATAGATAATAACACTACCAACGACAATTATAACACCACCACCATCAACACCATAGCTAATAACACTACCAACAACAACTATAACAACACAACCATCAACCCCATAGCTTATAACACTACCAACGACAACTATAACATCACCACCATCAACACCATAGCTAATAACACTATCTACGACAACTATAACACCACCACCATCAACACCATAGCTAATAACACTACCTACGACAACTATAACATCACCACCATCAACACCATAGCTAATAACACTACCTACGACAACTATAACACCACCAACATCAACACCATAGCTAATAACACAACCAACGACAACTATAACACCACCACCATCAACATCATAGCTAATAACACTACCAACGACAACTATAACACCACCACCATCAACACCATAGCTAATAACACAACCAACGACAACTATAACAACACCAACATCAACACCATAGCTAATAACACTACCTACGACAACTATAACACCACCACCATCAACAACATAACTAATAACACTACCCACGACAACTATAACAACAACACCATAGCTAGTAACACTACCTACGACAACTATAACACCACCACCATCAACACCATAGCTAATAACACTACCAACGACAACTAGAACAACACCCCCATCAACACCATAGCTTATAACACTACCAACGACAACTATAACACCACCACCATCAACACCATAGCTAATAACACTACCTACGACAACTATAATAACACCACCATCAGCACCATAGCTAATAACACTACCTACGACAAATATAACAACACCACCATCAACACCATAGCTAATAACACTACCTACGACAACTATAACTACACCACCATCAACATCATAGCTAATAACACTACCTACGACAACTATAACACCACCACCATCAACACCATAGCTAATAACACGACCTACGACAACTATAATAACACCACCATCAGCACCATAGCTAATAACACTACCTACGACAAATATAACAACACCACCATCAACACCATAGCTAATAACACTACCTACGACAACTATAACTACACCACCATCAACACCATAGCTAATAACACTACCTACGACAACTATAACTACACCACCATCAACATCATAGCTAATAACACTACCTACGACAAATATAACAACACCCCCATCAACACCATAGCTTATAACACTACCAACGACAACTATAACACCATCACCATCAACACCATAGATAATAACACTACCAACGACAACTATAACACCACCACCATCAACATCATAGCTAATAACACTACCAACGACAACTATAACACCACCACCATCAACACCATAGCTAATAACACAACCAACGACAACTATAACAACACCAACATCAACATCATAGCTAATAACACTACCTACGACGACTATAACACCACCACCATCAACACCATAGCTAATAAAGCTACCTACGACAACTATAACACCACCACCATCAACACCATAGCTAATAACACTACCTACGACAATTATAACAACAACACTATAGTTAATAACACTACCTACGACAACTATAACACCACCACCATCAACACCATGGCTAATAACACTACCTACGACAACTATAACAACACCACCATCAACACCATAGCTAATAACACTACCTACGACAACTATAACAACACTAGAATCAACACCATAGCTAATAACACTACCAACGACAACTATAACACCACCACCATCAACACCATAGCCAATAACACTACCTACGACAACTATAATACCACCACCATCAACACCATAGCTAATAACACTACCTACGACAACTATAACACCACCACCATCAACACCATAGATAATAACACTACCAACAACAACTATAACAACACCACCATCAACACCATAGCTTATAACACTGCCAACGACAACTATAACATCACCACCATCAACACCATAGCTAATAACACTACCTACGACAAATATAACACCACCACCATCAACACCATATCTAATAACACTACCTACGACAACTATAACATCAACACCATCAACACCATAGCTAATAACACTACCTACGATAACTATAACACCACCACCATCAACACCATAGCTAATAACACTACAAACGACAACTAGAGCAACACCACCATCAACACCATAGCTTATAGCACTACCAACGACAACTATAACACCACCACCATCAACACCATAGCTAATAACACTAACTAAGACAACTATAACACCACCACCATCAACATCATAGCTAATAACACTACCAACGACAACTATAACACCACCACCATCAACATCATAGCTAATAACACTACCAACGACAACTATAACACCACCACCATCAACACCATAGATAATAACACTACCAACGACAATTATAACACCACCACCATCAACACCATAGCTAATAACACTACCAACAACAACTATAACAACACAACCATCAACCCCATAGCTTATAACACTATCTACGACAACTATAACACCACCACCATCAACACCATAACTAATAACACTATCTACGACAACTATAACACCACCACCATCAACACCATAGCTAATAACACTACCTACGACAACTATAACATCACCACCATCAACACCATAGCTAATAACACTACCTACGACAACTATAACACCACCACCATCAACACCATAGCTAATAACACAACCAACGACAACTATAACACCACCACCATCAACATCATAGCTAATAACACTACCAACGGCAATTATAACACCACCACCATCAACACCATAGATAATAACACTACCAACGACAACTATAACACCACCACCATCAACATCATAGCTAATAACACTACCAACGACAACTATAACACCACCACCATCAACACCATAGCTAATAACACAACCAACGACAACTATAACAACACCAACATCAACACCATAGCTAATAACACTACCTACGACAACTATAACACCACCACCATCAACACCATAACTAATAACACTACCCACGACAACTATAACAACAACACCATAGCTAGTAACACTACCTACGACAAGTATAACACCACCACCATCAACACCATAGCTATTAACACTACCAACGACAACTAGAACAACACCCCCATCAACACCATAGCTAATAACACTACCAACGACAACTATAACACCACCACCATCAACACCATAGCTAATAACACTACCTACGACAACTATAACACCACCACCATCAACATCATAGCTAATAACACAACCAACGACAACTATAACACCACCACCATCAACATCATAGATAATAACACTACCAACGACAACTATAACATAACCACCATCAACATCATAGCTAATAACACTACCAACGACAACTATAACACCACCACCATCAACACCATAGCTAATAACACAACCAACGACAACTATAACAACACCAACATCAACACCATAGCTAATAACACTACCTACGACAACTATAACACCACCACCATCAACACCATAGCTAATAACACTACCTACGATAACTGTAACAACACCACCATCAACACCATAGCTAATAACACTACCAACGACAACTATAACAACACCACCATCAACACCATAGCTAATAACACTACCTACGACAACTATAACACCACCACCATCAACACCATAGCTAATAACACTACCAACAACAACTATAACAACACCACCATCAACACCATATCTTATAACACTGCCAACGACAACTATAACATCACCACCATCAAGACCATAGCTAATAACACTACCTACGATAACTATAACACCACCACCATCAACATCATAGCTAATAACACTACCAACGACAACTATAACACCACCACCATCAACACCATAGCTAATAACACTAGCTACGACAAATATAACACCACCACCATCAACATCATAGCTAATAACACTACCTACGACAACTATAACACCACCACCATCAACACCATAGCTAATAACTCTACCAACGACAACTAGAACAACACCACCATCAACATCATAGCTAATAACACTACCAACGACAAATATAACACCACCACCATCAACATCGTAGCTAATAACACTACCAACGACAACTGTAACACCACCAACATCAACACCATAGATAATAACACTACCAACGACAAATATAACAACACCAACATCAACACCATAGCTAATAACACTACCTACGACAACTATAACACCACCACCATCAACACCATAGCTAATAACACTACCAACGACAACTAGAACAACACCACCATCAACACCATAGCTTATAACACTACCAACGACAACTATAACACCACCACCATCAACACCATAGCTAATAACACTACCTACGACAACTATAACAACACCACTATCAACATCATAGCTAATAACACTACCTAGGACAACTATAACAACACCACCATCAACAGCATAGCTAATAACACTACCAACGACAACTATAACACCACCTCCATCAACACCATAGCTAATAACACTACCTACGACAACTATAACACCACCACCATCAACACCATAGCTAATAACACTACCAAGGACAACTATATCATCAGCACCATCAACACCATAGCTAATAACACTACCTACGACAACTATAACACCACCACCATCAACACCATAGCTAATAACACTACCAACGACCACTAGAACAACACCACCATCAACACCATAGCTTATAACACTGCCAACGACAACTATAACACCACCACCATCAACACCATAGCTAATAACACTACCTACGACAACTATGACACCACCACCATCAACATCATAGCTAATAACACTACCAACGACAACTATAACACCACCACCATCAACATCATAGCTAATAACACTACCAACGACAACTATAACACCACAACCATAGATAATAACACTACCAACGACAATTATAACACCACCACCATCAACACCATAGCTAATAACACTACCAACGACAACTATAACAACACCAACATCAACACCATAGCTAATAACACTACCTACGACAACTATAACACCACCACCATCAACACCATGGCTAATAACACTACCTACGACAACTGTAACAACACCACCATCAACATCATAGCTAATAACACTACCTACGACAACTATAACACCACCACCATCAACACCATAGCTAATAACACTACCAACAACAACTATAATAACACCACCATCAACACCATAACAAATAACACTACCCACGACAACTATAACAACAACACCATAGCTAGTAACACTACCAACGACAACTATAACACCACCACCATCAACACCATAGCTAATAACACTACCTACGACAACTATAACACCACCAACATCAACACCATAGCTTATAAAACTACCTACGACAACTATAACACCACCACCATCAACATCATAGCTAATAACACAACCAACGACAACTATAACACCACCACCATCAACATCATAGCTAATAACACTACCAACGACAACTATAACACCACCACCATCAACACCATAGATAATAACACTACCAACGACAATTATAACACCACCACCATCAACATCATAGCTAATAACACTACCAACGACAAGTATAACACCACCAACATCAACACCATAGCTTATAACACCACCTACAACAACTATAACACCACCATCATCAACACCATAGCTAATAACACTACCAACGACAACTATAACACCACCACCATCAACATTATAGCTAATAACACTACCTACGACAACTATAACATCACCACCATCAACACCATAGCTAATAACACTACCTACGACAACTATAACACCACTATCATCAACACCATAGCTAATAACATTACCAACGACAACTATAACAACACCACCATCAACACCATAGCTTATAACACTACCAACGACAACTATAACACCACCACCATCAACACCATAGCTAATAACACTACCTACGACAACTATAACACCACCACCATCAACATCATAGCTAATAACACAACCAACGACAACTATAACACCACCACCATCAACATCATAGCTAATAACACTACCAACGACAACTATAACACCATCACCATCAACACCATAGATAATAACACTACCAACGACAACTATAACACCACCACCATCAACATCATAGCTAATAACACTACCAACGACAACTATAACACCACCACCATCAACACCATAGCTAATAACACAACCAACGACAACTATAACAACACCAACATCAACACCATAGCTAATAACACTACCTACGACAACTATAACACCACCACCATCAACACCATAGCTAATAACACTACCAACGACAACTAGAGCAACACCACCATCAACACCGTAGCTTATAGCACTACCAACAACAACTATAACACCACCACCATCAACACCATAGCTAATAACACTACCTACGACAACTATAACACCACCACCATCAACATCATAGCTAATAACACTACCAACGACAACTATAACACCACCACCATCAACATCATAGCTAATAACACTACCAACGACAACTATAACACCACCACCATCAACACCATAGATAATAACACTACCAACGACAATTATAACACCACCACCATCAACACCATAGCTAATAACACTACCAACAACAACTATAACAACACAACCATCAACCCCATAGCTTATAACACTACCAACGACAACTATAACATCACCACCATCAACACCATAGCTAATAACACTATCTACGACAACTATAACACCACCACCATCAACACCATAGCTAATAACACTACCTACGACAACTATAACATCACCACCATCAACACCATAGCTAATAACACTACCTACGACAACTATAACACCACCAACATCAACACCATAGCTAATAACACAACCAACGACAACTATAACACCACCACCATCAACATCATAGCTAATAACACTACCAACGACAACTATAACACCACCACCATCAACACCATAGCTAATAACACAACCAACGACAACTGTAACAACACCAACATCAACACCATAGCTAATAACACTACCTACGACAACTATAACACCACCACCATCAACAACATAACTAATAACACTACCCATGACAACTATAACAACAACACCATAGCTAGTAACACTACCTACGACAACTATAACACCACCACCATCAACACCATAGCTAATAACACTACCAACGACAAACTAGAACAACACCCCCATCAACACCATAGCTTATAACACTACCAACGACAACTATAACACCACCACCATCAACACCATAGCTAATAACACTACCTACGACAACTATAATAACACCACCATCAGCACCATAGCTAATAACACTACCTACGACAAATATAACAACACCACCATCAACACCATAGCTAATAACACTACCTACGACAACTATAACTACACCACCATCAACATCATAGCTAATAACACTACCTACGACAACTATAACACCACCACCATCAACACCATAGCTAATAACACGACCTACGACAACTATAATAACACCACCATCAGCACCATAGCTAATAACACTACCTACGACAAATATAACAACACCACCATCAACACCATAGCTAATAACACTACCTACGACAACTATAACTACACCACCATCAACACCATAGCTAATAACACTACCTACGACAACTATAACTACACCACCATCAACATCATAGCTAATAACACTACCTACGACAAATATAACAACACCCCCATCAACACCATAGCTTATAACACTACCAACGACAACTATAACACCATCACCATCAACACCATAGATAATAACACTACCAACGACAACTATAACACCACCACCATCAACATCATAGCTAATAACACTACCAACGACAACTATAACACCACCACCATCAACACCATAGCTAATAACACAACCAACGACAACTATAACAACACCAACATCATAGCTAATAACACTACCTACGACGACTATAACACCACCACCATCAACACCATAGCTAATAACACTACCTACGACAACTATAACACCACCACCATCAACACCATAGCTAATAACACTACCTACGACAATTATAACAACAACACTATAGTTAATAACACTACCTACGACAACTATAACACCACCACCATCAACACCATGGCTAATAACACTACCTACGACAACTATAACAACACCACCATCAACACCATAGCTAATAACACTACCTACGACAACTATAACAACACCAGAATCAACACCATAGCTAATAACACTACCAACGACAACTATAACACCACCACCATCAACACCATAGCCAATAACACTACCTACGACAACTATAATACCACCACCATCAACACCATAGCTAATAACACTACCTACGACAACTATAACACCACCACCATCAACACCATAGATAATAACACTACCAACAACAACTATAACAACACCACCATCAACACCATAGCTTATAACACTGCCAACGACAACTATAACATCACCACCATCAACACCATAGCTAATAACACTACCTACGACAACTATAACACCACCACCATCAACACCATATCTAATAACACTACCTACGACAACTATAACATCAACACCATCAACACCATAGCTAATAACACTACCTACGATAACTATAACACCACCACCATCAACACCATAGCTAATAACACTACAAACGACAACTAGAGCAACACCACCATCAACACCATAGCTTATAGCACTACCAACGACAACTATAACACCACCACCATCAACACCATAGCTAATAACACTAACTACGACAACTATAACACCACCACCATCAACATCATAGCTAATAACTCTACCAACGACAACTATAACACCACCACCATCAACATCATAGCTAATAACACTACCAACGACAACTATAACACCACCACCATCAACACCATAGATAATAACACTACCAACGACAATTATAACACCACCACCATCAACACCATAGCTAATAACACTACCAACAACAACTATAACAACACAACCATCAACCCCATAGCTTATAACACTATCTACGACAACTATAACACCACCACCATCAACACCATAACTAATAACACTATCTACGACAACTATAACACCACCACCATCAACACCATAGCTAATAACACTACCTACGACAACTATAACATCACCACCATCAACACCATAACTAATAACACTACCTACGACAACTATAACACCACCACCATCAACACCATAGCTAATAACACAACCAACGACAACTATAACACCACCACCATCAACATCATAGCTAATAACACTACCAACGACAATTATAACACCACCACCATCAACACCATAGATAATAACACTACCAACGACAACTATAACACCACCACCATCAACATCATAGCTAATAACACTACCAACGACAACTATAACACCACCACCATCAACACCATAGCTAATAACACAACCAACGACAACTATAACAACACCAACATCAACACCATAGCTAATAACACTACCTACGACAACTATAACACCACCACCATCAACACCATAACTAATAACACTACCCACGACAACTATAACAACAACACCATAGCTAGTAACACTACCTACGACAAGTATAACACCACCACTATCAACACCATAGCTATTAACACTACCAACGACAACTAGAACAACACCCCCATCAACACCATAGCTAATAACACTACCAACGACAACTATAACACCACCACCATCAACACCATAGCTAATAACACTACCTACGACAACTATAACACCACCACCATCAACATCATAGCTAATAACACAACCAACGACAACTATAACACCACCACCATCAACATCATAGATAATAACACTACCAACGACAACTATAACATGACCACCATCAACATCATAGCTAATAACACTACCAACGACAACTATAACACCACCACCATCAACACCATAGCTAATAACACAACCAACGACAACTATAACAACACCAACATCAACACCATAGCTAATAACACTACCTACGACAACTATAACACCACCACCATCAACACCATAGCTAATAACACTACCTACGATAACTGTAACAACACCACCATCAACACCATAGCTAATAACACTACCAACGACAACTATAACAACACCACCATCAACACCATAGCTAATAACACTACCTACGACAACTATAACAACAACACTATAGCTAATAACACTACCTACGACAACTATAACACCACCACCATCAACACCATAGCTAATAACACTACCTACGATAACTGTAACAACACCCCCATCAACACCATAGCTAATAACACTACCAACGACAACTATAACACCACCACCATCAACACCATAGCTAATAACACTACCTACGACAACTATAACACCACCACCATCAACACCATAGCTAATAACACTACCAACAACAACTATAACAACACCACCATCAACACCATATCTTATAACACTGCCAACGACAACTATAACACCACCACCATCAACATCATAGCTAATAACACTACCTACGACAACTATAACACCACCACCATCAACACCATAGCTAATAACACTACCAACGACAACTAGAACAACACCACCATCAACATCATAGCTAATAACACTACCAACGACAAATATAACACCACCACCATCAACATCGTAGCTAATAACACTACCAACGACAACTGTAACACCACCAACATCAACACCATAGATAATAACACTACCAACGACAAATATAACAACACCAACATCAACACCATAGCTAATAACACTACCTACGACAACTATAACACCACCACCATCAACACCATAGCTAATAACACTACCAACGACAACTAGAACAACACCACCATCAACACCATAGCTTATAACACTACCAACGACAACTATAACACCACCACCATCAACACCATAGCTAATAACACTACCTACGACAACTATAACAACACCACTATCAACATCATAGCTAATAACACTACCTAGGACAACTATAACAACACCACCATCAACAGCATAGCTAATAACACTACCAACGACAACTATAACACCACCTCCATCAACACCATAGCTAATAACACTACCTACGACAACTATAACACCACCACCATCAACACCATAGCTAATAACACTACCAAGGACAACTATATCATCAGCACCATCAACACCATAGCTAATAACACTACCTACGACAACTATAACACCACCACCATCAACACCATAGCTAATAACACTACCAACGACAACTAGAACAACACCACCATCAACACCGTAGCTTATAACACTGCCAACGACAACTATAACACCACCACCATCAACACCATAGCTAATAACACTACCTACGACAACTATGACACCACCACCATCAACATCATAGCTAATAACACTACCAACGACAACTATAACACCACCACCATCAACATCATAGCTAATAACACTACCAACGACAACTATAACACCACCACCATAGATAATAACACTACCAACGACAATTATAACACCACCACCATCAACACCATAGCTAATAACACTACCAACGACAACTATAACAACACCAACATCAACACCATAGCTAATAACACTAGCTACGACAACTATAACACCACCACCATCAACACCATAGCTAATAACACTAACTACGACAACTATAACACCACCACCATCAACACCATAGCTAATAACACTACCAACGACAACTATAACACCACCACCATCAACATTATAGCTAATAACACTACCTACGACAACTATAACATCACCACCATCAACACCATAGCTAATAACACTACCTACGACAACTATAACACCACCATCAACACCAGAGCTAATAACACTACCTACGACAACTATAACTACACCACCATCAACATCATAGCTAATAACACTACCTACGACAACTATAACACCACCACCATCAACACCATAACTAATAACACTACCCACGACAACTATAACAACAACACCATAGCTAGTAACACTACCTACGACAACTATAACACCACCACCATCAACACCATAGCTAATAACACTACCAACGACAACTAGAACAACACCCCCATCAACACCATAGCTAATAACACTACCAACGACAACTATAACACCACCACCATCAACACCATAGCTAATAACACTACCTACGACAACTATAACACCACCACCATCAACATCATAGCTAATAACACAACCAACGACAACTATAACACCACCACCATCAACATCATAGATAATAACACTACCAACGACAACTATAACATGACCACCATCAACATCATAGCTAATAACACTACCAACGACAACTATAACACCACCACCATCAACACCATAGCTAATAACACAACCAACGACAACTATAACAACACCAACATCAACACCATAGCTAATAACACTACCTACGACAACTATAACACCACCACCATCAACACCATAGCTAATAACACTACCTACGATAACTGTAACAACACCACCATCAACACCATAGCTAATAACACTACCAACGACAACTATAACAACACCACCATCAACACCATAGCTAATAACACTACCTACGACAACTATAACAACAACACTATAGCTAATAACACTACCTACGACAACTATAACACCACCACCATCAACACCATAGCTAATAACACTACCTACGATAACTGTAACAACACCCCCATCAACACCATAGCTAATAACACTACCAACGACAACTATAACACCACCACCATCAACACCATAGCTAATAACACTACCTACGACAACTATAACACCACCACCATCAACACCATAGCTAATAACACTACCAACAACAACTATAACAACACCACCATCAACACCATATCTTATAACACTGCCAACGACAACTATAACACCACCACCATCAACATCATAGCTAATAACACTACCTACGACAACTATAACACCACCACCATCAACACCATAGCTAATAACACTACCAACGACAACTAGAACAACACCACCATCAACATCATAGCTAATAACACTACCAACGACAAATATAACACCACCACCATCAACATCGTAGCTAATAACACTACCAACGACAACTGTAACACCACCAACATCAACACCATAGATAATAACACTACCAACGACAAATATAACAACACCAACATCAACACCATAGCTAATAACACTACCTACGACAACTATAACACCACCACCATCAACACCATAGCTAATAACACTACCAACGACAACTAGAACAACACCACCATCAACACCATAGCTTATAACACTACCAACGACAACTATAACACCACCACCATCAACACCATAGCTAATAACACTACCTACGACAACTATAACAACACCACTATCAACATCATAGCTAATAACACTACCTAGGACAACTATAACAACACCACCATCAACAGCATAGCTAATAACACTACCAACGACAACTATAACACCACCTCCATCAACACCATAGCTAATAACACTACCTACGACAACTATAACACCACCACCATCAACACCATAGCTAATAACACTACCAAGGACAACTATATCATCAGCACCATCAACACCATAGCTAATAACACTACCTACGACAACTATAACACCACCACCATCAACACCATAGCTAATAACACTACCAACGACAACTAGAACAACACCACCATCAACACCGTAGCTTATAACACTGCCAACGACAACTATAACACCACCACCATCAACACCATAGCTAATAACACTACCTACGACAACTATGACACCACCACCATCAACATCATAGCTAATAACACTACCAACGACAACTATAACACCACCACCATCAACATCATAGCTAATAACACTACCAACGACAACTATAACACCACCACCATAGATAATAACACTACCAACGACAATTATAACACCACCACCATCAACACCATAGCTAATAACACTACCAACGACAACTATAACAACACCAACATCAACACCATAGCTAATAACACTAGCTACGACAACTATAACACCACCACCATCAACACCATAGCTAATAACACTAACTACGACAACTATAACACCACCACCATCAACACCATAGCTAATAACACTACCAACGACAACTATAACACCACCACCATCAACATTATAGCTAATAACACTACCTACGACAACTATAACATCACCACCATCAACACCATAGCTAATAACACTACCTACGACAACTATAACACCACCATCAACACCAGAGCTAATAACACTACCTACGACAACTATAACTACACCACCATCAACATCATAGCTAATAACACTACCTACGACAACTATAACACCACCACCATCAACACCATAACTAATAACACTACCCACGACAACTATAACAACAACACCATAGCTAGTAACACTACCTACGACAACTATAACACCACCACCATCAACACCATAGCTAATAACACTACCAACGACAACTAGAACAACACCCCCATCAACACCATAGATTATAACACTACCAACGACAACTATAACACCACCACCATCAACACCATAGCTAATAACACTACCTACGACAACTATAACACCACCACCATCAACATCATAGCTAATAACACAACCAACGACAACTATAACACCACCACCATCAACATCATAGATAATAACACTACCAACAACAACTATAACACCACCATCATCAACATCATAGCTAATAACACTACCAACGACAACTATAACACCACCACCATCAACACCATAGCTAATAACACAACCAACGACAACTACAACAACACCAACATCAACAACATAGCTAATAACACTACCTACGACAACTATAACACCACCACCATCAACACCATAGCTAATAACACTACCTACGAGAACTATAACACCACCACCATCAACACCATAGCTAATAACACTACCTACGATAACTGTAACAACACCACCATCAACACCATAGCTAATAACACTACCAACGACAACTATAACAACACCACCATCAACACCATAGCTAATAACACTACCTACGACAACTATAACAACAACACTATAGCTAATAACACTACCTACGACAACTATTACACCACCACCATCAACACCACCACCATCAACACCATAGCTAATAACACTACGAACAACAACTATAACAACACCACCATCAACACCATAGCTTATAACACTGCCAACGACAACTATAACATCACCACCATCAACACCATAGCTAATAACACTACCTACGATAACTATAACACCACCACCATCAACATCATAGCTAATAACACTACCAACGACAATTATAACACCACCACCATCAACACCATAGCTAATAACACTACCTACGACAAATATAACACCACCACCATCAACATCATAGCTAATAACACTACCTACGACAACTATAACACCACCACCATCAACACCATAGCTAATAACACTACCAACGACAACTAGAACAACACCACCATCAACATCATAGCTAATAACACTACCAACGACAAATATAACACCACCACCTTCAACATCATAGCTAATAACACTACCAACGACAACTGTAACACCACCATCATCAACACCATAGATAATAACACTACCAACGACAACTATAACAACACCACCATCAACACCATAGCTTATAACACTACCAACGACAACTATAACAACACCACCATCAACACCAGAGCTAATAACACTACCTACGACAACTATAACTACACCACCATCAACATCATAGCTAATAACACTACCTACGACAACTATAACACCACCACCATCAACACCATAGCTAATAACACTACCAACGACAACTATAATAAAACCACCATCAACACCATAACTAATAACACTACCCACGAGAACTATAACAACAAGACCATAGTTAGGAACACTACCTACGACAACTATAACACCACCACCATCAACACCATAGCTAATAACACTACCATCGACAACTAGAACAACACCACCATCAACACCATAGCTTATAACACTGCCAACGACAACTATAACACCACCACCATCAACACCATAGCTAATAACACTACCTTCGACAACTATGACACCACCACCATCAACATCATAGCTAATAACACTACCAACGACAACTATAACACCACCACCATAGATAATAACACTACCAACGACAATTATAACACCACCACCATCAACACCATAGCTAATAACACTACCAACGACAACTATAACAACACCAACATCAACACCATAGCTAATAACACTACCTACGACAACTATAACACCACCACCATCAACACCATAGCTAATAACACTACCTACGACAACTATAACACCACCACCATCAACACCATAGCTAATAACACTACCTACGACAACTATAACACCACCATCATCAACACCATAGCTAATAACACTACCAACGACAACTATAACACCACCACCATCAACATTATAGCTAATAACACTACCTACGACAACTATAACATCACCACCATCAACACCATAGCTAATAACACTACCTACGACAACTATAACACCACCATCAACACCAGAGCTAATAACACTACCTACGACAACTATAACTACACCACCATCAACATCATAGCTAATAACACTACCTACGACAACTATAACACCACCACCATCAACACCATAACTAATAACACTACCCACGACAACTATAACAACAACACCATAGCTAGTAACACTACCTACGACAACTATAACACCACCACCATCAACACCATAGCTAATAACACTACCAACGACAACTAGAACAACACCCCCATCAACACCATAGATTATAACACTACCAACGACAACTATAACACTACCACCATCACCACCATAGCTAATAACACTACCTACGACAACTATAACACCACCACCATCAACATCATAGCTAATAACACAACCAACGACAACTATAACACCACCACCATCAACACCATAGCTAATAACACGACCTACGACAACTATAATAACACCACCATCAGCACCATAGCTAATAACACTACCTACGACAAATATAACAACACCACCATCAACACCATAGCTAATAACACTACCTACGACAACTATAACTACACCACCATCAACACCATAGCTAATAACACTACCTACGACAACTATAACTACACCACCATCAACATCATAGCTAATAACACTACCTACGACAAATATAACAACACCCCCATCAACACCATAGCTTATAACACTACCAACGACAACTATAACACCATCACCATCAACACCATAGATAATAACACTACCAACGACAACTATAACACCACCACCATCAACATCATAGCTAATAACACTACCAACGACAACTATAACACCACAACCATCAACACCATAGCTAATAACACAACCAACGACAACTATAACAACACCAACATCAACATCATAGCTAATAACACTACCTACGACAACTATAACACCACCACCATCAACACCATAGCTAATAACACTACCTACGACAACTATAACACCACCACCATCAACACCATAGCTAATAACACTACCTACGACAATTATAACAACAACACTATAGTTAATAACACTACCTACGACAACTATAACACCACCACCATCAACACCATGGCTAATAACACTACCTACGACAACTATAACAACACCGCCATCAACACCATAGCTAATAACACTACCTACGACAACTATAACAACACCAGAATCAACACCATAGCTAATAACACTACCAACGACAACTATAACACCACCACCATCAACACCATAGCCAATAACACTACCTACGACAACTATAATACCACCACCATCAACACCATAGCTAATAACACTACCTACGACAACTATAACACCACCACCATCAACACCATAGATAATAACACTACCAACAACAACTATAACAACACCACCATCAACACCATAGCTTATAACACTGCCAACGACAACTATAACATCACCACCATCAACACCATAGCTAATAACACTACCTACGACAACTATAACACCACCACCATCAACACCATATCTAATAACACTACCTACGACAACTATAACATCAACACCATCAACACCATAGCTAATAACACTACCTACGATAACTATAACACCACCACCATCAACACCATAGCTAATAACACAACAAACGACAACTAGAGCAACACCACCATCAACACCATAGCTTATAGCACTACCAACGACAACTATAACACCACCACCATCAACACCATAGCTAATAACACTAACTACGACAACTATAACACCACCACCATCAACATCATAGCTAATAACACTACCAACGACAACTATAACACCACCACCATCAACATCATAGCTAATAACACTACCAACGACAACTATAACACCACCACCATCAACACCATAGATAATAACACTACCAACGACAATTATAACACCACCACCATCAACACCATAGCTAATAACACTACCAACAACAACTATAATAACACAACCATCAACCCCATAGCTTATAACACTATCTACGACAACTATAACACCACCACCATCAACACCATAACTAATAACACTATCTACGACAACTATAACACCACCACCATCAACACCATAGCTAATAACACTACCTACGACAACTATAACATCACCACCATCAACACCATAGCTAATAACACTACCTACGACAACTATAACACCACCACCATCAACACCATAGCTAATAACACAACCAACGACAACTATAACACCACCACCATCAACATCATAGCTAATAACACTACCAACGACAATTATAACACCACCACCATCAACACCATAGATAATAACACTACCAACGACAACTATAACACCACCACCATCAACATCATAGCTAATAACACTACCAACGACAACTATAACACCACCACCATCAACACCATAGCTAATAACACAACCAACGACAACTATAACAACACCAACATCAACACCATAGCTAATAACACTACCTACGACAACTATAACACCACCACCATCAACACCATAACTAATAACACTACCCACGACAACTATAACAACAACACCATAGCTAGTAACACTACCTACGACAAGTGTAACACCACCACCATCAACACCATAGCTATTAACACTACCAACGACAACTAGAACAACACCCCCATCAACACCATAGCTTATAACACTACCAACGACAACTATAACACCACCACCATCAACACCATAGCTAATAACACTACCTACGACAACTATAACACCACCACCATCAACATCATAGCTAATAACACAACCAACGACAACTATAACACCACCACCATCAACATCATAGATAATAACACTACCAACGACAACTATAACATAACCACCATCAACATCATAGCTAATAACACTACCAACGACAACTATAACACCACCACCATCAACACCATAGCTAATAACACAACCAACGACAACTATAACAACACCAACATCAACACCATAGCTAATAACACTACCTACGACAACTATAACACCACCACCATCAACACCATAGCTAATAACACTACCTACGATAACTGTAACAACACCACCATCAACACCATAGCTAATAACACTACCAACGACAACTATAACAACACCACCATCAACACAATAGCTAATAACACTACCTACGACAAATATAACAACAACACTATAGCTAATAACACTACCTACGACAACTATAACACCACCACCATCAACACCATAGCTAATAACACTACCAACAACAACTATAACAACACCACCATCAACACCATATCTTATAACACTGCCAACGACAACTATAACATCACCACCATCAAGACCATAGCTAATAACACTACCTACGGTAACTATAACACCACCACCATCAACATCATAGCTAATAACACTACCTACTACAACTATAACACCACCACCATCAACACCATAGCTAATAACACTACCTACGACAAATATAACACCACCACCATCAACATCATAGCTAATAACACTACCTATGACAACTATAACACCACCACCATCAACACCATAGCTAATAACACTACCAACGACAACTAGAACAACACCACCATCAACATCATAGCTAATAACACTACCAACGACAAATATAACACCACCACCATCAACATCGTAGCTAATAACACTACCAACGACAACTGTAACACCACCATCAACATCAACACCATAGATAATAACACTACCAACGACAAATATAACAACACCAACATCAACACCATAGCTAATAACACTACCTACGACAACTATAACACCACCACCATCAACACCATAGCTAATAACACTACCAACGACAACTAGAACAACACCACCATCAACACCATAGCTTATAACACTACCAACGACAACTATAACACCACCACCATCAACACCATAGCTAATAACACTACCTACGACAACTATAACAACACCACTATCAACATCATAGCTAATAACACTACCTAGGACAACTATAACAACACCACCATCAACAGCATAGCTAATAACACTACCAACGACAACTATAACACCACCTCCATCAACACCATAGCTAATAACACTACCTACGACAACTATAACACCACCACCATCAACACCATAGCTAATAACACTACCAAGGACAACTATATCATCAGCACCATCAACACCATAGCTAATAACACTACCTACGACAACTATAACACCACCACCATCAACACCATAGCTAATAACACTACCAACGACAACTAGAACAACACCACCATCAACACCATAGCTTATAACACTGCCAACGACAACTATAACACCACCACCATCAACACCATAGCTAATAACACTACCTACGACAACTATGACACCACCACCATCAACATCATAGCTAATAACACTACCAACGACAACTATAACACCACCACCATCAACATCATAGCTAATAACACTACCAACGACAACAATAACACCACCACCATAGATAATAACACTACCAACGACAATTATAACACCACCACCATCAACACCATAGCTAATAACACTACCAACGACAACTATAACAACACCAACATCAACACCATAGCTAATAACACTACCTACGACAACTATAACACCACCACCATCAACACCATAGCTAATAACACTACCTACGACAACTATAACACCACCACCATCAACACCATAGCTAATAACACTACCAACGACAACTATAACACCACCACCATCAACATTATAGCTAATAACACTACCTACGACAACTATAACATAACACCATCAACACCATAGCTAATAACACTACCTACGACAACTATAACACCACCATCAACACCAGAGCTAATAACACTACCTACGACAACTATAACTACACCACCATCAACATCATAGCTAATAACACTACCTACGACAACTATAACACCACCACCATCAACACCATAACTAATAACACTACCCACGACAACTATAACAACAACACCATAGCTAGTAACACTACCTACGACAACTATAACACCACCACCATCAACACCATAGCTAATAACACTACCAACGACAACTAGAACAACACCCCCATCAACACCATAGATTATAACACTACCAACGACAACTATAACACCACCACCATCAACACCATAGCTAATAACACTACCTACGACAACTATAACACCACCACCATCAACATCATAGCTAATAACACAACCAACGACAACTATAACACCACCACCATCAACATCATAGACAATAACACTACCAACAACAACTATAACACCACCATCATCAACATCATAGCTAATAACACTACCAACGACAACTATAACACCACCACCATCAACACCATAGCTAATAACACAACCAACGACAACTATAACAACACCACCATCAACACCATAGCTAATAACACTACCAACGACAACTAGAACAACACCACCATCAACACCATAGCTTATAACACTGCCAACGACAACTATAACACCACCACCATCAACACCATAGCTAATAACACTACCTACGACAACTATGACACCACCACCATCAACATCATAGCTAATAACACTACCAACGACAACTATAACACCACCACCATCAACATCATAGCTAATAACACTACCAACGACAACTATAACACCACCACCATAGATAATAACACTACCAACGACAATTATAACACCACCACCATCAACACCATAGCTAATAACACTACCAACGACAACTATAACAACACCAACATCAACACCATAGCTAATAACACTACCTACGACAACTATAACACCACCACCATCAACACCATAGCTAATAACACTACCTACGACAACTATAACACCACCACCATCAACACCATAGCTAATAACACTACCTACGACAACTATAACACCACCATCATCAACACCATAGCAAATAACACTACCAACGACAACTATAACACCACCACCATCAACATTATAGCTAATAACACTACCTACGACAACTATAACATCACCACCATCAACACCATAGCTAATAACACTACCTACGACAACTATAACACCACCATCAACACCAGAGCTAATAACACTACCTACGACAACTATAACTACACCACCATCAACATCATAGCTAATAACACTACCTACGACAACTATAACACCACCACCATCAACACCATAACTAATAACACTACCCACGACAACTATAACAACAACACCATAGCTAGTAACACTACCTACGACAACTATAACACCACCACCATCAACACCATAGCTAATAACACTACCAACGACAACTAGAACAACACCCCCATCAACACCATAGATTATAACACTACCAACGACAACTATAACACCACCACCATCACCACCATAGCTAATAACACTACCTACGACAACTATAACGCCACCACCATCAACATCATAGCTAATAACACAACCAACGACAACTATAACACCACCACCATCAACATCATAGATAATAACACTACCAACAACAACTATAACACCACCATCATCAACATCATAGCTAATAACACTACCAACGACAACTATAACACCACCACCATCAACACCATAGCTAATAACACAACCAACGACAACTATAACAACACCAACATCAACACCATAGCTAATAACACTACCTACGACAACTATAACAACACCACCATCAACACCATAGCTAATAACACTACCTACGACAACTATAACAACAACACTATAGCTAATAACACTACCTACGACAACTATTACACCACCACCATCAACACCACCACCATCAACACCATAGCTAATAACACTACGAACAACAACTATAACAACACCACCATCAACACCATAGCTTATAACACTGCCAACGACAACTATAACATCACCACCATCAACACCATAGCTAATAACACTACCTACGATAACTATAACACCACCACCATCAACATCATAGCTAATAACACTACCAACGACAACTATAACACCACCACCATCAACACCATAGCTAATAACACTACCTACGACAAATATAACACCACCACCATCAACATCATAGCTAATAACACTACCTACGACAACTATAACACCACCACCATCAACACCATAGCTAATAACACTACCAACGACAACTAGAACAACACCACCATCAACATCATAGCTAATAACACTACCAACGACAAATATAACACCACCACCTTCAACATCATAGCTAATAACACTACCAACGACAACTGTAACACCACCATCATCAACACCATAGATAATAACACTACCAACGACAACTATAACAACACCACCATCAACACCATAGCTTATAACACTACCAACGACAACTATAACAACACCACCATCAACACCAGAGCTAATAACACTACCTACGACAACTATAACTACACCACCATCAACATCATAGCTAATAACACTACCTACGACAACTATAACACCACCACCATCAACACCATAGCTAATAACACTACCAACGACAACTATAATAAAACCACCATCAACACCATAACTAATAACACTACCCACGAGAACTATAACAACAAGACCATAGTTAGGAACACTACCTACGACAACTATAACACCACCACCATCAACACCATAGCTAATAACACTACCAACGACAACTATAACAACACCACCATCAACACCATAGCTTATAACACTACCAACGACAACTATGACACCACCACCATCAACATCATAGCTAATAACACTACCAACGACAACTATAACACCACCACCATCAACATCATAGCTAATAACACTACCAACGACAACTATAACACCACCACCATAGATAATAACACTACCAACGACAATTATAACACCACCACCATCAACACCATAGCTAATAACACTACCAACGACAACTATAACAACACCAACATCAACACCATAGCTAATAACACTACCTACGACAACTATAACACCACCACCATCAACACCATAGCTAATAACACTACCTACGACAACTATAACACCACCACCATCAACACCATAGCTAATAACACTACCTACGACAACTATAACACCACCATCATCAACACCATAGCTAATAACACTACCAACGACAACTATAACACCACCACCATCAACATTATAGCTAATAACACTACCTACGACAACTATAACATCACCACCATCAACACCATAGCTAATAACACTACCTACGACAACTATAACACCACCATCAACACCAGAGCTAATAACACTACCTACGACAACTATAACTACACCACCATCAACATCATAGCTAATAACACTACCTACGACAACTATAACACCACCACCATCAACACCATAACTAATAACACTACCCACGACAACTATAACTACAACACCATAGCTAGTAACACTACCTACGACAACTATAACACCACCACCATCAACACCATAGCTAATAACACTACCAACGACAACTAGAACAACACCCCCATCAACACCATAGATTATAACACTACCAACGACAACTATAACACCACCACCATCACCACCATAGCTAATAACACTACCTACGACAACTATAACACCACCACCATCAACATCATAGCTAATAACACAACCAACGACAACTATAACACCACCACCATCAACATCATAGATAATAACACTACCAACAACAACTATAACACCACCATCATCAACATCATAGCTAATAACACTACCAACGACAACTATAACACCACCACCATCAACACCATAGCTAATAACACAACCAACGACAACTATAACAACACCAACATCAACACCATAGCTAATAACACTACCTACGACAACTATAACACCACCACCATCAACACCATAGCTAATAACACTACCTACGATAACTGTAACAACACCACCATCAACACCATAGCTAATAACACTACCAACGACAACTATAACAACACCACCATCAACACCATAGCTAATAACACTACCTACGACAACTATAACAACAACACTATAGCTAATAACACTACCTACGACAACTATAACACCACCACCATCAACACCATAGCTAATAACACTACGAACAACAACTATAACAACACCACCATCAACACCATAGCTTATAACACTGCCAACGACAACTATAACATCACCACCATCAACATCATAGCTAATAACACTACCTACGATAACTATAACACCACCACCATCAACATCATAGCTAATAACACTACCAACGACAACTATAACACCACCACCATCAACACCATAGCTAATAACACTTCCTACGACAAATATAACACCACCACCATCAACATCATAGCTAATAACACTACCTACGACAACTATAACACCACCACCATCAACACCATAGCTAATAACACTACCAACGACAACTAGAACAACACCACCATCAACATCATAGCTAATAACACTACCAACGACAAATATAACACCACCACCTTCAACATCATAGCTAATAACACTACCAACGACAACTGTAACACCACCACCATCAACACCATAGCTAATAACACTACCAACGACAACTATAATAAAACCACCATCAACACCATAACTAATAACACTACCCACGAGAACTATAACAACAAGACCATAGTTAGGAACACTACCTACGACAACTATAACACCACCACCATCAACACCATAGCTAATAACACTACCAACGACAACTAGAACAACACCACCATCAACACCATAGCTTATAACACTGCCAACGACAACTATAACACCACCACCATCAACACCATAGCTAATAACACTACCTACGACAACTATGACACCACCACCATCAACATCATAGCTAATAACACTACCAACGACAACTATAACACCACCACCATCAACATCATAGCTAATAACACTACCAACGACAACTATAACACCACCACCATAGATAATAACACTACCAACGACAATTATAACACCACCACCATCAACACCATAGCTAATAACACTACCAACGACAACTATAACACCACCACCATCAACACCATAGCTAATAACACTACCTACGACAACTATAACACCACCATCATCAACACCATAGCTAATAACACTACCAACGACAACTATAACAACACCAACATCAACACCATAGCTAATAACACTACCTACGACAACTATAACACCACCACCATCAACACCATAGCTAATAACACTACCTACGACAACTATAACACCACCACCATCAACACCATAGCTAATAACACTACCTACGACAACTATAACACCACCATCATCAACACCATAGCTAATAACACTACCAACGACAACTATAACACCACCACCATCAACATTATAGCTAATAACACTACCTACGACAACTATAACATCACCACCATCAACACCATAGCTAATAACACTACCTACGACAACTATAACACCACTACCATCAACACCATGGCTAATAACATTACCAACGACAACTAGAACAACACCACCATCAACACCATAGCTTATAACACTACCAACGACAACTATAACACCACCACCATCAACACCATAGCTAATAACACTACCTACGACAACTGTAACACCACAACCATCAACATCATAGCTAATAACACAACCAACGACAACTATAACACCACCACCATCAACACCATAGCTAATAACACTACCTACGACAACTATAACAACACCACCATCAACACCATAGCTAATAACACTACCTACGACAACTATAACAACACCAGAATCAATACCATAGCTAATAACACTACCAACGACAACTATAACACCACCACCATCAACACCATAGCCAATAACACTACCTACGACAACTATAACACCACCACCATTAACACCATAGCTAATAACACTACCTACGACAACTATAACATCACCACCATCAACACCATAGCTAATAACACTGCCTACGACAACTATAACACCACCACCATCAACACCATAGCTAATAACACTACCAACGACAACTAGAGCAACACCACCATCAACACCATAGCTTATAGCACTACCAACGACAACTATAACACCACCACCATCAACACCATAGATAATAACACTACCAACGACAATTATAACACCACCACCATCAACACCATAGCTAATAACACTACCAACAACAACTATAACAACACAACCATCAACACCATAGCTTATAACACTACCAACGACAACTATAACATCACCACCATCAACACCATAGCTAATAACACTATCTACGACAACTATAACACCACCACCATCAACACCATAGCTAATAACATTACCTACGACAACTATAACATCACCACCATCAACACCATAGCTAATAACACTACCTACGACAACTATAACACCACCACCATCAACACCATAGCTAATAACATAACCAACGACAACTATAACACCACCACCATCAACATCATAGCTAATAACACTACCAACGACAACTATAACACCACCACCATCAACACCATAGATAATAACACTACCAACGACAACTATAACACCACCACCATCAACATCATAGCTAATAACACTACCAACGACAACTATAACACCACCACCATCAACACCATAGCTAATAACACAACCAACGACAACTATAACAACACCAACATCAACACCATAGCTAATAACACTACCTACGACAACTATAACACCACCACCATCAACACCATAGCTAATAACACTACCTACGACAACTATAACACCACCACCATCAACACCATAGCTAATAAGAAAAACCTACGATAACTGTAACAACACCACCATCAACACCATAGCTAATAACACTACCAACGACAACTATAACACCACCACCATCAACACCATAGCTAATAACACTACCTACGACAATTATAACAACAACACTACAGCTAATAACACTACCTACGACAACTATAACACCACCACCATCAACACCATGGCTAATAACACTACCTACGACAACTATAACAACACCACCATCAACACCATAGCTAATAACACTACCTACGACAAATATAACAACACCAGAATCAACACCATAGCTAATAACACTACCAACGACAACTATAACACCACCACCATCAACACCATAGCCAATAACACTACCTACGTCAACTATAACACCACCACCATCAACACCATAGCTAATAACACTACCTACGACAACTATAACACCACCACCATCAACACCATAGATAATAACACTACCAACAACAACTATAACAACACCACCATCAACACCATGGCTAATAACACTACCTACGACAACTATAACACCACCACCATCAACACCATATCTAATAACACTACCTACGACAACTATAACATCAACACCATCAACACCATAGCTAATAACACTACCTACGACAACTATAACACCACCACCATCAACACCATAGCTAATAACACTACCAACGACAACTAGAGCAACACCACCATCAACACCATAGCTTATAGCACTACCAACGACAACTATAACACCACCACCATCAACACCATAGCTAATAACACTACCTACGACAACTATAACACCACCACCATCAACATCATAGCTAATAACACTACCAACGACAACTCTTACACCACAACCATCAACATCATAGCTAATAACACTACCAACGACAACTATAACACCACCACCATCAACACCATAGATAATAACACTACCAACGACAATTATAACACCACCACCATCATCACCATAGCTAATAACACTACCAACAACAACTATAACAACACAACCATCAACACCATAGCTTATAACACTACCAACGACAACTATAACATCACCACCATCAACACCATAGCTAATAACACTATCTACGACAACTATAACACCACCACCATCAACACCATAGCTAATAACACTACCAACGACAAATATAACAACACCAACATCAACACCATAGCTAATAACACTACCTACGACAACTATAACACCACCACCATCAACACCATAGCTAATAACACTACCAACGACAACTAGAACAATACCACCATCAACACCATAGCTTATAACACTACCAACGACAAATATAACACCACCACCATCAACACCATAGCTAATAACACTACCTACGACAACTATAACACCACCACCATCAACACCATAGGTAATAACACTACCAAGGACAACTATATCATCACCACCATCAACACCATAGCTAATAACACTACCTACGACAACTATAACAACACCACCATCAACATCATAGCTAATAACACTACATACGACACCTATAACAACACCACCATCAACACCATAGCTAATAACACTACCTAAGACAACTATAACAACACCACCATCAACACCATAGCTAATAATACTTCCTACGACAACTATAATAACACCACCATCGACACCATAGCGAATAACACTACCTACGACAACTATAATAACACCACCATCAACATCATAGCTAATAACACTACCTACGACAACTATAACACCACCACCATCAACACCATAGCAAATAACACTACCAACAACAACTATAATAACACCACCATCAACACCATAACAAAAAACACTACCCACGACAACTATAACAACAAAACCATAGCTAGTAACACTACCAACGACAACTATAACACTACCACCATCAACACCATAGCTAGTAACACTACCAACGACAACTATAACACCACCACCATCAACACCATAGCTAATAACACTACCTACGACAACTATAACACCACCAACATCAACACCATAGCTTATAAAACTACCTACGACAACTATAACACCTCCACCATCAACATCATAGCTAATAACACAACCAACGACAACTATAACACCACCACCATCAACATCATAGCTAATAACACTACCAACGACAACTATAACACCACCACCATCAACACCATAGATAATAACACTACCAACGACAATTATAACACCACCACCATCAACATCATAGCTAATAACACTACCAACGACAACTATAACACCACCAACATCAACACCATAGCTTATAACACTACCTACAACAACTATAACACCACCATCATCAACACCATAGCTAATAACACTACCAACGACAACTATAACAACACCACCATCAACACCATAGCTAATAACACTACCTACGACAACTATAACATCACCACCATCAACACCATAGCTAATAACACTACCTACGACAACTATAACACCACCACCATCAACATCATAGCTAATAACACTACCAACGACAATTATAACACCATCACCATCAACACCATAGATAATAACACTACCAACGACAACTATAACACCACCACCATCAACATCATAGCTAATAACACTACCAACGACAACTATAACAACACCACATCAACACCATAGCTAATAACACTACCTACGACGACTATAACACCACCACCATCAACACCATAGCTAATAACACTACCTACGACAACTATAACACCACCACCATCAACACCATAGCTAATAAGAAAAACCTACGATAACTGTAACAACACCACCATCAACACCATAGCTAATAACACTACCTACGACAATTATAACAACAACACTATAGCTAATAACACTACCTACGACAACTATAACACCACCACCATCAACACCATGGCTAATGACACTACCTACGACAACTATAACAACACCACATCAACACCATAGCTAATAACACTACCTACGACAACTATAACACCACCACCATCAACACCATAGCTAATAACACTACCAACGACAACTAGAGCAACACCACCATCAACACCGTAGCTTATAGCACTACCAACAACAACTATAACACCACCACCATCAACACCATAGCTAATAACACTACCTACGACAACTATAACACCACCACCATCAACATCATAGCTAATAACACTACCAACGACAACTATAACACCACCACCATCAACATCATAGCTAATAACACTACCAACGACAACTATAACACCACCACCATCAACACCATAGATAATAACACTACCAACGACAATTATAACAACACCACCATCAACACCATAGCTAATAACACTACCAACAACAACTATAACAACACAACCATCAACCCCATAGCTTATAACACTACCAACGACAACTATAACATCACCACCATCAACACCATAGCTAATAACACTATCTACGACAAATATAACACCACCACCATCAACACCATAGCTAATAACACTACCTACGACAACTATAACATCACCACCACCAACACCATAGCTAATAACACTACCTACGACAACTATAACACCACCACCATCAACACCATAGCTAATAACACAACCAACGACAACTATAACACCACCACCATCAACATCATAGCTAATAACACTACCAACGACAACTATAACACCACCACCATCAACACCATAGCTAATAACACAACCAACGACAACTATAACAACACCAACATCAACATCATAGCTAATAACACTACCTACGACAACTATAACACCACCACCATCAACACCATAACTAATAACACTACCCACGACAACTATAACAACAACACCATAGCTAGTAACACTACCTACGACAACTATAACACCACCACCATCAACACCATAGCTAATAACACTACCAACGACAACTAGAACAACACCCCCATCAACACCATAGCTTATAACACTATCTACGACAACTATAACACCACCACCATCAACACCATAGCTAATAACACTACCAACAACAACTATAACACCACCACCATCAACACCATAGCTAATAACACTACCAACGACAAATATAACAACACCAACATCAACACCATAGCTAATAACACTACCTACGACAACTATAACACCACCACCATCAACACCATAGCTAATAACACTACCAACGACAACTAGAACAATACCACCATCAACACCATAGCTTATAACACTACCAACGACAAATATAACACCACCACCATCAACACCATAGCTAATAACACTACCTACGACAACTATAACACCACCACCATCAACACCGTAGGTAATAACACTACCAAGGACAACTATATCATCACCACCATCAACACCATAGCTAATAACACTACCTACGACAATTATAACAACACCACCATCAACATCATAGCTAATAACACTACATACGACACCTATAACAACACCACCATCAACACCATAGCTAATAACACTACCTACGACAACTATAACAACACCACCATCAACACCATAGCTAATAATACTTCCTACGACAACTATAATAACACCACCATCAACACCATAGCTAATAACACTACCTACGACAACTATAATAACACCACCATCAACATCATAGCTAATAACACTACCTACGACAACTATAACACCACCACCATCAACACCATAGCAAATAACACTACCAACAACAACTATAATAACACCACCATCAACACCATAACAAAAAACACTACCCACGACAACTATAACAACAACACCATAGCTAGTAACACTACCAACGACAACTATAACACCACCACCATCAACACCATAGCTAGTAACACTACCAACGACAACTATAACACCACCAACATCAACACCATAGCTTATAAAACTACCTACGACAACTATAACACCACCACCATCAACATCATAGCTAATAACACAACCAACGACAACTATAACACCACCACCATCAACATCATAGCTAATAACACTACCAACGACAACTATAACACCACCACCATCAACACCATAGATAATAACACTACCAACGACAATTATAACACCACCACCATCAACATCATAGCTAATAACACTACCAACGACAACTATAACACCACCAACATCAACACCATAGCTTATAACACTACCTACAACAACTATAACACCACCATCATCAACACCATAGCTAATAACACTACCAACGACAACTATAACAACACCACCATCAACACCATAGCTAATAACACTACCTACGACAACTATAACATCACCACCATCAACACCATAGCTAATAACACTACCTACGACAACTATAACACCACTACCATCAACACCATAGCTAATAACATTACCAACGACAACTATAACAACACCACCATCAACACCATAGCTTATAACACTACCAACGACAACTATAACACCACCACCATCAACACCATAGCTAATAACACTACCTACGACAACTATAACACCACCACCATCAACATCATAGCTAATAACACTACCAACGACAACTATAACACCATCACCATCAACACCATAGATAATAACACTACCAACGACAACTATAACACCACCACCATCAACATCATAGCTAATAACACTACCAACGACAACTATAACACCACCACCATCAACACCATAGCTAATAACACAACCAACGACAACTATAACAACACCAACATCAACACCATAGCTAATAACACTACCTACGACAACTATAACACCACCACCATCAACACCATAGCTAATAACACTAACTACGACAACTATAACACCACCACCATCAACACCATAGCTAATAAGAAAAACCTACGATAACTGTAACAACACCACCATCAACACCATAGCTAATAACACTACCTACGACAATTATAACAACAACACTATAGCTAATAACACTACCTACGACAACTATAACACCACCACCATCAACACCATGGCTAATGACACTACCTACGACAACTATAACAACACCACATCAACACCATAGCTAATAACACTACCTACGACAACTATAACACCACCACCATCAACACCATAGCTAATAACACTACCAACGACAACTAGAGCAACACCACCATCAACACCGTAGCTTATAGCACTACCAACAACAACTATAACACCACCACCATCAACACCATAGCTAATAACACTACCTACGACAACTATAACACCACCACCATCAACATCATAGCTAATAACACTACCAACGACAACTATAACACCACCACCATCAACATCATAGATAATAACACTACCAACGACAACTATAACACCACCACCATCAACACCATAGATAATAACACTACCAACGACAATTATAACACCACCACCATCAACACCATAGCTAATAACACTACCAACAACAACTATAACAACACAACCATCAACCCCATAGCTTATAACACTACCAACGACAACTATAACATCACCACCATCAACACCATAGCTAATAACACTATCTACGACAACTATAACACCACCACCATCAACACCATAGCTAATAACACTACCTACGACAACTATAACATCACCACCATCAACACCATAGCTAATAACACTACCTACGACAACTATAACACCACCACCATCAACACCATAGATAATAACACAACCAAGGACAACTATAACACCACCACCATCAACATCATAGCTAATAACACTACCAACGACAACTATAACACCACCACCATCAACACCATAGCTAATAACACAACCAACGACAACTATAACAACACCAACATCAACACCATAGCTAATAACACTACCTACGACAACTATAACACCACCACCATCAACACCATAACTAATAACACTACCCACGACAACTATAACAACAACACCATAGCTAGTAACACTACCAACGACAACTATAACACCACCACCATCAACACCATAGCTAATAACACTACCTACGACAACTATAATAACACCACCATCAGCACCATAGCTAATAACACTACCTACGACAAATATAACAACACCACCATCAACACCATAGCTAATAACACTACCTACGACAACTATAACTACACCACCATCAACATCATAGCTAATAACACTACCTACGACAACTATAACACCACCACCATCAACACCATAGCTAATAACACTACCAACAACAACTATAATAACACCACCATCAACACCATAACTAATAACACTACCCACGACAACTATAACAACAACACCATAGCTAGTAACACTACCAACGACAACTATAACACCACCACCATCAGCACCATAGCTAGTAACACTACCAACGACAACTATAACACCACCACCAACAACACCATAGCTAATAACACTACCTACGACAACTATAACACCACCAACATCAACACCATAGCTTATAAAACTACCTACGACAACTATAACACCACCACCATCAACATCATAGCTAATAACACTACCAACGACAACTATAACACCACCACCATCAACATCATAGTTAATAACACTACCAACGACAACTATAACACCACCACCATCAACACCATAGCTAATAACACTACCAACGACAACTATAACAACACCAACATCAACACCATAGCTAATAACACTACCAACGACAACTATAACACCACCACCATCAACACCATAGATAATAACACTACCAACGACAATTATAACACCACCACCATCAACATCATAGCTAATAACACTACCAACGACAACTATAACACCACCACCATCAACACCATAGCTAATAACACTACCAACGACAACTATAACAACACCAACATCAACACCATAGTTAATAACACTACCTACGACAACTATAACACCACCACCATCAACACCATAGCTAATAACACTACATACGACAACTATAACACCACCACCATCAACACCATAGCTAATAACACTACCTACGACAACTATAACAACACCAACATCAACACCATAGCTTATAACACTACCTACGACAACTATAACACCACCATCATCAACACCATAGCTAATAACACTACCAACGACAACTATAACAACACCAACCTCAACACCATAGCTAATAACACTACCTACGACAACTATAACACCACCACCATCAACACCATAGCTAATAACACTACCTCCGACAAGTATAACACCACCACCATCAACATCATAGCTAATAACACAACCAACGACAACTATAACACCACCACCATCAACATCATAGCTAATAACACTACCAACGACAACTATAACACCATCACCATCAACACCATAGATAATAACACTACCAATGACAACTATAACACCACCACCATCAACATCATAGCTAATAACACTACCAACGACAACTATAACACCACCACCATCAACACCATAGCTAATAACACAACCAACGACAACTATAACAACACCAACATCAACATCATAGCTAATAACACTACCTACGACGACTATAACACCACCACCATCAACACCATAGCTAATAACACTACCTACGACAACTATAACACCACCACCATCAACACCATAGCTAATAACACTACCTACGACAATTATAACCACAACACTATAGTTAATAACACTACCTACGACAACTATAACACCACCACCATCAACACCATGGCTAATAACACTACCTACGACAACTATAACAACACCACCATCAACACCATAGCTAATAACACTACCTACGACAACTATAACAACACCAGAATCAACACCATAGCTAATAACACTACCAACGACAACTATAACACCACCACCATCAACACCATAGCCAATAACACTACCTACGACAACTATAATACCACCACCATCAACACCATAGCTAATAACACTACCTACGACAACTATAACACCACCACCATCAACACCATAGATAATAACACTACCAACAACAACTATAACAACACCACCATCAACACCATAGCTTATAACACTGCCAACGACAACTATAACATCACCACCATCAACACCATAGCTAATAACACTACCTACGACAACTATAACACCACCACCATCAACACCATATCTAATAACACTACCTACGACAACTATAACATCAACACCATCAACACCATAGCTAATAACACTACCTACGACAACTATAACACCACCACCATCAACACCATGGCTAATAACACTACCAACGACAACTATAACACCACCACCATCAACACCATAGCTAATAACACTAACTACGACAACTATAACACCACCACCATCAACATCATAGCTAATAACACTACCAACGACAACTATAACACCACCACCATCAACATCATAGCTAATAACACTACCAACGACAACTATAACACCACCACCATCAACACCATAGATAATAACACTACCAACGACAATTATAACACCACCACCACCATCAACACCATAGCTAATAACACTACCAACAACAACTATAACAACACAACCATCAACCCCATAGCTTATAACACTATCTATGACAACTATAACACCACCACCATCAACACCATAACTAATAACACTACCTACGACAACTATAACATCACCACCATCAACACCATAGCTAATAACACTACCTACGACAACTATAACACCACCACCATCAACACCATAGCTAATAACACAACCAACGACAACTATAACAGCACCACCATCAACACCATAGATAATAACACTACTAACGACAACTATAACACCACCACCATCAACATCATAGCTAATAACACTACCAACGACAACTATAACACCACCACCATCAACACCATAGCTAATAACACAACCAACGGCAACTATAACAACACCAACATCAACACCATAGCTAATAACACTACCTACGACAACTATAACACCACCACCATCAACACCATAACTAATAACACTACCCACGACAACTATAACATCAACACCATAGCTAGTAACACTACCTACGACAAGTATAACACCACCACCATCAACACCATAGCTATTAACACTACCAACGACAACTAGAACAACACCCCCATCAACACCATAGCTTATAACACTACCAACGACAACTATAACACCACCACCATCAACACCATAGCTAATAACAATACCTACGACAACTATAACACCACCACCATCAACACCATAGCTAATAACACAACCAACGACAACTATAACAACACCAATATCATCACCATAGCTAATAACACTACCTACGACAACTATAACACCACCACCATCAACACCATAGCTAATAACACTACCTACGATAACTGTAACAACACCACCATCAACACCATAGCTAATAACACTACCAACGACAACTATAACAACACCACCATCAACACCATAGCTAATAACACTACCTACGACAACTATAACAACAACACTATAGCTAATAACACTACCTACGACAACTATAACACCACCACCATCAACACCATAGCTAATAACACTACCAACAACAACTATAACAACACCACCATCAACACCATATCTTATAACACTGCCAACGACAACTATAACATCACCACCATCAAGACCATAGCTAATAACACTACCTACGATAACTATAACACCACCACCATCAACATCATAGCTAATACCACTACCAACGACAACTATAACACCACCACCATCAACACCATAGTTAATAACACTACCTACGACAAATATAACACCACCACCATCAATACCATAGCTAATAACACTACCAACGACAACTAGAACAACACCACCATCAACATCATAGCTAATAACACTACCAACGACAAATATAACACCACCACCATCAACATCGTAGCTAATAACACAACCAACGACAACTGTAACACCACCAACATCAACACCATAGATAATAACACTACCAACGACAACTATAACAACACCACCATCAACACCATAGCTTATAACACTACCAACGACAACTATAACAACACCACCATCAACACCAGAACTAATAACACTACCTACGACAACTATAACTACACCACCATCAACATCATAGCTAATAACACTACCTACGACAACTATAACACCACCACCATCAACACCATAGCTAATAACACTACCAACGACAACTATTATAACACCACCATCAACACCATAACTAATAACACTACCCACGAGAACTATAACAACAACACCATAGTTAGTAACACTACCTACGACAACTATAACACCACCACCATCAACACCATAGCTAATAACACTACCAACGACAACTAGAACAACACCACCATCAACACCATAGCTTATAACACTACCAACGACAACTATAACACCACCACCATCAACACCATAGCTAATAACACTACCTACGACAACTATAACACCACCACCATCAACACCATAGCTAATAACACTACCTACGACAACTATAACACCACCACCATCAACACCATAGCTAATAACACTACCTACGACAACTATAACACCACCACCATCAACACCATAGCTAATAACACTACCTACGACAACTATAACAACACCAACATCAACACCATAGCTTATAACACTACCTACGACAACTATAACACCACCATCATCAACACCATAGCTAATAACACTACCAACGACAACTATAACACCACCACCATCAACATTATAGCTAATAACACTACCAATGACAACTAGAACAACACCACCATCAACACCATAGCTTATAACACTACCAACGACAACTATAACACCACCACCATCAACACCATAGCTAATAACACTACCTACGACAACTATAACACCACAACCATCAACATCATAGCTAATAACACAACCAACGACAACTATAACACCACCACCATCAACATCATAGCTAATAACACTACCAACGACAACTATAACACCACCACCATCAACACCATAGATAATAACACTACCAACGACAACTATAACACCACCACCATCAACATCATAGCTAATAACACTACCAACGACAACTATAACACCACCACCATCAACACCATAGCTAATAGCACAACCAACGACAACTATAACAACACCAACATCAACACCATAGCTAATAACACTACCTACGGCAACTATAACCCCACCACCATCAACACCATAGCTAATAACACTACCTACGACAACTATAACACCACCACCATCAACACCATAGCTAATAAGAAAAACCTACGATAACTGTAACAACACCACCATCAACACCATAGCTAATAACACTACCTACGACAACTACAACACCACCACCATCAACACCATAGCTAATAACACTACCAAGGACAACTATATCATCACCACCATCAACACCATGGCTAATAACACTACCTACGACAACTATAACAACACCACCATCAACACCATTGCTAATAACACTACCTACGACAACTATAACAACACCAGAATCAACACCATAGCTAATAACACTACCAACGACAACTATAACACAACCACCATCAACACCATAGCCAATAACACTACCTACGACAACTATAATACCACCACCATCAACACCATAGCTAATAACACTACCTACGACAACTATAACACCACCACCATCAACACCATAGATAATAACACTACCAACAACAACTATAACAACACCACCATCAACACCATAGCTTATAACACTGCCAACGACAACTATAACATCACCACCATCAACACCATAGCTAATAACACTACCTACGACAACTATAACACCACCACCATCAACACCATATCTAATAACACTACCTACGACAACTATAACATCAACACCATCAACACCATAGCTAATAACACTACCTACGACAACTATAACACTACCACCATCAACACCATAGCTAATAACACTACCAACGACAACTAGAGCAACACCACCATCAACACCATAGCTTATAGCACTACCAACGACAACTATAACACCACCACCATCAACACCATAGCAAATAACACTACCTACGACAACTATAACACCACCACCATCAACATCATAGCTAATAACACTACCAACGACAACTATAACACCACCACCATCAACATCATAGCTAATAACACTACCAACGACAACACCACCACCATCAACACCATAGATAATAACACTACCAACGACAATTATAACACCACCACCATCAACACTATAGCTAATAACACTACCAACAACAACTATAACAACACAACCATCAACCCCATAGCTTATAACACTACCAACGACAACTATAACATCACCACCATCAACACCATAGCTAATAACACTACCTACGACAACTATAACACCACCACCATCAACATCATAGCTAATAACACTACCAACGACAACTATAACACCACCACCATCAACACCATAGATAATAACACTACCAACGACAACTATAACACCACCACCATCAACATCATAGCTAATAACACTACCAACGACAACTATAACACCACCACCATCAACACCATAGCTAATAACACAACCAACGACAACTATAACAACACCAACATCAACACCGTAGCTAATAACACTACCTACGACAACTATAACACCACCACCATCAACACCATAGCTAATAACACTACCTACGACAACTATAACACCACCACCATCAACACCATAGCTAATAAGAAAAACCTACGATAACTGTAACAACACCACCATCAAAACAATTGCTAATAACACTACCAACGACAACTATAACACCACCACCATCAACACCATAGCTAATAACACTACCTACGACAATTATAACAACAACACTATAGCTAATAACACTACCTACGACAACTATAACACCACCACCATCAACACCATGGCTAATAACACTACATACGACAACTATAACAACACCACCATCAACACCATAGCTAATAACACTACCTACGTCAACTACAACAACACCAGAATCAAGACCATAGCTAATAACACTACCAACGACAACTATAACACCACCGCCATCAACACCATAGCCAATAACACTACCTACGACAACTATAACACCACCACCATCAACACCATAGCTAATAACACTACCTACGACAACTATAACACCACCACCATCAACACCATAGATAATAACACTACCAACAACAACTATAACAACACCACCATCAACACCATAGCTAATAACACTACCTACGACAATTATAACACCACCACCATCAACACCATATCTAATAACACTACCTACGACAACTATAACATCAACACCATCAACACCATAGCTAATAACACTACCTACGACAACTATAACACCACCACCATCAACATCATAGCTAATAACACTACCAACGACAACTATAACACCACCACCATCACATCATAGCTAATAACACTACCAACGACAACTATAACACCACCACCATCAACACCATAGATAATAACACTACCAACGACAATTATAACACCACCACCATCAACACCATAGCTAATAACACGACCAACAACAACTATAACAACACAACCATCAACACCATAGCTTATAACACTACCAACGACAACTATAACATCACCACCATCAACACCATAGCTAATAACACTATCTACGACAACTATAACACCACCACCATCAACACCATAGCTAATAACACTACCTACGACAACTATAACATCACCACCATCAACACCATAGCTAATAACACTACCTACGACAACTATAACACCACCACCATCAACACCATAGCTAATAACACTACCAACGACAACTATAACACCACCACCATCAACACCATAGCTAATAACACTACCTACGACAACTACAACACCACCACCATCAACACCATAACTAATAACACTACCAAGGACAACTATATCATCACCACCATCAACATCATAGCTAATAACACTACCTACGACAACTATAATAACACCACCATCAACATCATAGCTAATAACACTACCTACGACAACTATAACAACACCACCATCAACACCATAGCTAATAACACTACCTACGACAACTATAACAACACCACCATCAACACCATAGCTAATAATACTTCCTACGACAACTATAATAACACCACCATCAACACCATAGCTAATAACACTACCTACGACAACTATAATAACACCACCATCAGCACCATAGCTAATAACACTACCTACGACAAATATAACAACACCACCATCAACACCATAGCTAATAACACTACCTACGACAAGTATAACTACATCACCATCAACATCATAGCTAATAACACTACCTACGACAACTATAACACCACCACCATCAACACCATAGCTAATAACACTACCAACAACAACTATAATAACACCACCATCAACACCATAACTAATAGCACTACCCACGACAACTATAACAACAACACCATAGCTAGTAACACTACCAACGACAACTATAACACCACCACCATCAACACCATAGCTAGTAACACTACCAACGACAACTATAACACCACCACCATCAACACCATAGCTAATAACACTACCTACGACAACTATAACACCTCCAACATCAACACCATAGCTTATAAAACTACCTACGACAACTATAAAAACACCACCATCAACATCATAGCTTATAACACTACCTACGACAACTATAACACCACCACCATCAACACCATAGCTAATAACACTACCTACGACAACTATAACAACACCAACATCAACACCATAGCTAATAACACTACCTACGATAACTGTAACAACACCACCATCAACATCATAACTAAAAACACTACCAACGACAACTATAACACCACGACTATCAACACCATAGCTAATAACACTACCTACGACAACTATAAGAACAACACCATAGCTAATAACACTACCTACGACAACTATAACAACACCAGAATCAAAACCATAGCTAATAACACTACCAACGACAACTATAACACCACCACCATCAACACCATGGCTAATAACACTACCAACGACAACTATAACAACACCACAATCAACACCATAGCTAATAACACTACCTACGACAACTATAACAACAACAACATAGCTAATAACAATACCAACGACAACTATAACGACACCACCATCAACACCATGGCTAATAACACTACCTACGACAACTATAACAACACCACCATCAACACCATGGCTAATAACACTACCTACGACAACTATAACAACACCACCATCAACACCATAGCTAATAACACTACCTACGTCAACTATAACAACACCAGAATCAAGACCATAGCTAATAACACTACCAACGACAATTATAACACCACCACCATCAACACCATAGCCAATAACACTACCTACGACAACTATAACACCACCACCATCAACACCATAGCTAATAACACTACCTACGACAACTATAACACCACCACCATCAACACCATAGATAATAACACTACCAACAACAACTATAACAACACCACCATCAACACCATAGCTAATAACACTACCTACGACAACTATAACACCACCACCATCAACACCATATCTAATAACACTACCTACGACAACTATAACATCAACACCATCAACACCATAGCTAATAACACTACCTACGACAACTATAACACCACCACCATCAACACCATAGCTAATAACACTACCAACGACAACAAGAGCAACACCACCATCAACACCATAGCTTATAGCACTACCAACGACAACTATAACACCACCACCATCAACACCATAGCTAATAACACTACCTACGACAACTATAACACCACCACCATCAACACCATAGATAATAACACTACCAACAACAACTATAACATCACCACCATCAACACCATAGCTAATAACACTATCTACGACAACTATAACACCACCACCATCAACACCATAGCTAATAACACTACCTACGACAACTATAACATCACCACCATCAACACCATAGCTAATAACACTACCTACGACAACTATAACACCACCACCATCAACACCATAGCTAATAACACAACCAACGACAACTATAACACCACCACCATCAACATCATAGCTAATAACACTACCAACGACAACTATAACACCACCACCATCAACACCATAGCTAATAACACAACCAACGACAACTATAACAACACCAACATCAACACCATAGCTAATAACACTACCTACGACAACTATAACACCACCACCATCAACACCATAACTAATAACACTACCCACGACAACTATAACAACAACACCATAGCTAGTAACACTACCTACGACAACTATAACACCACCACCATCAACACCATAGCTAATAACACTACCAACGACAACTAGAACAACACCCCCATCAACACCATAGCTTATAACACTACCAACGACAACTATAACACCACCACCATCAACACCATAGCTAATAACACTACCTACGACAACTATAATAACACCACCATCAGCACCATAGCTAATAACACTACCTACGACAAATATAACAACACCACCATCAACACCATAGCTAATAACACTACCTACGACAACTATAACTACACCACCATCAACATCATAGCTAATAACACTACCTACGACAACTATAACACCACCACCATCAACACCATAGCTAATAACACTACCAACAACAACTATAATAACACCACCATCAACACCATAACTAATAACACTACCCACGACAACTATAACAACAACACCATAGCTAGTAACACTACCAACGACAACTATAACACCACCACCCTCAACACCATAGCTAGTAACACTACCAACGACAACTATAACACCACCACCAACAACACCATAGCTAATAACACTACCTACGACAACTATAACACCACCAACATCAACACCATAGCTTATAAAACTACCTACGACAACTATAACACCACCACCATCAACATCATAGCTAATAACACTACCAACGACAACTATAACACCACCACCATCAACATCATAGTTAATAACACTACCAACGACAACTATAACACCACCACCATCAACACCATAGCTAATAACACTACCAACGACAACTATAACAACACCAACATCAACACCATAGCTAATAACACTACCAACGACAACTATAACACCACCACCATCAACACCATAGATAATAACACTACCAACGACAATTATAACACCACCACCATCAACATCATAGCTAATAACACTACCAACGACAACTATAACACCACCACCATCAACACCATAGCTAATAACACTACCAACGACAACTATAACAATACCAACATCAACACCATAGTTAATAACACTACCTACGACAACTATAACACCACCACCATCAACACCATAGCTAATAACACTACCTACGACAACTATAACACCACCACCATCAACACCATAGCTAATAACACTACCTACGACAACTATAACAACACCAACATCAACACCATAGCTTATAACACTACCTACGACAACTATAACACCACCATCATCAACACCATAGCTAATAACACTACCAACGACAACTATAACAACACCAACCTCAACACCATAGCTAATAACACTACCTACGATAACTGTAACAACACCACCATCAACATCATAACTAAAAACACTACCAACGACAACTATAACACCACGACTATCAACACCATAGCTAATAACACTACCTACGACAACTATAAGAACAACACCATAGCTAATAACACTACCTACGACAACTATAACAACACCAGAATCAAAACCATAGCTAATAACACTACCAACGACAACTATAACACCACCACCATCAACACCATGGCTAATAACACTACCAACGACAACTATAACAACACCACAATCAACACCATAGCTAATAACACTACCTACGACAACTATAACAACAACAACATAGCTAATAACAATACCAACGACAACTATAACGACACCACCATCAACACCATGGCTAATAACACTACCTACGACAACTATAACAGCACCACCATCAACACCATGGCTAATAACACTACCTACGACAACTATAACAACACCACCATCAACACCATAGCTAATAACACTACCTACGTCAACTATAACAACACCAGAATCAAGACCATAGCTAATAACACTACCAACGACAATTATAACACCACCACCATCAACACCATAGCCAATAACACTACCTACGACAACTATAACACCACCACCATCAACACCATAGCTAATAACACTACCTACGACAACTATAACACCACCACCATCAACACCATAGATAATAACACTACCAACAACAACTATAACAACACCACCATCAACACCATAGCTAATAACACTACCTACGACAACTATAACACCACCACCATCAACACCATATCTAATAACACTACCTACGACAACTATAACATCAACACCATCAACACCATAGCTAATAACACTACCTACGACAACTATAACACCACCACCATCAACACCATAGCTAATAACACTACCAACGACAACAAGAGCAACACCACCATCAACACCATAGCTTATAGCACTACCAACGACAACTATAACACCACCACCATCAACACCATAGCTAATAACACTACCTACGACAACTATAACACCACCACCATCAACACCATAGATAATAACACTACCAACAACAACTATAACATCACCACCATCAACACCATAGCTAATAACACTATCTACGACAACTATAACACCACCACCATCAACACCATAGCTAATAACACTACCTACGACAACTATAACATCACCACCATCAACACCATAGCTAATAACACTACCTACGACAACTATAACACCACCACCATCAACACCATAGCTAATAACACAACCAACGACAACTATAACACCACCACCATCAACATCATAGCTAATAACACTACCAACGACAACTATAACACCACCACCATCAACACCATAGCTAATAACACAACCAACGACAACTATAACAACACCAACATCAACACCATAGCTAATAACACTACCTACGACAACTATAACACCACCACCATCAACACCATAACTAATAACACTACCCACGACAACTATAACAACAACACCATAGCTAGTAACACTACCTACGACAACTATAACACCACCACCATCAACACCATAGCTAATAACACTACCAACGACAACTAGAACAACACCCCCATCAACACCATAGCTTATAACACTACCAACGACAACTATAACACCACCACCATCAACACCATAGCTAATAACACTACCTACGACAACTATAATAACACCACCATCAGCACCATAGCTAATAACACTACCTACGACAAATATAACAACACCACCATCAACACCATAGCTAATAACACTACCTACGACAACTATAACTACACCACCATCAACATCATAGCTAATAACACTACCTACGACAACTATAACACCACCACCATCAACACCATAGCTAATAACACTACCAACAACAACTATAATAACACCACCATCAACACCATAACTAATAACACTACCCACGACAACTATAACAACAACACCATAGCTAGTAACACTACCAACGACAACTATAACACCACCACCCTCAACACCATAGCTAGTAACACTACCAACGACAACTATAACACCACCACCAACAACACCATAGCTAATAACACTACCTACGACAACTATAACACCACCAACATCAACACCATAGCTTATAAAACTACCTACGACAAGTATAACACCACCACCATCAACATCATAGCTAATAACACTACCAACGACAACTATAACACCACCACCATCAACATCATAGTTAATAACACTACCAACGACAACTATAACACCACCACCATCAACACCATAGCTAATAACACTACCAACGACAACTATAACAACACCAACATCAACACCATAGCTAATAACACTACCAACGACAACTATAACACCACCACCATCAACACCATAGATAATAACACTACCAACGACAATTATAACACCACCACCATCAACATCATAGCTAATAACACTACCAACGACAACTATAACACCACCACCATCAACACCATAGCTAATAACACTACCAACGACAACTATAACAATACCAACATCAACACCATAGTTAATAACACTACCTACGACAACTATAACACCACCACCATCAACACCATAGCTAATAACACTACCTACGACAACTATAACACCACCACCATCAACACCATAGCTAATAACACTACCTACGACAACTATAACAACACCAACATCAACACCATAGCTTATAACACTACCTACGACAACTATAACACCACCATCATCAACACCATAGCTAATAACACTACCAACGACAACTATAACAACACCAACCTCAACACCATAGCTAATAACACTACCTACGACAACTATAACACCACCACCATCAACACCATAGCTAATAACACTACCTCCGACAAGTATAACACCACCACCATCAACATCATAGCTAATAACACAACCAACGACAACTATAACACCACCACCATCAACATCATAGCTAATAACACTACCAACGACAACTATAACACCATCACCATCAACACCATAGATAATAACACTACCAATGACAACTATAACACCACCACCATCAACATCATAGCTAATAACACTACCAACGACAACTATAACACCACCACCATCAACACCATAGCTAATAACACAACCAACGACAACTATAACAACACCAACATCAACATCATAGCTAATAACACTACCTACGACGACTATAACACCACCACCATCAACACCATAGCTAATAACACTACCTACGACAACTATAACACCACCACCATCAACACCATAGCTAATAACACTACCTACGACAATTATAACAACAACACTATAGTTAATAACACTACCTACGACAACTATAACACCACCACCATCAACACCATGGCTAATAACACTACCTACGACAACTATAACAACACCACCATCAACACCATAGCTAATAACACTACCTACGACAACTATAACAACACCAGAATCAACACCATAGCTAATAACACTACCAACGACAACTATAACACCACCACCATCAACACCATAGCCAATAACACTACCTACGACAACTATAATACCACCACCATCAACACCATAGCTAATAACACTACCTACGACAACTATAACACCACCACCATCAACACCATAGATAATAACACTACCAACAACAACTATAACAACACCACCATCAACACCATAGCTTATAACACTGCCAACGACAACTATAACATCACCACCATCAACACCATAGCTAATAACACTACCTACGACAACTATAACACCACCACCATCAACACCATATCTAATAACACTACCTACGACAACTATAACATCAACACCATCAACACCATAGCTAATAACACTACCTACGACAACTATAACACCACCACCATCAACACCATAGCTAATAACACTACCAACGACAACTAGAGCAACACCACCATCAACACCATAGCTTATAGCACTACCAACGACAACTATAACACCACCACCATCAACACCATAGCTAATAACACTAACTACGACAACTATAACACCACCACCATCAACATCATAGCTAATAACACTACCAACGACAACTATAACACCACCACCATCAACATCATAGCTAATAACACTACCAACGACAACTATAACACCACCACCATCAACACCATAGATGATAACACTACCAACGACAATTATAACACCACCACCATCAACACCATAGCTAATAACACTACCAACAACAACTATAACAACACAACCATCAACCCCATAGCTTATAACACTATCTACGACAACTATAACACCACCACCATCAACACCATAACTAATAACACTACCTACGACAACTATAACATCACCACCATCAACACCATAGCTAATAACACTACCTACGACAAATATAACACCACCACCATCAACACCATAGCTAATAACACAACCAACGACAACTATAACACCACCACCATCAACATCATAGCTAATAACACTACCAACGACAACTATAACACCACCACCATCAACACCATAGATAATAACACTACCAACGACAACTATAACACCACCACCATCAACATCATAGCTAATAACACTACCAACGACAACTATAACACCACCACCATCAACACCATAGCTAATAACACAACCAACGACAACTATAACAACACCAACATCAACACCATAGCTAATAACACTACCTACGACAACTATAACACCACCACCATCAACACCATAACTAATAACACTACCCACGACAACTATAACAACAACACCATAGCTAGTAACACTACCTACGACAAGTATAACACCACCACCATCAACACCATAGCTATTAACACTACCAACGACAACTAGAACAACACCCCCATCAACACCATAGCTTATAACACTACCAACGACAACTATAACACCACCACCATCAACACCATAGCTAATAACACTATCTACGACAACTATAACACCACCACCATCAACATCATAGCTAATAACACAACCAACGACAACTATAACACCACCACCATCACCATCATAGATAATAACACTACCAACGACAACTATAACATAACCACCATCAACATCATAGCTAATAACACTACCAACGACAACTATAACACCACCACCATCAACACCATAGCTAATAACACAACCAACGACAACTATAACAACACCAATATCATCACCATAGCTAATAACACTACCTACGACAACTATAACACCACCACCATTAACACCATAGCTAATAACACTACCTACGATAACTGTAACAACACCACCATCAACACCATAGCTAATAACACTACCAACGACAACTATAACAACACCACCATCAACACCATAGCTAATAACACTACCTACGACAACTATAACAACAACACTATAGCTAATAACACTACCTACGACAACTATAACACCACCACCATCAACACCATAGCTAATAACACTACCAACAACAACTATAACAACACCACCATCAACACCATATCTTATAACACTGCCAACGACAACTATAACATCACCACCATCAAGACCATAGCTAATAACACTACCTACGATAACTATAACACCACCACCATCAACATCATAGCTAATAACACTACCAACGACAACTATAACACCACCACCATCAACACCATAGCTAATAACACTACCTACGACAAATATAACACCACCACCATCAATACCATAGCTAATAACACTACCAACGACAACTAGAACAACACCACCATCAACATCATAGCTAATAACACTACCAACGACAAATGTAACACCACCACCATCAACATCGTAGCTAATAACACAACCAACGACAACTGTAACACCACCAACACCAACACCATAGATAATAACACTACCAACGACAACTATAACAACACCACCATCAACACCATAGCTTATAACACTACCAACGACAACTATAACAACACCACCATCAACACCAGAGCTAATAACACTACCTACGACAACTATAACTACACCACCATCAACATCATAGCTAATAACACTACCTACGACAACTATAACACCACCACCATCAACACCATAGCTAATAACACTACCAACGACAACTATTATAACACCACCATCAACACCATAACTAATAACACTACCCACGAGAACTATAACAACAACACCATAGTTAGTAACACTACCTACGACAACTATAACACCACCACCATCAACACCATAGCTAATAACACTACCAACGACAACTAGAACAACACCACCATCAACACCATAGCTTATAACACTACCAACGACAACTATAACACCACCACCATCAACACCATAGCTAATAACACTACCTACGACAACTATAACACCACCACCATCAACACCATAGCTAATAACACTACCTACGACAACTATAACACCACCACCATCAACACCATAGCTAATAACACTACCTACGACAACTATAACACCACCACCATCAACACCATAGCTAATAACACTACCTACGACAACTATAACAACACCAACATCAACACCATAGCTTATAACACTACCTACGACAACTATAACACCACCACCATCAACACCATAACTAATAACACTACCCACGACAACTATAACAACAACACCATAGCTAGTAACACTACCTACGACAAGTATAACACCACCACCATCAACACCATAGCTATTAACACTACCAACGACAACTAGAACAACACCCCCATCAACACCATAGCTTATAACACTACCAACGACAACTATAACACCACCACCATCAACACCATAGCTAATAACACTATCTACGACAACTATAACACCACCACCATCAACATCATAGCTAATAACACAACCAACGACAACTATAACACCACCACCATCAACATCATAGATAATAACACTACCAACGACAACTATAACATAACCACCATCAACATCATAGCTATTAACATTACCAACGACAACTATAACACCACCACCATCAACACCATAGCTAATAACACAACCAACGACAAATATAACAACACCAATATCATCACCATAGCTAATAACACTACCTACGACAACTATAACACCACCACCATCAACACCATAGCTAATAACACTACCTACGATAACTGTAACAACACCACCATCAACACCATAGCTAATAACACTACCAACGACAACTATAACAACACCACCATCAACACCATAGCTAATAACACTACCTACGACAACTATAACAACAACACTATAGCTAATAACACTACCTACGACAACTATAACACCACCACCATCAACACCATAGCTAATAACACTACCAACAACAACTATAACAACACCACCATCAACACCATATCTTATAACACTGCCAACGACAACTATAACATCACCACCATCAAGACCATAGCTAATAACACTACCTACGATAACTATAACACCACCACCATCAACATCATAGCTAATAACACTACCAACGACAACTATAACACCACCACCATCAACACCATAGCTAATAACACTACCTACGACAAATATAACACCACCACCATCAATACCATAGCTAATAACACTACCAACGACAACTAGAACAACACCACCATCAACATCATAGCTAATAACACTACCAACGACAAATATAACACCACCACCATCAACATCGTAGCTAATAACACAACCAACGACAACTGTAACACCACCAACATCAACACCATAGATAATAACACTACCAACGACAACTATAACAACACCACCATCAACACCATAGCTTATAACACTACCAACGACAACTATAACAACACCACCATCAACACCAGAGCTAATAACACTACCTACGACAACTATAACTACACCACCATCAACATCATAGCTAATAACACTACCTACGACAACTATAACACCACCACCATCAACACCATAGCTAATAACACTACCAACGACAACTATTATAACACCACCATCAACACCATAACTAATAACACTACCCACGAGAACTATAACAACAACACCATAGTTAGTAACACTACCTACGACAACTATAACACCACCACCATCAACACCATAGCTAATAACACTACCAACGACAACTAGAACAACACCACCATCAACACCATAGCTTATAACACTACCAACGACAACTATAACACCACCACCATCAACACCATAGCTAATAACACTACCTACGACAACTATAACACCACCACCATCAACACCATAGCTAATAACACTACCTACGACAACTATAACACCACCACCATCAACACCATAGCTAATAACACTACCTACGACAACTATAACACCACCACCATCAACACCATAGCTAATAACACTACCTACGACAACTATAACAACACCAACATCAACACCATAGCTTATAACACTACCTACGACAACTATAACACCACCATCATCAACACCATAGCTAATAACACTACCAACGACAACTATAACACCACCACCATCAACATTATAGCTAATAACACTACCAATGACAACTAGAACAACACCACCATCAACACCATAGCTTATAACACTACCAACGACAACTATAACACCACCACCATCAACACCATAGCTAATAACACTACCTACTACAACTATAACACCACAACCATCAACATCATAGCTAATAACACAACCAACGACAACTATAACACCACCACCATCAACATCATAGCTAATAACACTACCAACGACAACTATAACACCACCACCATCAACACCATAGATAATAACACTACCAACGACAACTATAACACCACCACCATCAACATCATAGCTAATAACACTACCAACGACAACTATAACACCACCACCATCAACACCATAGATAATAACACTACCAACGACAATTATAACACCACCACCATCAACAACATAGCTAATAACACTACCAACAACAACTATAACAACACAACCATCAACCCCATAGCTTATAACACTATCTACGACAACTATAACACCACCACCATCAACACCATAACTAATAACACTACCTACGACAACTATAACACCACCACCATCAACACCATAGCTAATAACACAACCAACGACAACTATAACACCACCACCATCAACATCATAGCTAATAACACTACCAACGACAACTATAACACCACAACCATCAACACCATAGATAATAACACTACCAACGACAACTATAACACCACCACCATCAACATCATAGCTAATAACACTACCAACGACAACTATAACACCACCACCATCAACACCATAGCTAATAACACAACCAACGACAACTATAACAACACCAACATCAACACCATAGCTAATAACACTACCTACGACAACTATAACACCACCACCATCAACACCATAACTAATAACACTACCCACGACAACTATAACAACAACACCATAGCTAGTAACACTACCTACAACAAGTATAACACCACCACCATCAACACCATAGCTATTAACACTACCAACGACAACTAGAACAACACCCCCATCAACACCATAGCTTATAACACTACCAACGACAACTATAACACCACCACCATCAACACCATAGCTAATAACACTATCTACGACAACTATAACACCACCACCATCAACATCATAGCTAATAACACAACCAACGACAACTATAACACCACCACCATCAACATCATAGATAATAACACTACCAACGACAACTATAACATAACCACCATCAACATCATAGCTAATAACACTACCAACGACAACTATAACACCACCACCATCAACACCATAGCTAATAACACAACCAACGACAACTATAACAACACCAATATCATCACCATAGCTAATAACACTACCTACGACAAATATAACACCACCACCATCAACACCATAGCTAATAACACTACCTACGATAACTGTAACAACACCACCATCAACACCATAGCTAATAACACTACCAACGACAACTATAACAACACCACCATCAACACCATAGCTAATAACACTACCTACGACAATTATAACAACAACACTATAGTTAATAACACTACCTACGACAACTATAACACCACCACCATCAACACCATGGCTAATAACACTACCTACGACAACTATAACAACACCACCATCAACACCATAGCTAATAACACTACCTACGACAACTATAACAACACCAGAATCAACACCATAGCTAATAACACTACCAACGACAACTATAACACCACCACCATCAACACCATAGCCAATAACACTACCTACGACAACTATAATACCACCACCATCAACACCATAGCTAATAACACTACCTACGACAACTATAACACCACCACCATCAACACCATAGATAATAACACTACCAACAACAACTATAACAACACCACCATCAACACCATAGCTTATAACACTGCCAACGACAACTATAACATCACCACCATCAACACCATAGCTAATAACACTACCTACGACAACTATAACACCACCACCATCAACACCATATCTAATAACACTACCTACGACAACTATAACATCAACACCATCAACACCATAGCTAATAACACTACCTACGACAACTATAACACCACCACCATCAACACCATAGCTAATAACACTACCAACGACAACTAGAGCAACACCACCATCAACACCATAGCTTATAGCACTACCAACGACAACTATAACACCACCACCATCAACACCATAGCTAATAACACTAACTACGACAACTATAACACCACCACCATCAACATCATAGCTAATAACACTACCAACGACAACTATAACACCACCACCATCAACATCATAGCTAATAACACTACCAACGACAACTATAACACCACCACCATCAACACCATAGATAATAACACTACCAACGACAATTATAACACCACCACCATCAACACCATAGCTAATAACACTACCAACAACAACTATAACAACACAACCATCAACCCCATAGCTTATAACACTATCTACGACAACTATAACACCACCACCATCAACACCATAACTAATAACACTACCTACGACAACTATAACACCACCACCATCAACACCATAGCTAATAACACTACCTACGATAACTGTAACAACACCACCATCAACACCATAGCTAATAACACTACCAACGACAACTATAACAATACCACCATCAACACCATAGCTAATAACACTACCTACGACAACTATAACAACAACACTATAGCTAATAACACTACCTACGACAACTATAACACCACCACCATCAACACCATAGCTAATAACACTACCAACAACAACTATAACAACACCACCATCAACACCATATCTTATAACACTGCCAACGACAACTATAACATCACCACCATCAAGACCATAGCTAATAACACTACCTACGATAACTATAACACCACCACCATCAACATCATAGCTAATAACACTACCAACGACAACTATAACACCACCACCATCAACACCATAGCTAATAACACTACCTACGACAAATATAACACCACCACCATCAATACCATAGCTAATAACACTACCAACGACAACTAGAACAACACCACCATCAACATCATAGCTAATAACACTACCAACGACAAATATAACACCACCACCATCAACATCGTAGCTAATAACACAACCAACGACAACTGTAACACCACCAACATCAACACCATAGATAATAACACTACCAACGACAACTATAACAACACCACCATCAACACCATAGCTTATAACACTACCAACGACAACTATAACAACACCAATATCATCACCATAGCTAATAACACTACCTACGACAAATATAACACCACCACCATCAACACCATAGCTAATAACACTACCTACGATAACTGTAACAACACCACCATCAACACCATAGCTAATAACACTACCAACGACAACTATAACAACACCACCATCAACACCATAGCTAATAACACTACCTACGACAATTATAACAACAACACTATAGTTAATAACACTACCTACGACAACTATAACACCACCACCATCAACACCATGGCTAATAACACTACCTACGACAACTATAACAACACCACCATCAACACCATAGCTAATAACACTACCTACGACAACTATAACAACACCAGAATCAACACCATAGCTAATAACACTACCAACGACAACTATAACACCACCACCATCAACACCATAGCCAATAACACTACCTACGACAACTATAATACCACCACCATCAACACCATAGCTAATAACACTACCTACGACAACTATAACACCACCACCATCAACACCATAGATAATAACACTACCAACAACAACTATAACAACACCACCATCAACACCATAGCTTATAACACTGCCAACGACAACTATAACATCACCACCATCAACACCATAGCTAATAACACTACCTACGACAACTATAACACCACCACCATCAACACCATATCTAATAACACTACCTACGACAACTATAACATCAACACCATCAACACCATAGCTAATAACACTACCTACGACAACTATAACACCACCACCATCAACACCATAGCTAATAACACTACCAACGACAACTAGAGCAACACCACCATCAACACCATAGCTTATAGCACTACCAACGACAACTATAACACCACCACCATCAACACCATAGCTAATAACACTAACTACGACAACTATAACACCACCACCATCAACATCATAGCTAATAACACTACCAACGACAACTATAACACCACCACCATCAACATCATAGCTAATAACACTACCAACGACAACTATAACACCACCACCATCAACACCATAGATAATAACACTACCAACGACAATTATAACACCACCACCATCAACACCATAGCTAATAACACTACCAACAACAACTATAACAACACAACCATCAACCCCATAGCTTATAACACTATCTACGACAACTATAACACCACCACCATCAACACCATAACTAATAACACTACCTACGACAACTATAACATCACCACCATCAACACCATAGCTAATAACACTACCTACGACAAATATAACACCACCACCATCAACACCATAGCTAATAACACAACCAACGACAACTATAACACCACCACCATCAACATCATATCTAATAACACTACCAACGACAACTATAACACCACCACCATCAACACCATAGATAATAACACTACCAACGACAACTATAACACCACCACCATCAACATCATAGCTAATAACACTACCAACGACAACTATAACACCACCACCATCAACACCATAGCTAATAACACAACCAACGACAACTATAACAACACCAACATCAACACCATAGCTAATAACACTACCTACGACAACTATAACACCACCACCATCAACACCATAACTAATAACACTACCCACGACAACTATAACAACAACACCATAGCTAGTAACACTACCTACGACAAGTATAACACCACCACCATCAACACCATAGCTATTAACACTACCAACGACAACTAGAACAACACCCCCATCAACACCATAGCTTATAACACTACCAACGACAACTATAACACCACCACCATCAACACCATAGCTAATAACACTATCTACGACAACTATAACACCACCACCATCAACATCATAGCTAATAACACAACCAACGACAACTATAACACCACCACCATCACCATCATAGATAATAACACTACCAACGACAACTATAACATAACCACCATCAACATCATAGCTAATAACACTACCAACGACAACTATAACACCACCACCATCAACACCATAGCTAATAACACAACCAACGACAACTATAACAACACCAATATCATCACCATAGCTAATAACACTACCTACGACAACTATAACACCACCACCATCAACACCATAGCTAATAACACTACCTACGATAACTGTAACAACACCACCATCAACACCATAGCTAATAACACTACCAACGACAACTATAACAACACCACCATCAACACCATAGCTAATAACACTACCTACGACAACTATAACAACAACACTATAGCTAATAACACTACCTACGACAACTATAACACCACCACCATCAACACCATAGCTAATAACACTACCAACAACAACTATAACAACACCACCATCAACACCATATCTTATAACACTGCCAACGACAACTATAACATCACCACCATCAAGACCATAGCTAATAACACTACCTACGATAACTATAACACCACCACCATCAACATCATAGCTAATAACACTACCAACGACAACTATAACACCACCACCATCAACACCATAGCTAATAACACTACCTACGACAAATATAACACCACCACCATCAATACCATAGCTAATAACACTACCAACGACAACTAGAACAACACCACCATCAACATCATAGCTAATAACACTACCAACGACAAATATAACACCACCACCATCAACATCGTAGCTAATAACACAACCAACGACAACTGTAACACCACCAACACCAACACCATAGATAATAACACTACCAACGACAACTATAACAACACCACCATCAACACCATAGCTTATAACACTACCAACGACAACTATAACAACACCACCATCAACACCAGAGCTAATAACACTACCTACGACAACTATAACTACACCACCATCAACATCATAGCTAATAACACTACCTACGACAACTATAACACCACCACCATCAACACCATAGCTAATAACACTACCAACGACAACAATTATAACACCACCATCAACACCATAACTAATAACACTACCCACGAGAACTATAACAACAACACCATAGTTAGTAACACTACCTACGACAACTATAACACCACCACCATCAACACCATAGCTAATAACACTACCAACGACAACTAGAACAACACCACCATCAACACCATAGCTTATAACACTACCAACGACAACTATAACACCACCACCATCAACACCATAGCTAATAACACTACCTACGACAACTATAACACCACCACCATCAACACCATAGCTAATAACACTACCTACGACAACTATAACACCACCACCATCAACACCATAGCTAATAACACTACCTACGACAACTATAACACCACCACCATCAACACCATAGCTAATAACACTACCTACGACAACTATAACAACACCAACATCAACACCATAGCTTATAACACTACCTACGACAACTATAACACCACTACCATCAACACCATAACTAATAACACTACCCACGACAACTATAACAACAACACCATAGCTAGTAACACTACCTACGACAAGTATAACACCACCACCATCAACACCATAGCTATTAACACTACCAACGACAACTAGAACAACACCCCCATCAACACCATAGCTTATAACACTACCAACGACAACTATAACACCACCACCATCAACACCATAGCTAATAACACTATCTACGACAACTATAACACCACCACCATCAACATCATAGCTAATAACACAACCAACGACAACTATAACACCACCACCATCAACATCATAGATAATAACACTACCAACGACAACTATAACATAACCACCATCAACATCATAGCTATTAACATTACCAACGACAACTATAACACCACCACCATCAACACCATAGCTAATAACACAACCAACGACAAATATAACAACACCAATATCATCACCATAGCTAATAACACTACCTACGACAACTATAACACCACCACCATCAACACCATAGCTAATAACACTAACTACGATAACTGTAACAACACCACCATCAACACCATAGCTAATAACACTACCAACGACAACTATAACAACACCACCATCAACACCATAGCTAATAACACTACCTACGACAACTATAACAACAACACTATAGCTAATAACACTACCTACGACAACTATAACACCACCACCATCAACACCATAGCTAATAACACTACCAACAACAACTATAACAACACCACCATCAACACCATATCTTATAACACTGCCAACGACAACTATAACATCACCACCATCAAGACCATAGCTAATAACACTACCTACGATAACTATAACACCACCACCATCAACATCATAGCTAATAACACTACCAACGACAACTATAACACCACCACCATCAACACCATAGCTAATAACACTACCTACGACAAATATAACACCACCACCATCAATACCATAGCTAATAACACTACCAACGACAACTAGAACAACACCACCATCAACATCATAGCTAATAACACTACCAACGACAAATATAACACCACCACCATCAACATCGTAGCTAATAACACAACCAACGACAACTGTAACACCACCAACATCAACACCATAGATAATAACACTACCAACGACAACTATAACAACACCACCATCAACACCATAGCTTATAACACTACCAACGACAACTATAACAACACCACCATCAACACCAGAGCTAATAACACTACCTACGACAACTATAACTACACCACCATCAACATCATAGCTAATAACACTACCTACGACAACTATAACACCACCACCATCAACACCATAGCTAATAACACTACCAACGACAACTATTATAACACCACCATCAACACCATAACTAATAACACTACCCACGAGAACTATAACAACAACACCATAGTTAGTAACACTAGCTACGACAACTATAACACCACCACCATCAACACCATAGCTAATAACACTACCAACGACAACTAGAACAACACCACCATCAACACCATAGCTTATAACACTACCAACGACAACTATAACACCACCACCATCAACACCATAGCTAATAACACTACCTACGACAACTATAACACCACCACCATCAACACCATAGCTAATAACACTACCTACGACAACTATAACACCACCACCATCAACATCATAGCTAATAACACTACCTACGACAACTATAACACCACCACCATCAACACCATAGCTAATAACACTACCTACGACAACTATAACAACACCAACATCAACACCATAGCTTATAACACTACCTACGACAACTATAACACCACCATCATCAACACCATAGCTAATAACACTACCAACGACAACTATAACACCACCACCATCAACATTATAGCTAATAACACTACCAATGACAACTAGAACAACACCACCATCAACACCATAGCTTATAACACTACCAACGACAACTATAACACCACCACCATCAACACCATAGCTAATAACACTACCTACTACAACTATAACACCACAACCATCAACATCATAGCTAATAACACAACCAACGACAACTATAACACCACCACCATCAACATCATAGCTAATAACACTACCAACGACAACTATAACACCACCACCATCAACACCATAGATAATAACACTACCAACGACAACTATAACACCACCACCATCAACATCATAGCTAATAACACTACCAACGACAACTATAACACCACCACCATCAACACCATAGATAATAACACTACCAACGACAATTATAACACCACCACCATCAACAACATAGCTAATAACACTACCAACAACAACTATAACAACACAACCATCAACCCCATAGCTTATAACACTATCTACGACAACTATAACACCACCACCATCAACACCATAACTAATAACACTACCTACGACAACTATAACATCACCACCATCAACACCATAGCTAATAACACTACCTACGACAACTATAACACCACGACCATCAACACCATAGCTAATAACACAACCAACGACAACTATAACACCACCACCATCAACATCATAGCTAATAACACTACCAACGACAACTATAACACCACCACCATCAACACCATAGATAATAACACTACCAACGACAACTATAACACCACCACCATCAACATCATAGCTAATAACACTACCAACGACAACTATAACACCACCACCATCAACACCATAGCTAATAACACAACCAACGACAACTATAACAACACCAACATCAACACCATAGCTAATAACACTACCTACGACAACTATAACACCACCACCATCAACACCATAACTAATAACACTACCCACGACAACTATAACAACATCACCATAGCTAGTAACACTACCTACAACAAGTATAACACCACCACCATCAACACCATAGCTATTAACACTACCAACGACAACTAGAACAACACCCCCATCAACACCATAGCTTATAACACTACCAACGACAACTATAACACCACCACCATCAACACCATAGCTAATAACACTATCTACGACAACTATAACACCACCACCATCAACATCATAGCTAATAACACAACCAACGACAACTATAACACCACCACCATCAACATCATAGATAATAACACTACCAACGACAACTATAACATAACCACCATCAACATCATAGCTAATAACACTACCAACGACAACTATAACACCACCACCATCAACACCATAGCTAATAACACAACCAACGACAACTATAACAACACCAATATCATCACCATAGCTAATAACACTACCTACGACAAATATAACACCACCACCATCAACACCATAGCTAATAACACTACCTACGATAACTGTAACAACACCACCATCAACACCATAGCTAATAACACTACCAACGACAACTATAACAACACCACCATCAACACCATAGCTAATAACACTACCTACGACAACTATAACAACAACACTATAGCTAATAACACTACCTACGACAACTATAACACCACCACCAACAACACCATAGCTAATAACACTACCAACAACAACTATAACAACACCACCATCAACACCATATCTTATAACACTGCCAACGACAACTATAACATCACCACCATCAAGACCATAGCTAATAACACTACCTACGATAACTATAACACCACCACCATCAACATCATAGCTAATAACACTACCAACGACAACTATAACACCACCACCATCAACACCATAGCTAATAACACTACCTACGACAAATATAACACCACCACCATCAATACCATAGCTAATAACACTACCAACGACAACTAGAACAACACCACCATCAACATCATAGCTAATAACACTACCAACGACAAATATAACACCACCACCATCAACATCGTAGCTAATAACACAACCAACGACAACTGTAACACCACCAACATCAACACCATAGATAATAACACTACCAACGACAACTATAACAACACCACCATCAACACCATAGCTTATAACACTACCAACGACAACTATAACAACACCACCATCAACACCAGAGCTAATAACACTACCTACGACAACTATAACTACACCACCATCAACATCATAGCTAATAACACTACCTACGACAACTATAACACCACCACCATCAACACCATAGCTAATAACACTACCAACGACAACTATTATAACACCACCATCAACACCATAACTAATAACACTACCCACGAGAACTATAACAACAACACCATAGTTAGTAACACTACCTACGACAACTATAACACCACCACCATCAACACCATAGCTAATAACACTACCAACGACAACTAGAACAACACCACCATCAACACCATAGCTTATAACACTACCAACGACAACTATAACACCACCACCATCAACACCATAGCTAATAACACTACCTACGACAACTATAACACCACCACCATCAACACCATAGCTAATAACACTACCTACGACAACTATAACACCACCACCATCAACACCATAGCTAATAACACTATCTACGACAACTATAACACCACCACCATCAACACCATAGCTAATAACACTACCTACGACAACTATAACAACACCAACATCAACACCATAGCTTATAACACTACCTACGACAACTATAACACCACCATCATCAACACCATAGCTAATAACACTACCAACGACAACTATAACACCACCACCATCAACATTATAGCTAATAACACTACCAATGACAACTAGAACAACACCACCATCAACACCATAGCTTATAACACTACCAACGACAACTATAACACCACCACCATCAACACCATAGCTAATAACACTACCTACTACAACTATAACACCACAACCATCAACATCATAGCTAATAACACAACCAACGACAACTATAACAACACCACCATCAACACCAGAGCTAATAACACTACCTACGACAACTATAACTACACCACCATCAACATCATAGCTAATAACACTACCTACGACAACTATAACACCACCACCATCAACACCATAGCTAATAACACTACCAACGACAACTATTATAACACCACCATCAACACCATAACTAATAACACTACCCACGAGAACTATAACAACAACACCATAGTTAGTAACACTACCTACGACAACTATAACACCACCACCATCAACACCATAGCTAATAACACTACCAACGACAACTAGAACAACACCACCATCAACACCATAGCTTATAACACTTCCAACGACAACTATAACACCACCACCATCAACACCATAGCTAATAACACTACCTACGACAACTATAACACCACCACCATCAACACCATAGCTAATAACACTACCTACGACAACTATAACACCACCACCATCAACACCATAGCTAATAACACTACCTACGACAACTATAACACCTCCACCATCAACACCATAGCTAATAACACTACCTACGACAACTATGACAACACCAACATCAACCCCATAGCTTATAACACTACCTACGACAACTATAACACCACCATCATCAACACCATAGCTAATAACACTACCAACGACAACTATAACACCACCACCATCAACATTATAGCTAATAACACTACCAATGACAACTAGAACAACACCACCATCAACACCATAGCTTATAACACTACCAACGACAACTATAACACCACCACCATCAACACCATAGCTAATAACACTACCTACTACAACTATAACACCACAACCATCAACATCATAGCTAATAACACAACCAACGACAACTATAACACCACCACCATCAACATCATAGCTAATAACACTACCAACGACAACTATAACACCACCACCATCAACACCATAGATAATAACACTACCAACGACAACTATAACACCACCACCATCAACATCATAGCTAATAACACTACCAACGACAACTATAACACCACCACCATCAACACCATAGCTAATAACACAACCAACGACAACTATAACAACACCAACATCAACACCATAGCTAATAACACTACCTACGACAACTATAACCCCACCACCATCAACACCATAGCTAATAACACTACCTACGACAACTATAACACCACCACCATCAACACCATAGCTAATAAGAAAAACCTACGATAACTGTAACAACACCACCATCAACACCATAGCTAATAACACTACCTACGACAACTACAACACCACCACCATCAACACCATAGCTAATAACACTACCAACGACAACTATATCATCACCACCATCAACACCATGGCTAATAACACTACCTACGACAACTATAACAACACCACCATCAACACCATAGCTAATAACACTACCTACGACAACTATAACAACACCAGAATCAACACCATAGCTAATAACACTACCAACGACAACTATAACACCACCACCATCAACACCATAGCCAATAACACTACCTACGACAACTATAATACCACCACCATCAACACCATAGCTAATAACACTACCTACGACAATTATAACAACAACACTATAGCTAATAACACTACCTACGACAACTATAACACCACCACCATCAACACCATGGCTAATAACACTACCTACGACAACTATAACAACACCACCATCAACACCATAGCTAATAACACTACCTACGTCAACTACAACAACACCAGAATCAAGACCATAGCTAATAACACTACCAACGACAACTATAACACCACCGCCATCAACACCATAGCCAATAACACTACCTACGACAACTATAACACCACCACCATCAACATCATAGCTAATAACACTACCTACGACAACTATAACACCACCACCATCAACACCATAGATAATAACACTACCAACAACAACTATAACAACACCACCATCAACACCATAGCTAATAACACTACCTACGACAATTATAACACCACCACCATCAACACCATATCTAATAACACTACCTACGACAACTATAACATCAACACCATCAACACCATAGCTAATAACACTACCTACGACAACTATAACACCACCACCATCAACATCATAGCTAATAACACTACCAACGACAACTATAACACCACAACCATCACATCATAGCTAATAACACTAACAACGACAACTATAACACCACCACCATCAACACCATAGATAATAACACTACCAACGACAATTATAACACCACCACCATCAACACCATAGCTAATAACACTACCAACAACAACTATAACAACACAACCATCAACACCATAGCTTATAACACTACCAACGACAACTATAACATCACCACCATCAACACCATAGCTAATAACACTATCTACGACAACTATAACACCACCACCATCAACACCATAGATAATAACACTACCAACGACAATTATAACACCACCACCATCAACACCATAGCTAATAACACTACAAACAACAACTATAACAACACAACCATCAACACCATAGCTTATAACACTACCAACGACAACTATAATAACACCACCATCAACACCATAGCTAATAACACTACCTACGACAACTATAATAACACCACCATCAACATCATAGCTAATAACACTACCTACGACAACTATAACACCACCACCATCAACACCATAGCAAATAACACTACCAACAACAACTATAATAACACCACCATCAACACCATAACAAAAAACACTACCCACGACAACTATAACACCACCACCATCAACACCATAGCTAATAACACTACCAACGACAACTATAACACCACCACTATCAACACCATAGCTAATAACACTACCTACGACAACTACAACACCACCACCATCAACACCATAACTAATAACACTACCTACGACAACTATAACAACACCACCATCAACACCATAGCTAATAACACTACCTACGACAACTATAACAACACCACCATCAACACCATAGCTAATAATACTTCCTACGACAACTATAATAACACCACCATCAACACCATAGCTAATAACACTACCTACGACAACTATAATAACACCACCATCAGCACCATAGCTAATAACACTACCTACGACAAATATAACAACACCACCATCAACACCATAGCTAATAACACTACCTACGACAACTATAACTACATCACCATCAACATCATAGCTAATAACACTACCTACGACAACTATAACACCACCACCATCAACACCATAGCTAATAACACTACCAACAACAACTATAATAACACCACCATCAACACCATAACTAATAACACTACCAACGACAACTATAACACCACCACCATCAACACCATAGCTAGTAACACTACCAACGACAACTATAACACCACCACCATCAACACCATAGCTAATAACACTACCTACGACAACTATAACACCTCCAACATCAACACCATAGCTTATAAAACTACCTACGACAACTATAAAAACACCACCATCAACATCATAGCTTATAACACTACCTACGACAACTATAACACCACCACCATCAACACCATAGCTAATAACACTACCTACGACAACTATAACAACACCAACATCAACACCATAGCTAATAACACTACCTACGATAACTGTAACAACACCACCATCAACATCATAACTAAAAACACTACCAACGACAACTATAACACCACCACTATCAACACCATAGCTAATAACACTACCTACGACAACTATAAGAACAACACCATAGCTAATAACACTACCTACGACAACTATAACAACACCAGAATCAAAACCATAGCTAATAACACTACCAACGACAACTATAACACCACCACCATCAACACCATGGCTAATAACACTACCAACGACAACTATAACAACACCACAATCAACACCATAGCTAATAACACTACCTACGACAACTATAACATCAACACCATAGCCAATAACACTACCTACGACAACTATAACACCACCACCATCAACACCATAGCTAATAACACTACCTACGACAACTATAACACCACCACCATCAACACCATAGATAATAACACTACCAACAACAACTATAACAACACCACCATCAACACCATAGCTAATAACACTACCTACGACAACTATAAGACCACCACCATCAACACCATATCTAATAACACTACCTACGACAACTATAACATCAACACCATCAACACCATAGCTAATAACACTACCTACGACAACTATAACACCACCACCATCAACACCATAGCTAATAACACTACCAACGACAACTAGAGCAACACCACCATCAACACCATAGCTTATAGCACTACCAACGACAACTATAACACCACCACCATCAACACCATAGCTAATAACACTACCTACGACAACTATAACACCACCACCATCAACATCATAGCTAATAACACTACCAACGACAACTATAACACCACAACCATCACATCATAGCTAATAACACTACCAACGACAACTATAACACCACCACCATCAACACCATAGATAATAACACTACCAACGACAATTATAACACCACCACTATCAACACCATAGCTAATAACACTACCAACAACAACTATAACAACACAACCATCAACACCATAGCTTATAACACTACCAACGACAACTATAACATCACCACCATCAACACCATAGCTAATAACACTATCTACGCAACTATAACACCACCACCATCAACACCATAGCTAATAACACTACCTACGACAACTATAACATCACCACCATCAACACCATAGCTAATAACACTACCTACGACAACTATAACACCACCACCATCAACACCATAGCTAATAACACTACCAACAACAACTATAACACCACCACCATCAACACCATAGCTAATAACACTACCAACGACAAATATAACAACACCAACATCAACACCATAGCTAATAACACTACCTACGACAACTATAACACCACCACCATCAACACCATAGCTAATAACACTACCTACGACAATTATAACAACAACACTATAGCTAATAACACTACCTACGACAACTATAACACCACCACCATCAACACCATGGCTAATAACACTACCTACGACAACTATAACAACACCACCATCAACACCATAGCTAATAACACTACCTACGTCAACTATAACAACACCAGAATCAAGACCATAGCTAATAACACTACCAACGACAACTATAACACCACCACCATCAACACCATAGCCAATAACACTACCTACGACAACTATAACACCACCACCATCAACACCATAGCTAATAACACTACCTACGACAACTATAACACCACCACCATCAACACCATAGATAATAACACTACCAACAACAACTATAACAACACCACCATCAACACCATAGCTAATAACACTACCTACGACAACTATAACACCACCACCATCAACACCATATCTAATAACACTACCTACGACAACTATAACATCAACACCATCAACACCATAGCTAATAATACTACCTACGACAACTATAACACCACCACCATCAACACCATAGCTAATAACACTACCAACGACAACTAGAGCAACACCACCATCAACACCATAGCTTATAGCACTACCAACGACAACTATAACACCACCACCATCAACACCATAGCTAATAACACTACCTACGACAACTATAACACCACCACCATCAACATAATAGCTAATAACACTACCAACGACAACTATAACACCACAACCATCACATCATAGCTAATAACACTACCAACGACAACTATAACACCACCACCATCAACACCATAGATAATAACACTACCAACGACAATTATAACACCACCACCATCAACACCATAGCTAATAACACTACTAACAACAACTATAACAACACAACCATCAACACCATAGCTTATAACACTACCAACGACAACTATAACATCACCACCATCAACACCATAGCTAATAACACTATCTACGACAACTATAACACCACCACCATCAACACCATAGCTAATAACACTACCTACGACAACTATAACACCACCACCATCAACACCATAGCTAATAACACTACCAACAACAACTATAACACCACCACCATCAACACCATAGCTAATAACACTACCAACGACAAATATAACAACACCAACATCAACACCATAGCTAATAACACTACCTACGACAACTATAACACCACCACCATCAACACCATAGCTAATAACACTACCAACGACAACTAGAACAATACCACCATCAACACCATAGCTTATAACACTACCAACGACAACTATAACACCACCACCATCAACACCATAGCTAATAACACTACCTACGACAACTATAACACCACCACCATCAACACCATAGCTAATAACACTACCAAGGACAACTATATCATCACCACCATCAACATCATAGCTAATAACACTACCTACGACAACTATAACAACACCACCATCAACACCATAGCTAATAACACTACCTACGACAACTATAACAACACCACCATCAACACCATAGCTAGTAATACTTCCTACGACAACTATAATAACACCACCATCAACACCATAGCTAATAACACTACCTACGACAACTATAATAACACCACCATCAGCACCATAGCTAATAACACTACCTACGACAAATATAACAACACCACCATCAACACCATAGTTAATAACACTACCTACGACAACTATAACTACACCACCATCAACATCATAGCTAATAACACTACCTACGACAACTATAACACCACCACCATCAAAACCATAGCTAATAACACTACCTACGACAAATATAACAACACCACCATCAACACCATAGTTAATAACACTACCTACGACAACTATAACTACACCACCATCAACATCATAGCTAATAACACTACCAAGGACAACTATAACACCACCACCATCAACACCATAGCTAATAACACTACCTACGACAATTATAACAACAACACTATAGCTAATAACACTACCTACGACAACTATAAGACCACCACCATCAACACCATGGCTAATAACACTACCTACGACAACTATAACAACACCACCATCAACACCATAGCCAATAACACTACCTACGACAACTATAACACCACCACCATCAACACCATAGCTAATAACACTACCTACGACAATTATAACAACAACACTATAGCTAATAACACTACCTACGACAACTATAACACCACCACCATCAAAACCATAGCGAATAACACTACCTACGACAAATATAACAACACCACCATCAACACCATGGCTAATAACACTACCTACGACAACTATAACAACACCAGAATCAAGAACATAGCTAATAACACTACCAACGACAACTATAACACCACCACCATCAACACCATAGACAATAACACTACCTACGACAACTATAACAACACCAGAATCAAGAACATAGCTAATAACACTACCAACGACAACTATAACACCACCACCATCAACACCATAGACAATAACACTACCTACGACAACTATAACACCACCACCATCAACACCATAGCTAATAACACTACCTACGACAACTATAACACCACCACCATCAACACCATAGATAATAACACTACCAACAACAACTATAACAACACCACCATCAACACCATAGCTAATAACACTACCTACGACAACTATAACACCACCACCATCAACACCATATCTAATAACACTACCTACGACAACTATAACATCAACACCATCAACACCATAGCTAATAACACTCCCTACGACAACTATAACACCACCACCATCAACACCATAGCTAATAACACTACCAACGACAACTAGAGCAACACCACCATCAACACCATAGCTTATAGCACTACCAACGACAACAATAACACCACCACCATCAACACCATAGCTAATAACACTACCTACGACAACTATAACACCACCACCATCAACATCATAGCTAATAACACTACCAACGACAACTATAACACCACAACCATCACATCATAGCTAATAACACTACCAACGACAACTATAACACCACCACCATCAACACCATAGATAATAACACTACCAACGACAATTATAACAACACAACCATCAACACCATAGCTTATAACACTACCAACGACAACTATAACATCACCACCATCAACACCATAGCTAATAACACTATCTACGACAACTATAACACCACCACCATCAACACCATAGCTAATAACACTACCTACGACAACTATAACATCACCACCATCAACACCATAGCCAATAACACTACCTACGACAACTATAACACCACCACCATCAACACCATAGCTAATAACACTACCTACGACAACTATAACACCACCACCATCAACACCATAGATAATAACACAACCAACAACAACTATAACAACACCACCATCAATACCATAGCTAATAACACTACCTACGACAACTATAACACCACCACCATCAACACCATATCTAATAACACTACCTACGACAACTATAACATCAACACCATCAACACCATAGCTTATAACACTACCTACGACAACTATAACACCACCACCATCAACACCATAGCTAATAACACTACCAACGACAACTAGAGCAACACCACCATCAACACCATAGCTTATAGCACTACCAACGACAACTATAACACCACCACCATCAACACCATAGCTAATAACACTACCTACGACAACTATAACACCACCACCATCAACATCATAGCTAATAACACTACCAACGACAACTATAACACCACAACCATCACATCATAGCTAATAACACTACCAACGACAACTATAACACCACCACCATCAACACCATAGATAATAACACTACCAACGACAATTATAACACCACCACCATCAACACCATAGCTAATAACACTACCAACAACAACTATAACAACACAACCATCAACACCATAGCTTATAACACTACCAACGACAACTATAACATCACCACCATCAATACCATAGCTAATAACACTATCTACGACAACTATAACACCACCACCATCAACACCATAGCTAATAACACTACCTACGACAACTATAACACCACCACCATCAACACCATAGCTAATAACACTACCAACGACAAATATAACAACACCAACATCAACACCATAGCTAATAACTACCTACGACAACTATAACACCACCACCATCAACACCATAGCTAATAACACTACCAACGACAACTAGAACAATACCACCATCAACACCATAGCTTATAACACTACCAACGACAACTATAACACCACCACCATCAACACCATAGATAATAACACTACCTACGACAACTATAACACCACCACCATCAACACCATAGCTAATAACACTACCAAGGACAACTATATCATCAGCACCATCAACATCATAGCTAATATCACTACCTACGACAACTATAACAACACCACCATCAACATCATAGCTAATAACACTACCTACGACAACTATAACAACACCACCATCAACACCATAGCTAATAACACTACCAACGACAACTAGAGCAACACCACCATCAACACCATAGTTTATAGCACTACCAACGACAACTATAACACCACCACCATCAACACCATAGCTAATAACACTACCTACGACAACTATAACACCACCACCATCAACACCATAGCTAATAACACTACCAAGGACAACTATATCATCACCACCATCAACATCATAGCTAATAACACTACCTACGACAACTATAACAACACCACCATCAACATCATAGCTAATAACACTACCTACGACAACTATAACAACACCACCATCAACACCATAGCTAATAATACTTCCTACGACAACTATAATAACACCACCATCAACACCATAGCTAATAACACTACCTACGACAACTATAATAACACCACCATCAGCACCATAGCTAATAACACTACCTACGACAAATATAACAACACCACCATCAACACCATAGTTAATAACACTACCTACGACAACTATAACTACACCACCATCAATATCATAGCTAATAACACTACCTACGACAACTATAACACCACCACCATCAACACCATAGCTAATAACACTACCTACGACAAATATAACAACACCACCATCAACACCATAGTTAATAACACTACCTACGACAACTATAACTACACCACCATCAACATCATAGCTAATAACACTACCAAGGACAACTATAACACCACCACCATCAACACCATAGCTAATAACACTACCTACGACAATTATAACAACAACACTATAGCTAATAACACTACCTACGACAACTATAACAACACCACCATCAACACCATGGCTAATAACATTACCTACGACAACTATAACAACACCACCATCAACACCATAGCTAATAACACTACCTACGTCAACTATAACAACACCAGAATCAAGACCATAGCTAATAACACTACCAACGACAACTATAACACCACCACCATCAACACCATAGCCAATAACACTACCTACGACAACTATAACACCACCACCATCAACACCATAGCTAATAACACTACCTACGACAACTATAACACCACCACCATCAACACCATAGATAATAACACTACCAACAACAACTATAACAACACCACCATCAACACCATAGCTAATAACACTACCTACGACAACTATAACACCACCACCATCAACACCATATCTAATAACACTCCCTACGACAACTATAACACCACCACCATCAACACCATAGCTAATAACACTACCAACGACAACTAGAGCAACACCACCATCAACACCATAGCTTATAGCACTATCAACGACAACTATAACACCAGCACCATCAACACCATAGCTAATAACACTACCTACGACAACTATAACACCACCACCATCAAGATCATAGCTAATAACACTACCAACGACAACTATAACACCACAACCATCACATCATAGCTAATAACACTACCAACGACAACTATAACACCACCACCATCAACACCATAGATAATAACACTACCAACGACAATTATAACAACACAACCATCAACACCATAGCTTATAACACTACCAACGACAACTATAACATCACCACCATCAACACCATAGCTAATAACACTATCTACGACAACTATAACACCACCACCATCAACACCATAGCTAATAACACTACCTACGACAACTATAACATCACCACCATCAACACCATAGCTAATAACACTACCTACGACAACTATAACACCACCACCATCAACACCATAGCTAATAACACTACCAACAACAACTATAACACCACCACCATCAACACCATAGCTAATAACACTACCAACGACAAATATAACAACACCAACATCAACACCATAGCTAATAACACTACCTACGACAACTATAACACCACCACCATCAACACCATAGCTAATAACACTACCAACGACAACTAGAACAATACCACCATCAACACCATAGCTTATAACACTACCAACGACAACTATAACACCACCTCCATCAACACCATAGCTAATAACACTACCTACGACAACTATAACACCACCACCATCAACACCATAGCTAATAACACTACCAAGGACAACTATATCATCACCACCATCAACATCATAGCTAATAACACTACCTACGACAACTATAATAACACCACCATCAGCACCATAGCTAGTAACACTACCTACGACAAATATAAAAACACCACCATCAACACCATAGTTAATAACACTACCTACGACAACTATAACTACACCACCATCAACATCATAGCTAATAACACTACCTACGACAACTATAACACCACCACCATCAACACCATAGCTAATAACACTACCAACAACAACTATAATAACACCACCATCAACACCATAACTAATAACACTACCCACGACAAATATAACAACAACACCATAGCTAGTAACACTACCAACGACAACTATAACACCACCACCATCAACACCATAGCTAATAACACTACCTACGACAACTATAACACCACCAACATCAACACCATAGCTTATAAAACTACCTACGACAACTATAAAAACACCACCATCAACATCATAGCTTATAACACTACCTACGACAACTATAACAACACCATAGCTAATAACACTACCTACGATAACTGTAACAACACCACCATCAACATCATAACTAAAAACACTACCAACGACAACTATAACACCACCACTATCAACACCATAGCTAATAACACTACCTACGACAACTATAACACCACCACCATCAACACCATATCTAATAACACTCCCTACGACAAATATAACACCACCACCATCAACACCATAGCTAATAACACTACCAACGACAACTAGAGCAACACCACCATCAACACCATAGCTTATAGCACTATCAACGACAACTATAACACCACCACCATCAACACCATAGCTAATAACACTACCTACGACAACTATAACACCACCACCATCAACATCATAGCTAATAACACTACCAACGACAACTATAACACCACAACCATCACATCATAGCTAATAACACTACCAACGACAACTATAACACCACCACCATCAACACCATAGATAATAACACTACCAACGACAATTATAACAACACAACCATCAACACCATAGCTTATAACACTACCAACGACAACTATAACATCACCACCATCAACACCATAGCTAATAACACTATCTACGACAACTATAACACCACCACCATCAACACCATAGCTAATAACACTACCTACGACAACTATAACATCACCACCATCAACACCATAGCTAATAACACTACCTACGACAACTATAACACCACCACCATCAACACCATAGCTAATAACACTACCAACAACAACTATAACACCACCACCATCAACACCATAGCTAATAACACTACCAACGACAAATATAACAACACCAACATCAACAGCATAGCTAATAACACTACCTACGACAACTATAACACCACCACCATCAACACCATAGTTAATAACACTACCTACGACAACTATAACACCACCACCATCAACACCATAGCTAATAACACTACCAAGGACAACTATATCATCACCACCATCAACATCATAGCTAATAACACTACCTACGACAACTATAATAACACCACCATCAGCACCATAGCTAGTAACACTACCTACGACAAATATAAAAACACCACCATCAACACCATAGTTAATAACACTACCTACGACAACTATAACTACACCACCATCAACATCATAGCTAATAACACTACCTACGACAACTATAACACCACCACCATCAACACCATAGCTAATAACACTACCAACAACAACTATAATAACACCACGATCAACACCATAACTAATAACACTACCCACGACAAATATAACAACAACACCATAGCTAGTAACACTACCAACGACAACTATAACACCACCACCATCGACACCATAGCTAATAACACTACCTACGACAACTATAACACCACCAACATCAACACCATAGCTAATAACACTACCTACGACAACTATAAAAACACCACCATCAACATCATAGCTTATAACACTACCTACGACAACTATAACACCACCACCATCAACACCATAGCTAATAACACTACCTACGACAACTATAACAACACCATAGCTAATAACACTACCTACGATAACTGTAACAACACCACCATCAACATCATAACTAAAAACACTACCAACGACAACTATAACACCACCACTATCAACACCATAGCTAATAACACTACCTACGACAACTATAAGGACAACACCATAGCTAATAACACGACCTACGACAACTATAACACCACCACCATCAACACCATGGCTAATAACACTACCTACGACAACTATAACAACACCACCATCAACACCATAGCTAATAACACTACCTACGACAACTATAACAACACCAGAATCAAAACCATAGCTAATAACACTACCAACGACAACTATAACACCACCACCATCAACACCATGGCTAATAACACTACCAACGACAACTATAACAACACCACAATCAACATCATAGCTAATAACACTACCTACGACAACTATAACAACACCACCATCAACACCATAGCTAATAACACTACCTACGACAACTATAACAACACCACCATCAACACCATAGCTAGTAATACTTCCTACGACAACTATAATAACACCACCATCAACACCATAGCTAATAACACTACCTACGACAACTATAATAACACCACCATCAGCACCATAGTTAATAACACTACCTACGACAACTATAACTACACCACCATCAACATCATAGCTAATAACACTACCTACGACAACTATAACACCACCACCATCAAAACCATAGCTAATAACACTACCTACGACAAATATAACAACACCACCATCAACACCATAGTTAATAACACTACCTACGACAACTATAACTACACCACCATCAACATCATAGCTAATAACACTACCAAGGACAACTATAACACCACCACCATCAACACCATAGCTAATAACACTACCTACGACAATTATAACAACAACACTATAGCTAATAACACTACCTACGACAACTATAAGACCACCACCATCAACACCATGGCTAATAACACTACCTACGACAACTATAACAACACCACCATCAACACCATAGCCAATAACACTACCTACGACAACTATAACACCACCACCATCAACACCATAGCTAATAACACTACCTACGACAATTATAACAACAACACTATAGCTAATAACACTACCTACGACAACTATAACACCACCACCATCAAAACCATAGCGAATAACACTACCTACGACAAATATAACAACACCACCATCAACACCATGGCTAATAACACTACCTACGACAACTATAACAACACCAGAATCAAGAACATAGCTAATAACACTACCAACGACAACTATAACACCACCACCATCAACACCATAGACAATAACACTACCTACGACAACTATAACAACACCAGAATCAAGAACATAGCTAATAACACTACCAACGACAACTATAACACCACCACCATCAACACCATAGACAATAACACTACCTACGACAACTATAACACCACCACCATCAACACCATAGCTAATAACACTACCTACGACAACTATAACACCACCACCATCAACACCATAGATAATAACACTACCAACAACAACTATAACAACACCACCATCAACACCATAGATAATAACACTACCTACGACAACTATAACACCACCACCATCAACACCATATCTAATAACACTACCTACGACAACTATAACATCAACACCATCAACACCATAGCTAATAACACTCCCTACGACAACTATAACACCACCACCATCAACACCATAGCTAATAACACTACCAACGACAACTAGAGCAACACCACCATCAACACCATAGCTTATAGCACTACCAACGACAACAATAACACCACCACCATCAACACCATAGCTAATAACACTACCTACGACAACTATAACACCACCACCATCAACATCATAGCTAATAACACTACCAACGACAACTATAACACCACAACCATCACATCATAGCTAATAACACTACCAACGACAACTATAACACCACCACCATCAACACCATAGATAATAACACTACCAACGACAATTATAACAACACAACCATCAACACCATAGCTTATAACACTACCAACGACAACTATAACATCACCACCATCAACACCATAGCTAATAACACTATCTACGACAACTATAACACCACCACCATCAACACCATAGCTAATAACACTACCTACGACAACTATAACATCACCACCATCAACACCATAGCCAATAACACTACCTACGACAACTATAACACCACCACCATCAACACCATAGCTAATAACACTACCTACGACAACTATAACACCACCACCATCAACACCATAGATAATAACACAACCAACAACAACTATAACAACACCACCATCAATACCATAGCTAATAACACTACCTACGACAACTATAACACCACCACCATCAACACCATATCTAATAACACTACCTACGACAACTATAACATCAACACCATCAACACCATAGCTTATAACACTACCTACGACAACTATAACACCACCACCATCAACACCATAGCTAATAACACTACCAACGACAACTAGAGCAACACCACCATCAACACCATAGCTTATAGCACTACCAACGACAACTATAACACCACCACCATCAACATCATAGCTAATAACACTACCAACGACAACTATAACACCACAACCATCACATCATAGCTAATAACACTACCAACGACAACTATAACACCACCACCATCAACACCATAGATAATAACACTACCAACGACAATTATAACACCACCACCATCAACACCATAGCTAATAACACTACCAACAACAACTATAACAACACAACCATCAACACCATAGCTTATAACACTACCAACGACAACTATAACATCACCACCATCAATACCATAGCTAATAACACTATCTACGACAACTATAACACCACCACCATCAACACCATAGCTAATAACACTACCTACGACAACTATAACACCACCACCATCAACACCATAGCTAATAACACTACCAACGACAAATATAACAACACCAACATCAACACCATAGCTAATAACTACCTACGACAACTATAACACCACCACCATCAACACCATAGCTAATAACACTACCAACGACAACTAGAACAATACCACCATCAACACCATAGCTTATAACACTACCAACGACAACTATAACACCACCACCATCAACACCATAGATAATAACACTACCTACGACAACTATAACACCACCACCATCAACACCATAGCTAATAACACTACCAAGGACAACTATATCATCAGCACCATCAACATCATAGCTAATATCACTACCTACGACAACTATAACAACACCACCATCAACATCATAGCTAATAACACTACCTACGACAACTATAACAACACCACCATCAACACCATAGCTAATAACACTACCAACGACAACTAGAGCAACACCACCATCAACACCATAGTTTATAGCACTACCAACGACAACTATAACACCACCACCATCAACACCATAGCTAATAACACTACCTACGACAACTATAACACCACCACCATCAACACCATAGCTAATAACACTACCAAGGACAACTATATCATCACCACCATCAACATCATAGCTAATAACACTACCTACGACAACTATAACAACACCACCATCAACATCATAGCTAATAACACTACCTACGACAACTATAAAAACACCACCATCAACACCATAGCTAATAATACTTCCTACGACAACTATAATAACACCACCATCAACACCATAGCTAATAACACTACCTACGACAACTATAATAACACCACCATCAGCACCATAGCTAATAACACTACCTACGACAAATATAACAACACCACCATCAACACCATAGTTAATAACACTACCTACGACAACTATAACTACACCACCATCAATATCATAGCTAATAACACTACCTACGACAACTATAACACCACCACCATCAACACCATAGCTAATAACACTACCTACGACAAATATAACAACACCACCATCAACACCATAGTTAATAACACTACCTACGACAACTATAACTACACCACCATCAACATCATAGCTAATAACACTACCAAGGACAACTATAACACCACCACCATCAACACCATAGCTAATAACACTACCTACGACAATTATAACAACAACACTATAGCTAATAACACTACCTACGACAACTATAACAACACCACCATCAACACCATGGCTAATAACATTACCTACGACAACTATAACAACACCACCATCAACACCATAGCTAATAACACTACCTACGTCAACTATAACAACACCAGAATCAAGACCATAGCTAATAACACTACCAACGACAACTATAACACCACCACCATCAACACCATAGCCAATAACACTACCTACGACAACTATAACACCACCACCATCAACACCATAGCTAATAACACTACCTACGACAACTATAACACCACCACCATCAACACCATAGATAATAACACTACCAACAACAACTATAACAACACCACCATCAACACCATAGCTAATAACACTACCTACGACAACTATAACACCACCACCATCAACACCATATCTAATAACACTCCCTACGACAACTATAACACCACCACCATCAACACCATAGCTAATAACACTACCAACGACAACTAGAGCAACACCACCATCAACACCATAGCTTATAGCACTATCAACGACAACTATAACACCAGCACCATCAACACCATAGCTAATAACACTACCTACGACAACTATAACACCACCACCATCAAGATCATAGCTAATAACACTACCAACGACAACTATAACACCACAACCATCACATCATAGCTAATAACACTACCAACGACAACTATAACACCACCACCATCAACACCATAGATAATAACACTACCAACGACAATTATAACAACACAACCATCAACACCATAGCTTATAACACTACCAACGACAACTATAACATCACCACCATCAACACCATAGCTAATAACACTATCTACGACAACTATAACACCACCACCATCAACACCATAGCTAATAACACTACCTACGACAACTATAACATCACCACCATCAACACCATAGCTAATAACACTACCTACGACAACTATAACACCACCACCATCAACACCATAGCTAATAACACTACCAACAACAACTATAACACCACCACCATCAACACCATAGCTAATAACACTACCAACGACAAATATAACAACACCAACTTCAACACCATAGCTAATAACACTACCTACGACAACTATAACACCACCACCATCAACACCATAGCTAATAACACTACCAACGACAACTAGAACAATACCACCATCAACACCATAGCTTATAACACTACCAACGACAACTATAACACCACCTCCATCAACACCATAGCTAATAACACTACCTACGACAACTATAACACCACCACCATCAACACCATAGCTAATAACACTACCAAGGACAACTATATCATCACCACCATCAACATCATAGCTAATAACACTACCTACGACAACTATAATAACACCACCATCAGCACCATAGCTAGTAACACTACCTACGACAAATATAAAAACACCACCATCAACACCATAGTTAATAACACTACCTACGACAACTATAACTACACCACCATCAACATCATAGCTAATAACACTACCTACGACAACTATAACACCACCACCATCAACACCATAGCTAATAACACTACCAACAACAACTATAATAACACCACCATCAACACCATAACTAATAACACTACCCACGACAAATATAACAACAACACCATAGCTAGTAACACTACCAACGACAACTATAACACCACCACCATCAACACCATAGCTAATAACACTACCTACGACAACTATAACACCACCAACATCAACACCATAGCTTATAAAACTACCTACGACAACTATAAAAACACCACCATCAACATCATAGCTTATAACACTACCTACGACAACTATAACAACACCATAGCTAATAACACTACCTACGATAACTGTAACAACACCACCATCAACATCATAACTAAAAACACTACCAACGACAACTATAACACCACCACTATCAACACCATAGCTAATAACACTACCTACGACAACTATAACACCACCACCATCAACACCATATCTAATAACACTCCCTACGACAAATATAACACCACCACCATCAACACCATAGCTAATAACACTACCAACGACAACTAGAGCAACACCACCATCAACACCATAGCTTATAGCACTATCAACGACAACTATAACACCACCACCATCAACACCATAGCTAATAACACTACCTACGACAACTATAACACCACCACCATCAACATCATAGCTAATAACACTACCAACGACAACTATAACACCACAACCATCACATCATAGCTAATAACACTACCAACGACAACTATAACACCACCACCATCAACACCATAGATAATAACACTACCAACGACAATTATAACAACACAACCATCAACACCATAGCTTATAACACTACCAACGACAACTATAACATCACCACCATCAACACCATAGCTAATAACACTATCTACGACAACTATAACACCACCACCATCAACACCATAGCTAATAACACTACCTACGACAACTATAACATCACCACCATCAACACCATAGCTAATAACACTACCTACGACAACTATAACACCACCACCATCAACACCATAGCTAATAACACTACCAACAACAACTATAACACCACCACCATCAACACCATAGCTAATAACACTACCAACGACAAATATAACAACACCAACATCAACAGCATAGCTAATAACACTACCTACGACAACTATAACACCACCACCATCAACACCATAGTTAATAACACTACCTACGACAACTATAACACCACCACCATCAACACCATAGCTAATAACACTACCAAGGACAACTATATCATCACCACCATCAACATCATAGCTAATAACACTACCTACGACAACTATAATAACACCACCATCAGCACCATAGCTAGTAACACTACCTACGACAAATATAAAAACACCACCATCAACACCATAGTTAATAACACTACCTACGACAACTATAACTACACCACCATCAACATCATAGCTAATAACACTACCTACGACAACTATAACACCACCACCATCAACACCATAGCTAATAACACTACCAACAACAACTATAATAACACCACGATCAACACCATAACTAATAACACTACCCACGACAAATATAACAACAACACCATAGCTAGTAACACTACCAACGACAACTATAACACCACCACCATCAACACCATAGCTAATAACACTACCTACGACAACTATAACACCACCAACATCAACACCATAGCTAATAACACTACCTACGACAACTATAAAAACACCACCATCAACATCATAGCTTATAACACTACCTACGACAACTATAACACCACCACCATCAACACCATAGCTAATAACACTACCTACGACAACTATAACAACACCATAGCTAATAACACTACCTACGATAACTGTAACAACACCACCATCAACATCATAACTAAAAACACTACCAACGACAACTATAACACCACCACTATCAACACCATAGCTAATAACACTACCTACGACAACTATAAGGACAACACCATAGCTAATAACACGACCTACGACAACTATAACACCACCACCATCAACACCATGGCTAATAACACTACCTACGACAACTATAACAACACCACCATCAACACCATAGCTAATAACACTACCTACGACAACTATAACAACACCAGAATCAAAACCATAGCTAATGACACTACCAACGACAACTATAACACCACCACCATCAACACCATGGCTAATAACACTACCAACGACAACTATAACAACACCACAATCAACACCATAGCTAATAACACTACCTACGACAACTATAACAACAACACTATAGCTAATAACAATACCAACGACAACTATAACGACACCACCATCAACACCATAGCTAATAACACTAGCCTACGACAACTATAACAGCACCACAATCAATATCATAGCTAATAACACTACCTACGACAACTATAATAACACCACCATCAACACCATAGCTAATAACACTACCTACGCCAACTATAATAACACCACCATCAACACCATAGCTAATAACACTACCTACGATAACTATAACAACACCACCATCAACACCATAGCTAACAACACTACCTACGACAACTATAACAACACCACCATCAACATCATAGCTAATAACACAACCTACGACAACTATAACACCACCACCATCAACACCATAGCTAATAACACTACCAACGACAACTATAATAACACCGCCTTCAACACCATAACTATTAACACTACCCACGACAACTATAACAACAACACCATAGCTAGTAACACTACCAACGACAACTATAACACCACCACCATCAACACTATAGATAATAACACAACCTACGACAACTATAACAACACCAGAATCAACACCATAGCTAATAACACTATCTACGACAACTATAACAACACCAGAATCAACACCATAGCTAATAACACTACCAACGACAACTATAACAACACCAAAATCAAGATCATAGCTAATAACAATACCTACGTCAACTATAAGAACACCACCATCAACGTCATAGCTAATAACACTACCAACGACAACTATAAAACCACCAACATCAACAACATAGCTTATAACACTACCTACGACAACTATAACAACACCACCATCAACATCATAGCTTATAACACTACCTACGACAACTATAACACCCCCACCATCAACTCCATAGCTAATAACACTACCTACGACGATTATAACAACAAAACCATAGCTAATAACACTACCAACGACAACTATAACAAAACCACCATCAACACCATGGCTAATAACACTACCAACGACAACTAATACATCACCACCATCAACACCATAGCTAATAACACTACCTACGACAACTATAACACCACCACCATGAACACCAGAGCTAATAACACTACCAACGATAACTATAACACCACCATCAACACCATAGCTAATAACACTACCTACGACAACTATAACACCACCACCATCAACATCATAGCTAATAACACTACCAACGACAACTATAACACCACCACCATCAACACCATAGATAATAACAATACCAACGACAACTATAACACCACCACCATCAACATCATAGCTAATAACACTACCAACGACAACTATAACACCACCACCATCAACACCATAGCTAATAACAGAACCAACGACAACTATAACAACACCAACATCAACACCATAGCTAATAACACTACCTACGACAACTATAACAACACCACCATCAACACCATAGCTAATAACACTACCTACGACAACTATAACAACACCACCATCAACATCATAGCTAATAACACTACCTACGACAACTATAACACCACCACCATCAACACCATAGCTAATAACACTACCAACGACAACTATAATAACACCACCATCAACACCATAACTAATAACACTACCCACGACAACTATAACAACAACACCATAGCTAGTAACACTACCAACGACAACTATAACACCACCACCATCAACATCATAGCTAATAACACTAGCCTACGACAACTATAATAACACCACCATCAACACCATAGCTAATAACACTACCAACGACAACTATAACATCACCACCATCAACACCATAGCTAATTACACTTCCAACGATAACTATAACACCACCATCAACACCATAGCTAATAACACTACCTACGACAACTATAACACCACCACCATCAACATCATAGCTAATAACACTACCAACGACAACTATAACACCACCATCATCAACACCATAGATAATAACAATACCAACGACAACTTTAACACCACCACCATCAACATAATAGCTAATAACACTACCAACGACAACTATAACACCACCACCATCAACACCATAGCTAATAACACAACCAACGACAACTATAACAACACCAACATCAACACCATAGCTTATAACGCTACCTACGACAACTATAACACCACCATCAACACCATAGCTAATAACACTACCAACGACAACTATAACACCACCACCATCAACATTATATCTAATAACACTACCTACGACAACTATAATAACACCACCATCAACACCATAGCTAATAATACTACCTACGACAACTCTAACATGACCACCATCAACACCATAGCTAATAACACTACCTACGACAACTATAACAACACCACCATCAACAACATAGCTAATAATACTACCTACCTCAACTATAACATCACCACCATCAACACCATAGCTAATAACACTACCTACGACAACTATAACAACACCACCATCAACATCATAGCTAATAACACTACCTACGACAACTATAACAACACCACCATCAACAGCATAGCTAATAACACTACCTACGACAACTATAACAACACCACCATCAACACCATAGCTAATAATACTACCTACGACAACTATAACATCACCACCATCAACATCATAGCTAATAACACTTCCTACGAGAACTATAACACCACCAACATCAACACCATAGCTTATAACACTACCTACGACAACTACAACAACACCACCATCAACATCATAGCTTATAACACTACCAACGACAACTATAACACCACCACCATCAACACCATAGCTAATAACACTACATACGACAACTATAACAACAACACCATAGGTAATAACACTACCTACGACAACTATAACACCACCACCATCAACACCATGGCTAATAACACTACCAACGACAACTATAACAACACAACCATCAACACCATAGCTAATAACACTACCTACACTACCTACGACAACTATAACAACACCAGAATCAACACCATAGCTAATAACACTACCAACGACAACTATAACACCACCACCATCAACACCATAGATAATAACACTACCTACGACAGCTATAACACCACCACCATCAACACCATAGCTAATAACACTACCTACGACAACTATAACAACACCAACATCAACACCATAGCTAATAAAACTACCTACGATAACTGTAACAACACCACCATCAACACCATAGCTAATAACACTACCAACGACAACTATAACACCACCACCATCAACACCATAGCTAATAACACTACCTACGACAACTATAACACCACCAACATCTACACCATAGCTAATAACACTACCTACGATAACTGTAACAACACCACCATCAACATCATAGCTAATAACACTACCAACGGCAACTATAACACCACCATCATCAACACCATAGCTAATAACACTACCTACGACAACTATAACAACAACACCATAGCTAATAACACTACCTACGACAACTATAACACCACCACTATCAACACCATGGCTAATAACACTACCTACAACAACTATAACAACACCACCATCAACACCATAGCTAAGAAGACTACCTACGACAACTATAACAACACCAGAATCAAAACCATAGCTAATAACACTACCAACGACAACTATAACACCACCACCATCAACACCATGGCTAATGACACTACCAACGACAACTATAACAACACAACAATCAACACCATAGCTAATAACACTACCTACGACAACTATAACAATAACACCATAGCTAATAACAATACCAACGACAACTATAACAACACCACCGTCAACACCATAGCTAATAACACTAGCCTACGACAACTATAACAGCACCACAATCAACATCATATCTAATAACACTAGCCTACGACAACTCTAATAACACCACCATCAACACCATAGCTAATAACACTACCAACGACAACTATAACAACACCACCATCAACACTAGCTAATAACACTACCTACGACAACTATAATAACACCACCATCAACACCATAGCTAATAACACTACCTACGGCAACTATAACAACACCACCATCAACATCGTAGCTAATAACACTACCTACGACAACTATAACACGACCACCATCAACACCATAGCTAATAACACTACCAACGACAACTATAACAACACCACCATCAACACTAGCTAATAACACTACCTACGACAACTATAATAACACAGCCATCAACACCATAGCTAGTAACACTACCTACGACAAATATAACAACACCACCTTCAACACCATAGCTAATAACACTACCTACGACAACTATAACAACACCACCATCAACATCGTAGCTAATAACACTACCTACGACAACTATAACACGACCACCATCAACACCATAGCTAATAACACTACCAACGACAACTATAATAACAACACCATCAACACCATAACTAATAACACTACCCATGACAACTATAACAACAACACCATAGCTAATAACACTACCAAAGACAACTATAACACCACCACCATCAACATTATAGCTAATAACACTACCTACGACAAGTATAACAACACCACCATCAACACCATAGCTAATAATACTACCTACGACAATTATAATATCACAACCATCAATAACATAGCTAATAATACTACCTACGACAACTATAACACCACCAACATGAACACCATAGCTTATAACACTACCTACGACAACTATAACAACACCACCATCAACATCATAGCTAATAACACTACCTACGACAACTATAACAACACCACCATCAACACCATAGCTAATAATACTACCTACGACAACTATAACATCACCACCATCAACAACATAGCTAATAACACTACCTACGACAACTACACAAACATCAACACCATAGCTTATAACACTACCTACGACAACTATAACATCACCACCATCAACACCATAGCTAATAACTCTACCTACGACAACTATAACAACACCACCATCAACACCATAGCTAATAACACTACCTACGACAACTATAACACCACCACCATCAACACCATAGCTAATAACACTACCTACGACAACTATAACACCACCACCATCAACACCTTAGCTAATAACACTACCTACGACAACTATAACAACACCACCATCAACACCATAGCTAATAATACTACCTACGACAACTATAACATCACCACCATCAACATCATAGCTAATAACACTACCTACGACAACTATAACAACACCACCATCAACATCATAGCTAATAACACTACCTACGACATCTATAACAACACCACCATCAACACCATAGCTAATAATACTACCTAGGAAGACTATAACATCACCACCATCAACATCATAGCTAATAACACTACCAACGACAACTATAACACCACCAACACCATAGATAATAACACTACCAACGACAACTATAACACCACCACCATCAACATCATAGCTAATAACACTACCAACGACAACTATAACACCACCACCATCAACACCATAGCCAATAACACTACCTACGACAACTATAACACCACCACCATCAACATCATAGCTAATAACACTACCAAAGACAACTATAACACCACCACCATCAACATCATAGCTAATAACACTACCAACGACAACTATAACATCACCACCATCAACATCATAGCTAATAACACTACCTACGACAACTATAACAACACCACCATCAACATCATAGCTAATAACTCTACCTACGACAAATATAACAACACCACCATCAACACCATAGCTAATAATACTACCTACGACAACTATAACATCACCACCATCAACACCATGGCTAATAACACTACCTACGGCAACTATAACAACACCAGAATCAACACCATAGCTAATAACACTACCAACGACAACTATAACAACACCACCATCAACACCATAGCTTATAACACTACCAACGACAACTATAACACCACCACCATCAACACCATAGCTAATAACACTACCTACGACAACTTTAACACCACCACCATCAACATCATAGCTAATAACACTACCAACGACAACTATAACACCAACACCATCAACATCATAGCTAATAACACTACCAACGACAACTATAACACCACCACCATCAACACCATAGATAATAACACTACCAACGACAACTATAACACCACCACCACCATCAACATCATAGCTAATAACACTACCAACGACAACTATAACACCACCACCATCAACATCATAGCTAATAACACTACCTACGACAACTATAATAACACCACCATCAGCACCATAGCTAGTAACACTACCTACGACAAATATAAAAACACCACCATCAACACCATAGTTAATAACACTACCTACGACAACTATAACTACACCACCATCAACATCATAGCTAATAACACTACCTACGACAACTATAACACCACCACCATCAACACCATAGCTAATAACACTACCAACAACAACTATAATAACACCACGATCAACACCATAACTAATAACACTACCCACGACAAATATAACAACAACACCATAGCTAGTAACACTACCAACGACAACTATAACACCACCACCATCAACACCATAGCTAATAACACTACCTACGACAACTATAACACCACCAACATCAACACCATAGCTAATAACACTACCTACGACAACTATAAAAACACCACCATCAACATCATAGCTTATAACACTACCTACGACAACTATAACAACACCATAGCTAATAACACTACCTACGATAACTGTAACAACACCACCATCAACATCATAACTAAAAACACTACCAACGACAACTATAACACCACCACTATCAACACCATAGCTAATAACACTACCTACGACAACTATAAGAACAACACCATAGCTAATAACAGGACCTACGACAACTATAACACCACCACCATCAACACCATGGCTAATAACACTACCTACGACAACTATAACAACACCACCATCAACACCATAGCTAATAACACTACCTACGACAACTATAACAACACCAGAATCAAAACCATAGCTAATAACACTACCAACGACAACTATAACACCACCACCATCAACACCATGGCTAATAACACTACCAACGACAACTATAACAACACCACAATCAACACCATAGCTAATAACACTACCTACGACAACTATAACAACAACACTATAGCTAATAACAATACCAACGACAACTATAACGACACCACCATCAACACCATAGCTAATAACACTAGCCTACGACAACTATAACAGCACCACAATCAACATCATAGCTAATAACACTACCTACGACAACTATAATAACACCACCATCAACACCATAGCTAATAACACTACCTACGCCAACTATAATAACACCACCATCAACACCATAGCTAATAACACTACCTACGATAACTATAACAACACCACCATCAACACCATAGCTAACAACACTACCTACGACAACTATAACAACACCACCATCAACATCATAGCTAATAACACAACCTACGACAACTATAACACCACCACCATCAACACCATAGCTAATAACACTACCAACGACAACTATAATAACACCGCCTTCAACACCATAACTATTAACACTACCCACGACAACTATAACAACAACACCATAGCTAGTAACACTACCAACGACAACTATAACACCACCACCATCAACACTATAGATAATAACACAACCTACGACAACTATAACAACACCAGAATCAACACCATAGCTAATAACACTATCTACGACAACTATAACAACACCAGAATCAACACCATAGCTAATAACACTACCAACGACAACTATAACAACACCAAAATCAAGATCATAGCTAATAACAATACCTACGTCAACTATAAGAACACCACCATCAACGTCATAGCTAATAACACTACCAACGACAACTATAAAACCACCAACATCAACAACATAGCTTATAACACTACCTACGACAACTATAACAACACCACCATCAACATCATAGCTTATAACACTACCTACGACAACTATAACACCCCCACCATCAACTCCATAGCTAATAACACTACCTACGACGATTATAACAACAAAACCATAGCTAATAACACTACCAACGACAACTATAACAAAACCACCATCAACACCATGGCTAATAACACTACCAACGACAACTAATACATCACCACCATCAACACCATAGCTAATAACACTACCTACGACAACTATAACACCACCACCATGAACACCAGAGCTAATAACACTACCAACGATAACTATAACACCACCATCAACACCATAGCTAATAACACTACATACGACAACTATAACACCACCACCATCAACATCATAGCTAATAACACTACCAACGACAACTATAACACCACCACCATCAACACCATAGATAATAACAATACCAACGACAACTATAACACCACCACCATCAACATCATAGCTAATAACACTACCAACGACAACTATAACACCACCACCATCAACACCATAGCTAATAACACAACCAACGACAACTATAACAACACCAACATCAACACCATAGCTAATAACACTACCTACGACAACTATAACAACACCAGCATCAACACCATAGCTAATAACACTACCTACGACAACTATAACAACACCACCATCAACATCATAGCTAATAACACTACCTACGACAACTATAACACCACCACCATCAACACCATAGCTAATAACACTACCAACGACAACTATAATAACACCACCATCAACACCATAACTAATAACACTACCCACGACAACTATAACAACAACACCATAGCTAGTAACACTACCAACGACAACTATAACACCACCACCATCAACATCATAGCTAATAACACTAGCCTACGACAACTATAATAACACCACCATCAACACCATAGCTAATAACACTACCAACGACAACTATAACATCACCACCATCAACACCATAGCTAATTACACTACCAACGATAACTATAACACCACCATCAACACCATAGCTAATAACACTACCTACGACAACTATAACACCACCACCATCAACATCATAGCTAATAACACTACCAACGACAACTATAACACCACCATCATCAACACCATAGATAATAACAATACCAACGACAACTTTAACACCACCACCATCAACATAATAGCTAATAACACTACCAACGACAACTATAACACCACCACCATCAACACCATAGCTAATAACACAACCAACGACAACTATAACAACACCAACATCAACACCATAGCTTATAACGCTACCTACGACAACTATAACACCACCATCAACACCATAGCTAATAACACTACCAACGACAACTATAACACCACCACCATCAACATTATATCTAATAACACTACCTACGACAACTATAATAACACCACCATCAACACCATAGCTAATAATACTACCTACGACAACTCTAACATGACCACCATCAACACCATAGCTAATAACACTACCTACGACAACTATAACAACACCACCATCAACAACATAGCTAATAATACTACCTACCTCAACTATAACATCACCACCATCAACACCATAGCTAATAACACTACCTACGACAACTATAACAACACCACCATCAACATCATAGCTAATAACACTACCTACGACAACTATAACAACACCACCATCAACAGTATAGCTAATAACACTACCTACGACAACTATAACAACACCACCATCAACACCATAGCTAATAATACTACCTACGACAACTATAACATCACCACCATCAACATCATAGCTAATAACACTTCCTACGAGAACTATAACACCACCAACATCAACACCATAGCTTATAACACTACCTACGACAACTACAACAACACCACCATCAACATCATAGCTTATAACACTACCAACGACAACTATAGCACCACCACCATCAACACCATAGCTAATAACACTACATACGACAACTATAACAACAACACCATAGGTAATAACACTACCTACGACAACTATAACACCACCACCATCAACACCATGGCTAATAACACTACCTACGACAACTATAACAACACAACCATCAACACCATAGCTAATAACACTACCTACACTACCTACGACAACTATAACAACACCAGAATCAACACCATAGCTAATAACACTACCAACGACAACTATAACACCACCACCATCAACACCATAGATAATAACACTACCTACGACAGCTATAACACCACCACCATCAACACCATAGCTAATAACACTACCTACGACAACTATAACAACACCAACATCAACACCATAGCTAATAAAACTACCTACGATAACTGTAACAACACCACCATCAACACCATAGTTAATAACACTACCAACGACAACTATAACACCACCACCATCAACACCATAGCTAATAACACTACCTACGACAACTATAACACCACCAACATCTACACCATAGCTAATAACACTACCTACGATAACTGTAACAACACCACCATCAACATCATAGCTAATAACACTACCAACGGCAACTATAACACAACCATCATCAACACCATAGCTAATAACACTACCTACGACAACTATAACAACAACACCATAGCTAATAACACTACCTACGACAACTATAACACCACCACTATCAACACCATGGCTAATAACACTACCTACAACAACTATAACAACACCACCATCAACACCATAGCTAAGAAGACTACCTACGACAACTATAACAACACCAGAATCAAAACCATAGCTAATAACACTACCAACGACAACTATAACACCACCACCATCAACACCATGGCTAATGACACTACCAACGACAACTATAACAACACCACAATCAACACCATAGCTAATAACACTACCTACGACAACTATAACAATAACACCATAGCTAATAACAATACCAACGACAACTATAACAACACCACCGTCAACACCATAGCTAATAACACTAGCCTACGACAACTATAACAGCACCACAATCAACATCATATCTAATAACACTAGCCTACGACAACTCTAATAACACCACCATCAACACCATAGCTAATAACACTACCAACGACAACTATAACAACACCACCATCAACACTAGCTAATAACACTACCTACGACAACTATAATAACACCACCATCAACACCATAGCTAATAACACTACCTACGGCAACTATAACAACACCACCATCAACATCGTAGCTAATAACACTACCTACGACAACTATAACACGACCACCATCAACACCATAGCTAATAACACTACCAACGACAACTATAACAACACCACCATCAACACTAGCTAATAACACTACCTACGACAACTATAATAACACAGCCATCAACACCATAGCTAGTAACACTACCTACGACAACTATAACAACACCACCTTCAACACCATAGCTAATAACACTACCTACGACAACTATAACAACACCACCATCAACATCGTAGCTAATAACACTACCTACGACAACTATAACACGACCACCATCAACACCATAGCTAATAACACTACCAACGACAACTATAATAACAACACCATCAACACCATAACTAATAACACTACCCACGACAACTATAACAACAACACCATAGCTAATAACACTACCAACGACAACTATAACACCACCACCATCAACATTATAGCTAATAACACTACCTACGACAAGTATAACAACACCACCATCAACACCATAGCTAATAATACTACCTACGACAATTATAATATCACAACCATCAATATCATAGCTAATAATACTACCTACGACAACTATAACACCACCAACATGAACACCATAGCTTATAACACTACCTACGACAACTATAACAACACCACCATCAACATCATAGCTAATAACACTACCTACGACATCTATAACAACACCACCATCAACACCATAGCTAATAATACTACCTACGACAACTATAACATCACCACCATCAACACCATAGCTAATAACACTACCTACGACAACTACACAAACATCAACACCATAGCTTATAACACTACCTACGACAACTATAACATCACCACCATCCACACCATAGCTAATAACTCTACCTACGACAACTATAACAACACCACCATCAACACCATAGCTAATAACACTACCTACGACAACTATAACACCACCACCATCAACACCATAGCTAATAACACTACCTACGACAACTATAACACCACCACCATCAACACCTTAGCTAATAACACTACCTACGACAACTATAACAACACCACCATCAACACCATAGCTAATAATACTACCTACGACAACTATAACATCACCACCATCAACATCATAGCTAATAACACTACCTACGACAACTATAACAACACCACCATCAACATCATAGCTAATAACACTACCTACGACATCTATAACAACACCACCATCAACACCATAGCTAATAATACTACCTAGGAAGACTATAACATCACCACCATCAACATCATAGCTAATAACACTACCAACGACAACTATAACACCACCAACACCATAGATAATAACACTACCAACGACAACTATAACACCACCACCATCAACATCATAGCTAATAACACTACCAACGACAACTATAACACCACCACCATCAACACCATAGCCAATAACACTACCTACGACAACTATAACACCACCACCATCAACATCATAGCTAATAACACTACCAAAGACAACTATAACACCACCACCATCAACATCATAGCTAATAACACTACCAACGACAACTATAACATCACCACCATCAACACCATGGCTAATAACACTACCTACGGCAACTATAACAACACCAGAATCAACACCATAGCTAATAACACTACCAACGACAACTATAACAACACCACCATCAACACCATAGCTTATAACACTACCAACGACAACTATAACACCACCACCATCAACACCATAGCTAATAACACTACCTACGACAACTTTAACACCACCACCATCAACATCATAGCTAATAACACTACCAACGACAACTATAACACCAACACCATCAACATCATAGCTAATAACACTACCAACGACAACTATAACACCACCACCATCAACACCATAGATAATAACACTACCAACGACAACTATAACACCACCACCACCATCAACATCATAGCTAATAACACTACCAACGACAACTATAACACCACCACCATCAACATCATAGCTAATAACACTACCAACGACAACTATAACACCACCACCATCAACATCATAGCTAATAACACTACCAACGACAACTATAACAACACCACCATCAACATCATAGCTTATAACACTACCAACGACAACTATAACACCACCACCATCAACATCATAGCTTATAACACTACCTACGACAACTATAACACCACCACCATCAACACCATAGCTTACAACACTACCTACGACAACTATAACACCACCACGATCAACACCATAGCTAATAACACTACCTACTATAGCTGTAGCAACACCACCATCAACACCATAGCTAATAACCCTACCAATGACAACTATAGCACCACCACCATCAACACCATAGCTAATAACACTACCTACGACAACTATAACAACAACACCATAGCTAATAACACTACCTATTACAACTATAACAAAACCATAGCTAATAACACTACCTACGACAACTCTAACACCACCACCATCAACACCATGGCTAATAACACTACCTACGACAACTATAACACCACCACCATCAACACCATAGCTAATAACACTACCTACGACAACTATAACAAAACCATAGCTAATAACACTACCTACGACAACTATAACACCACCACCATCAACACCATGGCTAATAACACTACCTACGACAACTATAACACCTCCACCATCAACACCAAGGCTAATAACACTACCTACGACAACTATAACAACACCACCTTCAACACCATAGCTAATAATACTACCTACGACAACTATAAGATCACCACCATCAACATCATAGCTAATAACACTACCTACGACAACTATAACAACACCACCATCAACATCATAGCTAATAACACTACCTACGACAACTATAACAACACCACCATCAACACCATAGCTAATAATACTACCTAGGAAGCCAATAACATCACCACCATCAACATCATAGCTAATAACATTACCAACGACAACTATAACACCACCAACACCAACACCATAGATAATAACACTACCAACGACAACTATAACACCACCACCATCAACATCATAGCTAATAACACTACCAACGACAACTATAACACCACCACCATCAACACCATAGCTAATAACACTACCAACGACAACTATAACAACACCAACATCAACACCATAGCTAATAACACTACATACGACAACTATAACACCACCACCATCAACACCATAGCTAATAACACTACCTACGACAACTATAACATCACCACCATCAACACCATAGCCAATAACACTACCTACGACAACTATAACATCACCACCATCAACATCATAGCTAATAACTCTACCTACGACAACTATAACAACACCACCATCAACACCATAGCTAATAATACTACCTACGACAACTATAACATCACCACCATCAACACCATGGCTAATAACACTACCTACGGCAACTATAACAACACCAGAATCAACACCATAGCTAATAACACTACCAACAACAACTATAACAACACCACCATCAACACCATAGCTAATAACACTACCAACAACAACTATAACAACTCCACCATCAACACCATAGCTTATAACACTACCAACGACAACTATAACCTCACCACCATCAACACCATAGCTAATAACACTACCAACAACAACTATAACAACACCACCATCAACACCATAGCTTATAACACTACCAACGACAACTATAACACCACCACCATCAACACCATAGCTAATAACACTACCAACGACAACTATAACACCACCACCATCAACACCATAGCTAATAACACTACCTACGACAACTATAACACCACCACCATCAACACCATAGATAATAACACTACCTACGACAACTATAACACCACCACCATCAACACCATAGCTAATAACACTACCAACGACAACTATAACACCACCACCATCAACACCATAGCTAATAACACTACCTACGACAACTATAACATCACCACCATCAACACCATAGCTAATAACACTACCTACGACAACTATAACACCACCACCTTCAACACCATAGCTAATAACACTACCAACGACAACTAGAACAACACCACCATCAACACCATAGCTAATAACACTACCTACGACAACTATCACACCACCACCATCAACACCATAGCTAATAACACTACCAACAACAACTATAACAACACCACCATCAACACCATAGCTTATAACACTACCAACGACAACTATAACATCACCACCATCAACACCATAGCTAATAACACTACCAACAACAACTATAACAACACCACCATCAACACCATAGCTTATAACACTACCAACGACAACTATAACACTACCACCATCAACACCATAGCTAATAACACTACCAACGACAACTATAACACCACCACCATCAACACCATAGCTAATAACACTACCTACGACAACTATAACACCACCACCATCAACACCATAACTAATAACACTACCAACGACAACTATAACACCACCACCATCAACACCATAGATAATAACACTACCTACGACAACTATAACACCACCACCATCAACACCATAGCTAATAACACTACCAACGACAACTATAACACCACCACCATCAACACCATAGCTAATAACACTACCTACGACAACTATAACATCACCACCATCAACACCATAGCTAATAACACTACCTACGACAACTATAACACCACCACCTTCAACACCATAGCTAATAACACTACCAACGACAACTAGAACAACACCATCATCAACACCATAGCTTATAACACTACCAATGACAACTATAACACCACCACCATCAACACCATAGCTAATAACACTACCTACGACAACTATAACACCACCACCATCAACATCATAGCTAATAACACTACCAACGACAACTATAACACCAACACCATCAACATCATAGCTAATAACACTACCAACGACAACTATAACACCACCACCATCAACACCATAGATAATAACACTACCAACGACAACTATAACACCACCACCATCAACATCATAGCTAATAATACTACCAACGACAACTATAACACCACCAACATCAACATCATAGCTAATAACACTACCAACGACAACTATAACAACACCACCATCAACATCATAGCTTATAACACTACCAACGACAACTATAACACCACCAGCATCAACATCATAGCTTATAACACTACCTACGACAACTATAACACCACCACCATCAACACCATAGCTAATAACACTACCTACTATAGCTGTAGCAACACCACCATCAACACCATAGCTAATAACCCTACCAACGACAACTATACCACCACCACCATCAACACCATAGCTAATAACACTACCTACGACAACTATAAGAACAACACCATAGCTAATAACACTACCTACGACAACTATAACAAAACCATAGCTAATAACACTACCTACGACAACTCTAACACCACCACCATCAACACCATGGCTAATAACACTACCTACGACAACTATAACACCACCACCATCAACACCATAGCTAATAACACTACCTACGACAACTATAACAACAACACCATAGCTAATAACACTACCTACGACAACTATAACACCACAACCATCAACACCATGGCTAATAACACTACCTACGACAACTATAACACCTCCACCATCAACACCATAGCTAATAACACTACCAACGACAACTATAACACCACCACCATCAACACCATAGCTAATAACACTACCTACGACAACTATAACACCACCACCATCAACATCATAGCTAATAACACTACCAACGACAACTATAACACCACCACCATCAACACCATAGCTAATAACACTACCAACAACAACTATAACAACACCACCATCAACACCATAGCTTATAACACTACCAACGACAACTATAACATCAACACCATCAACACCATAGCTAATAACACTACCTACGACAACTATAACACCACCACCTTCAACACCATAGCTAATAACACTACCAACGACAACTATAACATCACCACCATCAACACCATAGCTAATAACACTACCAACAACAACTATAACAACACCACCATCAACACCATAGCTTATAACACTACCAACGACAACTATAACACCACCACCATCAACACCATAGCTAATAACACTACCAACGACAACTATAACACCACCACCATCAACACCATAGCTAATAACACTACCTACGACAACTATAACACCACCACCATCAACACCATAGCTAATAACACTACCTACGACAACTATAACACCACCACCATCAACACCATAGCTTATAACACTACCAACGACAACTATAACACCACCACCATCAACACCATATCTAATAACACTACCAACGACAACTAGAACAACACCACCATCAACACCATAGCTTATAACACTACCAACGACAACTATAACACCACCACCATCAACACCATAGCTAATAACACTACCTACGACAACTATAACACCACCACCATCAACATCATAGCTAATAACACTACCTACGACAACTATAACATCGCCACCATCAACACCATAGCTAATAACACTACCAACGACAACTATAACAACACCACCATCAACACCATAGCTAATAACACTACCAACGATAACTGTAACACCACCAACATCAACACCATAGCTAATAACACTACCAACGACAACTATAACACCACCACCATCAACACAATAGCTAATAACACTACCAACGATAACTGTAACACCACCACCATCAACACCATAGCTAATAACACTACCTACGACAACTATAACACCACCACCTTCAACACCATAGCTAATAACACTACCAACGACAACTATAACACCACCACCATCAACATCATAGCTAATAACACTATCTACGACAACTATAACATCACCACCATCAACACCATAGCTAATAACACTACCAACGACAACTATAACATCACCACCATCAACACCATAGCTAATAACACTACCAACGACAACTATAACAACACCACCATCAACACCATAGCTAATAACACTACCTACGACAACTTTAACAACACCACCATCAACACCATAGCTAATAACACTACCAACGACAACTATAACACCACCACCATCAACACCATAGCTAATAACACTACCTACGACAACTATAACAACGCCAGAATCAACACCATAGCTAATAACACTACCTACGACAACTATAACATCACCACCATCAACATCATAGCTAATAACACTACCAACGACAACTATAACAACAGTACCATCAACACCATAGCTAATAACACTACCTACGACAACTAAAACATCACCACCATCAACACCATAGCTAATAACGCTACCAACGATAACTGTTACAACACCACCATCAACACCATAGCTAATAACACTACCTACGACAACTATAACATCGCGACCATCAACACCATAGCTAATAACACTACCAACGACAACTATAACAACACCACCATCTACACCATAGCTAATAACACTACCAACGATAACTGTAACACCACCAACATCAACACCATAGCTAATAACACTACCAACGACAACTATAACACCACCACCATCAACACAATAGCTAATAACACTACCAACGATAACTGTAACACCACCACCATCAACACCATAGCTAATAACACTACCTACGACAACTATAACGTCACCACCATCAACACCATAGTTAATAACACTACCAACGACAACTATAACACCACCACCATCAACACCATAGCTAATAACACTACCTACGACAACTATAACATCACCTCCATCAACACCATAGCTAATAACACTACCTACGACAACTATAACAACAACACCATAGCTAATAACACTACCAACGACAACTATAACAACACCAACATCAACACCATAGCTAATAACACTACCAACGACAACTATAACATCACCACCATCAACACCATAGCTAATAACACTACCAACGACAACTATAACAACACCACCATCAACACCATAGCTAATAACACTACCTACGACAACTATAACAACACCACCATCAACACTATAGCTAATAACACTACCTACGACAAACATCATGACCACTTCTAACTAAAAAAAAAAAGTCTGTCTTAAGTCAGAAAGCTCATTCGGCCGGTGCTTATCCCGGTTTCATGGCGTGAAGCGACTGAGAGTACAAGACTTCCCCCTGGACAGGACGCCACTCCTTCGCAGGATTAAACCTCCATCTAGCTGAATATACTGGAGCAACGTGAAATGAAATGTTTTGCTCAAGAACACAACACGCAACCCAGGAATCGAGCCCACGACATTATGATCGTAAGTCCAACACCACTAGGCCACGTGCCTCCACCACTTCTAACTATAAGGACAATAATACCACTGCCATTACAACTTCCAACGACAACAACACAATTACCAATATCATCACCAACAACGCCAACCAACAAACAACACCAATAACGCCAACGAACAAACAACACCAACACCCCCAATAACCACCACACCACCATTAATAACCATTATACCACCATTACTTCCATTAACAACAACTACATCATCATCACCATCAACAAGCACAAGACCGCGATCACCACTAATAACAACTCCCATCACCACCACCAACAACAACCAGTGAACCACAATCACCACCATCACCCTATTCCCACCACCACTAACACCACCGCCACCACACCACCACCAGCACCACCGCCAATACCACCACCACAGTACCACCATCACCATCATCACCCCTATCCCCACCACCACCAAGACCACCACCATCAACACCACCACCACTACCAACACCACCACCACCACCACACCATCACCACCCCTATCCCCCCCCCACCAACATCAATACCCCCCCTCTCCACCGTCAACATTTCTAACTTCCAACACACCAAATTCTATTTTTTCACTTCCATATTTCCACGTTTAAATAATATTTTAGGTCTTTCTGTCATATCTTTCTACATCTCCCTCTCTTGCTCCCCCTCCTACTCCTACTCCCCTCCTCCTCCTCCACCCCTCCTCCGCCTCTTCCTCCACCTTATCATCACTATCAATAACACATCTCCTTCTCTAGCATCATCATATCTATAATGATGCCTCAGTCATCATCATAACCACCATCATCATCATCATCATCATAACCACCATCATCATCATCACCATCACCACCATCACCATCACCATCACCACCACCACCATCATCAGTATTATCACCATCCTCCTCCTCACGTCATCGTGATCACCTTCTTCATCAGAGCTACTGTTAGCAACCACCGTCACCATCATTACCCATCACCACCACCACTCCGTCCAACCCTGCCCCCACACCACAAACACCCCTCACCTCACCCCCAGCCCGACCCCGACCGTCAATTGCTCCCTCACAACATCACTACCACCACTACCACCACCCCAAACTCCGCCATCACCACCTAACCATCAATTGCTCCTTCACCACTACCACCACCACCTTCGCCACCACTACCACCACAACCACTACCACCACCACCTCCACTACCATCACCACCACCACTACCACCACCACCACTACCACCACCTCCACTACCACCACCACCACCACCACAACCACCACCTCCACCACCATCACTACTACCACCACCACCTCTACCACCACCTCCACCACCACCACTACCATCACCACCACCTCTACCACCACCTCTACCACCACTACTACCACCACCTCTACCACCACTACTACCACCATCACTACCACCACCACCACTACCGCCACTACCACCACAATCCCCCCCAGCCACCTTCATCATTACGATATTCATTTTATCTTATTTTGCTTCTCTAAACATCCATCCATTTCTTTCTCCCCTCTCTCTCTCCCCATCCCCCACCCCTCTCTCACCCTCTGTCCTTCTCTTTGCCCTCATCGCCCTCTCTCTCTCTCTTCCTCTCTCTCTCCTCTCTCCATCTCTTTGCCTTCTCTCCTCTTTGCCCTCTTCATTTCATCGCACTCTCTTTCTCTCCCCTTTTCCTTCTCTTCACCCTCTCTGTTTTTCTTTCCACTCATTCTCTCTTTGCCCTCTCCCCTTCTCATCGTCCTCTACATCGTCTCTCTCTCACTCTATCCCTCTCTTTCACCTCCCCCCCCACACACTTATCTCCATCTCTACTCTATCTCACTATTTCCCTCCCCCCTCTCTCTCACTATCCCTCTCTCCATCTCTACTCTCTCTCTCCCACTCTATCCCACTCTCCCCTTCTCCTCCCTCTCTCCATCTCTACTCTCTCTCTTACTCTATCCCTCTCTCCATCTCTACTCTATCCCTCTCTCACACTATCCCTCTCTCTCTCTCTCACACTACCCCCCCTCTCCCTTCCATTTCTCTTTATTTACTGATTTTTTCATTATTACTATTATTGTTATAATTTTTCCTCTTCTAAACATATTTTATTTCGCCCTCCCCCTTCCTACTCACCCTACCCCCCATGCACCCCTACATCCCTCTCCTACCCACCCTATCCACTCCACACCCGACCCTACACACCCTAAAACTCACGCACGCACACACCCCACCCTACACCCCTCTCCTACCCACCCTACACCCCACCTACACCCCTCTCCTACCCACCCTACACACTCCACACCCCACCCTACACCCATCCCATTCCTTCTCCACACCATCATCCTCCATCTACCCCAAAATCTCTTTACATTTCTTTCTCTTTCCTTTTTTTCCTCTCTTACTCTCCCTCATTAAACAGTCTATCTCTCTCTCTCACCCTCACTCTAATCGTTTTCTCCCTCCTCTCCCCCATCTCTCTTCCCCACTCTCTCTCCCTCCCTCTCTCTTATTTTCTGTCTATATTTTGTCCTGCTTCTCTCTCTCTCACAAAAATGTGTCTCTTTTTTCTTCATTCTAAACACTCTCTCTCTCCCTCTCTCTATCTCCCTTTTTCTCTCTTCCTCACTCTAAACACTCCCTCCCACTCTCTCTTCCTCACTCTAAACACTCCCTCCCTCTCTCTCTCGTGTTCTCTCTTCCTCACTCTAAACACGCACACACACACTCCCTCTCTCTCCCTTTCTGTCTATCTCATTTTGCTCCTGTTTCTCTCTCACAACCATTTGTCTCTCTTCGTCACTCTAAACGCACAAACTCTCTCTCATACTCTCTCTTATTCTACTTCTCTCCCTCTCACACACAATCTTTTTCTCTCTATCTATCTCTTTCGCGCTCTCTCTCTCATTCTCTTCATCATTTATTGTCTTTTTCTCCCAATTTTGCTCTCACTCTTGCTCACTCTCACAGAACACTATCTCTCTCTTTCTTACTCTCTTTCTCCCTCCCCCCTTCCCTCTCTCTCTCTACTCATAACATTATCTCTCTGTCTTCTTTCACTCTCTCACACTGAACACTCTTTCTTACTCTCTGTTTCCCTCTCTCTTTCTCTCTCACTCTAAACACTTTATCTCTCTCTCTCCCTCTTTCTTTCTCTCTCTCTCTCTCTGAACACTGTGTCTCTCTTTCCTACTCTCTGTCTCCCTTTTTCTCTCTTTCTCTCTCGCACTCATAACACTGTCTCTTTCTCTGTCTCTCTCTTACTATGATCAATCTCTCTCTCATCTTGTCACTCCCTCCCTCTAAAGACCTTATCTCTCATCTTGTCACTCCTTCACACTAAACACTCTACCTCTCTCTCTTACTCTCTACCTCTCTTATTCCCACTACCCACCTCTCCTAATCCACCTTCGTTAGTTCCCTTCCATTCCATCTCTCCGAGACACAACGCACCAGCCGCCCCGTCTTTTCTCCCTCATCCACTTTTTTCCACCACCCCTCATACTTCACTACCACTTCCTCCACCTACCATCACACACCGCAAAACATCAAAGAGATATTTTCCTTTGATCTTGTTAATTCCGACTGCTTCAAGTCAAGTCAGCTATTGTATTCACACTGAGTGTTCCACTAAAAAATACCTCACCCATACCGACATACACACACACACACACACACACACACACACACACACATACGTACACATACATACACACTCATGGACACACACACACAGACACACACACACACACATAAACTGACACACGGACACACAGACACACACAGACACAGACACACACAGACACAGACACACAGACACATCTATATAGAGTCGGATACAGCTATACACATATACAGACACAGACACACAGATACACAGACACACACAAACACATATAGAGTCGGATACAGGGATACACACAGAGGATATACACAGACACAACCAACCCGACATATATAAACACAGACACACAAACACACACACAGACATATAGAGTCGGATACTGGGAGACACACACAAACACAAGCAACTTGACATATATACACACACAGACACACACACATACTGGGATACACACACATTTACACAGATACCGACATATACACACACAGACATACACATGTACATTTACGCGCACACGCTCTCTCACACATACATACATACAAAAGAATACACAGACATACATACATACACATACACACACATACCGACACACTCACACACATATGTATACATGCATACACCAACACATAATACACACTCACACACACATGCACACACACACACACATATATATATATATACATGCATACACCAACATACACTACACACACACACACATATATATATATATATATATACACAAACACAAACACACACACACACACACACACACACGCACACACACACACATATATATATGCATGCATACACCAACACACACTACACTCTCTCTCACACACACACACACATAAACACCCATACGTACACACACACACAGATACGTGTCTACACCAACACAACCATAATTGCATTGCTGGCTTGGCGTATGCGCTCGTGTGTGTGTGTGTGTGTGTGTGTGCTGTATGTTTGTTTGTGTGTATGTATGCATGTGTGTGTGTATGTGTGTGTGTATCCAGTATGTTTGTTTGTGTGTATGTATGCATATGTGTGTGTATGTGTGTGTGTGTCCTGTATGTGTGTTTGTGTGTGTATGCATCTGTGTGTATGTGTGTATGTGTGTATGTTTGTTTGTTTGTGTGTGTATGCATGTGTGTGTGTCCTGTATGTTCGTTTGTTTGTGTGTGTGTGTATGTATGTGTATGTGTGCGTGTGTCCTGTATGTTTGTTTGTGTGTGTATGCATGTGTGTGTATGTGCCCTGTATGTTTGTGTGTGTATGTATGCATGTGTATGTGTATTTGTGATGAATGTTTATGCATGTGTCGGATGTATGTGTGCCTGTATGTTTGCGTGTATGCATGTGTGTATGCATGTGTGTGTGTATGTGTGTGTATGTTTGTGTGTATGCATGTGTGTGTTTGTGTATGTATGTGTGTATGTGTGATGAATGTTTATGTATGTGTCGGATGTATGTGTGTCTGTATGTTTGTGTGTATGCATGTGTATGTCTGAGTATGTATGGTATGTTGTCTGTGTACGTGTGTGCGTGGTGTGTATGTATGTTTTTTTCTCTTTTGTTTGTGCGTGTATGTTTGTATGTGTCTGGTGTTTTTGTGTGTGGGGGAGGGGATGTATGTTTGTATGTGTGCGTGTGTATGTATATGCGTTGTGTATTTGTATGCGTGTGTGTATGTGTGATGTATGTCTGCGTGATGTATATGTGTGTGTATGTATTATGTGTATGTTTAAGTATGTATGTATGTTTGTGTGTGTGTGCTGTATGTGTGTGTTGTATATTTGTGTGCGTGTGTGATGTCTGTGTGTGTATATGTGTGTGTATGTGTGGTGTGTTGAGACTGATCTGATGCAAAAGTAATCGCAGATTTTAAAAAGATGAAAAAATATAGGTGTAGTAGTAGTAGTAGTAGTAGTAGTAGTGAGAAGAACTGGAGAATTGGCTGATGGTGGTGGTGGTGGTTCTGGAAGTATTGTAAATACTTTAATATCTATTTTAGAAGCAGCAGTGCAACACCATCAAGAACAACGCCACTACCACCACCAAACACACCAACAACACCACACCAAACACACCAACAACACCACCACCAAACACACCAACAACACCACCACCACCACCACCAAACACACCAACAACACCACACCAAACACATCAACAACACCACCACCACCACCAAACACACCAACAACACCATCAACAACAACAGCACCATCAAGAACGACACCAAGACAAAACACACCACCACCACCACCACCACCAAACACACCTACAACACCAACACCACCACCAACAAACACACTAACAACACCATCAAGAACAACGCCACCACCACTACCAAACACACCAACAACACCACCACCACCAAACATACCAACAACACCACCACCACCAACAACAAACACACTAACAACACCATCAAGAATAACGCCACCACCACCACCAAACACACCAACAACACCACCACTACCAAACATACCAACAACACCACCAGTAACAACAGCATCAACAACAACACCGAACCAACACCAACACCGACCACCAACGCCACCACCAACACCACCACCAACACACCATCAACACCACCAACAACAACAACACCACCATCATCAACAACAACACCAACACCACCACCAACACCACTACCACCAACAACACACCACCAACACCACCACCACCAACAACAACAATAACACCATCATCAACAACATCACCAACACCATCAATAACACCATCTGCAACATTACCACCAACAACAACAACACACCACCAACACCACCACCAACAACAACACCATAACCAACAACAACAACACCCTCAACAACATCACCAACACCATCAACAACATTACCACCAACACCGCCAATACCAGCACAAAGAACAGCATCATCACCAGCAATAACAACAATACCAACACCACTATCAACACCACCAACAACACCACCAACACCACCAACAACACCAACAACAACACCACCAACAACACCAACAACACCACTATCAACATCACCAACAACACCAACAACACCAACAACAAAACCAACAACAACACCAACAACAACAACACCACCGCCAACAACACCACTATCAACACCACCAACAACAACACCAACAACAACACCACCGCCAACAACACCACTATCAACACCACCAACAACAACACCAACAACAACACCACCGCCAACAACACCACTATCAACACCACCAACAACAACACCAACAACAACACCACCGCCAACAACACCACTATCAACACCACCAACAACATCAACAACACCACCAACAACACCAACAACACCACTATCAACACCACCAACAACAACAACACAAACATCCACTGAAGTAAAACTGCAGCCTCAGTAACAACAACAACAACAGTTACAATAACAACAACAACAACAACAACAACAAGGACAACAGTAATGATGACAACAACAGAAACAACAGAAACAACAGTAACAACAACAACAACATTAACAACAACAGCAGTAACAACAGTAACAACAACAACAGTAACAACAACACCAGCAGTAACAACAGTAACAACAACAGCAGCAGTAACAACAACAAAAGCAGTAACACTAATAACAACAACAGCAGTAACAACAGTAACAACAACAGTAACAACAACAACAGCAGTAACAACAGTAACAACAACAGTAACAACAACAACCGTAACAACACCAGTACAACAACAACAGTAACAACACCAGTACAACAACAACAGTAACAACAACAACAGTAACAACAACAACAGTAACAACAACAACAGTAACAACAACAACAGTAACAACACCAGTACAACAAGAACAACAACAGTAACAACAACAGTAACAACAACAACAGTAACAACAACAGTAACAACACCAGTACCAACAACAACAGTAACAACAACAGCAGCAATAACAATAACATCAAAAACAATAACAACAACAACAGTGAGAGACCAACAAACAATATGTAGGAAGTATTTTTCTTTTGAAATGAAGCTGCAAGTACAGGAGGGGGAGGGGCAGGAGGAGGGCGTTGGGGGGCAGGAGGAGGGCATTGGGGGGCAGGTGGAGGAGGCAGGAGGAGGAGGAAATATGAAGTATGGTAAAAAGAGCAGAGTTGAAGCAGTACAATAACAACATTAATAGTGGTGGTGGTGGTGGTGGTGGTGTTATTGTTGTTGGTGGTAGTGGTGGTGGTGTTATTGTTGTTGTTGTTGTTGTTGTTGGTGGTGGTGGTGGTGTTGGTGGTGGTGTTGTTGTTGTTGGTGGTGGTGGTGTTGTTGGTGGTAGTGGTAGTGGTGTTGTTGTTGTTGTTGGTGGTGTTGGTGGTGTTGTTGGTGGTGGTGGTGGTGGTGTGTGTTGTTGTTGGTGGTGGCGGTGGTGGTGGTGGTTTTGTTGTTGTTGTTGGTGGTGGTGGTAGTGGTAGTGATGGTGGTGTTATTGTTGTTGGTGGTGGTGTTGTTAGTGGTGTTGTTGTTGGTGGTGGTGGTGGTGTTGTTGCTGTTTGTGGTGTTGTTGTTGGAGGTGGTGGTGTTGGTGGTGGTGTTGTTGTTGTTGGTGGTGGTGGTGATGGTAGTGGTGGTGATGGTGGTGTTGTTGTTGGTGGTGGTGGTGGTGATGGTGGTGGTGGTGATGGTAGTGTTCTTGTTGGTGGTGGTTGTGGTGGTGGTTGTGGTGGTGGTGGCTGTCATGGTGGCTGTTGTTGTGGTGGTGGCGGCAATGCAGTTGTTGTTGTTGGTGGTGGTTGTTGTGGTGATGGTTGTGGTAATGCAGTTGTTGTTGTTGGTGGTGGTTGTTGTGGTGATGGTTGTGGTAATGCAGTTGTTGTTGTTGGTTGGTGGTGGTGGTGGTTGTTGTGATGCAGCTGCTGGTGGTAGTAGTGGTGGTGTTGGTGGAGGTGGTGCTGCATGTGGTTGGGGAGCTGGTGGTAGTGGTGGTGAGGGTGAAGGGGTAATGGTTGTGGTGGTGGCGGTGGTCATGATTGTAGCTGTGGTGATGATAGTACTGATGGATGTGGTGATGGTTGTGGTGGTTGTTGTGGTGGTGGTAGTCATGCATGTATTGGTGGTGGTGGTGGTGGTGGTGGTGGTGATGGCGGTGGTGGTGATGGTGGTGGTGATGGCGGTGGTGGTGATGGTGGTGGTGATGGCGGTGGTGGTGATAGTGGTGGTGATGGTGGTGATGGTGATGGCGGTGGCGGTGGTGGTGGTGGTGATGGTGATGGCGGTGATGGTGGTGGTGATGGTGATGGCGGTGATGGTGATGGCGGTGGCGGTGGTGGTGGTGGTGATGGTGATGGCGGTGGTGGTGATGGTGATGGCGGTGATGGTGATGGTGATGGCGGTGGCGGTGGTGGTGGTGGTGATGGTGATGGCGGTGATGGTGGTGGTGATGGCGGTGGTGGTGATGGTGGTGGTGATGGCGGTGGTGGTGATAGTGGTGGTGATGGCGGTGGTGGTGATGGTGATGGCGGTGGCGGTGGTGGTGGTGGTGATGGTGATGGCGGTGATGGTGGTGGTGATGGTGATGGCGGTGGTGGTGGTGGATATTTTAGTGCAAATTTTGTTAATTTTGCACTAAAATATCAAACAATAAAAATGATTGATATAATGTTGATGATGAAGGTGGTGGTAGAGTCATCAGCACACACACACACTCACACGTGCAGCGGAGACACAGGCCCACGAACACACTCATACACACACGTCACGTATATGTGAGTGCCTGCTCTCTCTCTCTCTCTCTATATATATATATATATATATTCACATACATTATACATATATATACGTATTTATCTCTGTCTCTCTCTTTGTACGTATATATATAATAATTGTTTCTACTTTTGGCACAATGCCAGCAATTTTACCAGTGCATTACTGGTACTTTATTTTTCTGACCCCGTAAGGATGAAAGGCAAAGTTAACCTCAGCGGGATTCGAACTCAGATCATAAAGGTACGCATTTCTATGCTGGAAAGCATGGTGTCTGATGCTCTATCGATACTGCCAATCCACATACTAGCAGAATGGCCCGGCGTTGCTCGGGATTCTAAACATAGATTGGCATGTTTATCCCTCCTTTCTGAAACAGTACACAGAAGTACGGAATAACCCGGCCTCGGGATGGTGTCTACATTTTGTGCTTATAAAAAAAATTCGTTGTAGATTACCGGGGTTTTTTCCGTGCGGAGAAAATCAATACTTTATCGCGAAATAAATACTTTTCTTTATATTTTGTTATTGTGTATGCAAAAATATCTGTACACGAATATATAATTATACACACACACACACACACACATATATATATATATATATATATATATATATTAAAATAACAGATTAAAGTTTAAGCTTTAACGGGATCTTCTGAAACTAAAAAAATCAATCTGTGAACGCAGAAGTAAATATTTCGAAAAACGTTACACACTATATATACATATATACACACACACACAGTGACGTCATAATGTCGTAATGATGACAGCCAGACATACAGACAGATATTATAAGGACGCAACGTTATATCTATGTATCTATCTAAAAAGAAAGACTAAGAATTATAGAGAGAGATCGCTAAATCGCCTAATGCGGTCCCTAGGGTATTGAAAATTTGAAATTTATTTTGCTCAAAACACTCACAGTATTACATGTGTAAAGTCTGAAAACAATCGGTTGGGTGGTTCTCGAGTTTTAGGGAGTCAGACAGACAGACATTCTCTGTTTTATATATATATATAATAGTGGGTAAAATCGAAGTTGCAGTTGCGATTAGCATTTTTTGAAATCAATCTTCAAAAGCTGGCACAAAGTACTCAAAGAGATAATATCGATAAATCGATAAATTATAGCTCAGAGTAATAACAATACGTTAGGGGTGTGACAGTGAAAATTGTGGCCAGAGAGATGTTGCCACAAAAGCCACTACAACAAACAGACGAAGCTGGACTTGATCAAGACATATAAATATCTTCGATGGGTTTCTGGGGAATACGAAAAACTACACTCCAAGTTGCGCAAAATACAAGTCAGTAAGGTATCCTAAGATGGAACGAGGATATCCCTTTCTCAACAGGCGTTTCGTTCTGTATTCCATGAGCGCAGCATATTAACTCCAAGTTAACTGTCAAGTACTGTAGCAGCAACTATGACAGCGGGGTCACGTGTTCTTTCATACAAAACCCATATTTATTCTCTTACATATGTTTCGAAAGGGATGTGCATCCAATTGTTTTAAATATATATAAATATATATAAATATATATAAATATATTTATATATTTATATATATATAAATTGGAGGCACATTTTTTCCATTGATACTCTTATATATATATGTGTGTGTGCGTGTGCGTGTGCGTGTGTGTGTGTGTGTGGAAACGAGTGATAGACGATCTAACACCGCTGATGAGATTGGTGTGACCTGACCACAAGTTAAAACATTCATAACGATACACTTATGTATATATTATACACAACCTTCTCATATACACCTCTATTATAGAACACACTATCAATTGGTGGTACAGTGTCAGCTTACTTTGTTCTTTTTTATCTATTCCGAAATCTTTAGCATTTCATGGCGAGTTGACAGATTGCTAAACTGCTATAGATAAGCTTAGCGAACTATCAATTCACTTTGTTGAAACACCATAGCCATGTTGCAAAAACTGAATATTTATACAAACGTATGTTTATTCAACATTACACATATATACATATACATGCATATATACACACACACATATACATACACATATATATACACATACACATATACATAAATATATACACACACACATATATACATATATATATACATATATACACACACACATATATACATAAATATATACACACACAAATATATACATATATATATACACACACACATATATACATATATATATATATATAACGGCTTGAGCTCTGCCGTCGGGGTCAAGTATGACCCCGACGGCAGAGCTCAAGCCGTTTCGACGGCTAATTCTGGACTAAATAAGAATGTTTAGCCTGGTCGTATATATACACACACACACACACAGACATATATACATATGCATGCATACATATACATGCATATATACATACACATATCTACATACATACATGCAAGAATTTTTAGCCTGGTCGTATGTATATATATATATATATATATACACACAGACATATATACATATGCATGCATACATATACATGCATATATACATACACATATCTACATACATACATGCATGCATACATATACATGCATATATACATACACATATCTACATACATACATGCATGCATACATACATATGTATATATATATATAGACACACACACACACACACGCATACACACACACATACATACACACACACACAAGCGTCAGCGATGCCCGATTCATAAACAAATTACACCTGTGAAACAAGCGACTAAAACATTATCTTCGCCTTTTCCGCCAGGAATCTGTTTACCTTAATGATTACAGAAAGCAAGATCTGTGTAGAGTTTAAAATGCCTGCTGATATATTTCGGGCGTGTCTTGCCCGTTGTTAAGGAAATCTAGAAATAAAAGAATAGCATCTAGCTTTACCTGAAAGGATATCAAAGTTTTAAAAATAAACCAATAACACCATATGAAAATCTGTCTACACGTGCAATGGATGAAGTGAGGATATATGATATTAACAACAGATAAAGAAGCTATAAAAGAATTCTTTCTAGTATAAGCACAGGGCTAGCAATTTGGGGCAAGAGAAAAGTCTATTATATCGATCGACCCCACTTCACGACTTGTGGAGGCGCGTTGCCAAGTAGTAACGGTGTTGGATTTATCTAATCTAATCTGGCCGAGTTTACACTCGCAAATAAGAAGAACCAGGGCTGCTCCTAGGAGCATTGGATTTGGTGTACTTCATATTTGTTTCGGTTGCTGAATACAATCAGGGGTCGCTGCTTCTCCTGAAGGTCAATAATTCTTTTCTAACTCGAGCGGGAAAGCCTTTCCATTGTCAATTTGCATTGATCATCTGCAAAGCCGCATTGATCTCAGAACCACTACACCAGTCTTTCGATGCGTGCAGCTGGAACTACTGCCACCCATTGATTTGGCAGGATTTTTTTTTTTTTAGATGGCCGTTGACTTTTATGAGTTCTTCCGCCCTTTGTCAGGTTTTGTTTTTTGTCCTGCAGGGTGTCCAAAATCACCCTCCTCACCAAGCAAACTTGGTGGGGTTGCCGGTTTAGTCACTGACGACCCGGCCATGCGACGGGTTGTACTGGGTTACACGCTACCAGTATCACTCGAGAGTGACCTGGATTTATAACAACAATAAATATGGAAACGTAATACATCTCTGGTAAATTAATATGTAAGTTTACATTTTGCCCAATACTACACGCTCTTATGTGGTAAATGATGGTTAACAGATTTAAAACATTCATAAGATGCTAAAAAATATAAATAGCCATTATGATGGTGTCACAGCACACAAAGCAAAACGGTGTAGGACAGGACAAAGGAGAGACACAAAATAAGAAATAAGTCACTTCTGTGACGAAAGAGCTTTGACAATATATAAACAACCATCCGGTTATTGAACCAGCAGGTGCGTGTGATTTTATTGGCAGCATGACCCTCCCAAAGTAAATCAATGTCTGTTTCAACACACGTTTTCAGATAAGAAATTTGCAAAACAAATTCAAAAATGAAGTATATATATATATAACGAAGGAAGTGTGGTAAGGAATCAAATGGACCATAACGCACCAGAGTACTCAATACTTAGGGTAGTAGAGTGGGTAATATGAAAAGGTTTAACCCCGACGGCAGAGCTCAAGCCGTTTCGACGGCTATTTCTGGACTCAGAGTCCAGAAATAGCCGTCGAAACGGCTTGAGCTCTGCCGTCGGGGTGAAACATTTTCATATATATATATATATAGTTATAGTTATAACTAAATAGCTCTGTAGCTTACATAGAGCACTCTTCTTTCCTTTAACCTTCCTACGGAAATAATTCATATATATATATATATATATATATATATATATATATATATATATATATATATACCTCCGATTCAACCCGGAATAACTTACCTATATATATATATATATATATATATATATATATATATATATATATAGGTAAGTTATTCCGGGTTGAATCGGAGGTAACCACAGTAAGTAAGGTACTCAATACATAGCAGAGTATAAAAGTTTTAATATAGATGAGATTCTACAGGACTAGAACTGTTTCATTCTTGAGAAATTATCAGGAATCAATATATATATATAGTTGATGAACAAACAAAACACAAGAGGCAATTGTTACGCAGTTATATTAGGTTCACACTTGGTAGAAGTGGAGGTGGATTCGACGTTTCGGACAGAAGTTCTTTTTTAGCAAAGTTCGGATAGGGAAAGAACTGATAAACGAAAGAGTAATAAAGGAAAGTAAGGGAAATAAATTTTTTTAAAAATGATAAAAAATAAAAATAAAAGTAATAGGGAGGGGGTGTAGTTCCAGGCAGGGGCAGCATGGGTGTGGTAGTGTGTATATATATATATATATATATATATATATGTGTGTGTATATATATATATATATGTATATATATACATATATATACACACATATATATATGACCCCCCCCCAACAAAAAAAAAAAACACACGGTATAGTTTACATGAATCATTGTGAGATATATAGCAAGTATTATTTCGGGAAAGCCGTTACAAAGCAAGTTATAAACACAACAGTGTAAACTGGAGTAGTGTAAAATACATTACGGAAAACAAAACAAAAGATAACACATTTACCTCATATTTCATGATATTTCCTATTTACTATCTTACGTTGTGTGTGTAAATATATAATTTTAAGTCTATATTATTTTATAAAATTCTAAATGCGTACACGTGTATCTACTAGAGCAGGGGCGTGTAATAGGTGGCCCACGGGCCACAATCCGGCCCGCAAGACCAATCAGAGTGGCCAGTGATGACTGTTTTTAATTTTTACCTTGTAGGATTATTTAGAATGTTTTTCGTAACCGTAATACAATTTTCTGTTAGTTGACCTATACTAAAGGGCTTCACTGATAGGATTATGTGTGTTATAATTTCCCAGTTCCATGTTATGGAAAGAAGTTGTGGTGAATCTTAGGAATAGTGCTTAATAAATATTAATGACCATAATAGTTGTTCGAATGTTCAAAAGTGGCCCGCCAATGGAATATGTTGCACATCCCTGTACTAGAGTTTAAGGTTTATTTTGTACGTTTAAAAATAATCTGGATATATTATAATTCTCGATACTATGTTTTATCAAAGGCTGAAACACTTACCTGAGGGGGGTGCTTCTTCTCTGAAGACCTTCTGCATCCAGCTCTCTTAACAGTGTTTCTTCCCATTTTGCTGGTGTTTGTACATACAGATTCTCGTAGGCTGAGAAGATTACCGTATTTTCCGGCGCCGAAGACGCTTCGTCCTCGAGGACGCACCCTAATTTTGACAACCAAAAATATGGAAAAAAAATAATAAACAACCTTCGAACTCCAGGACGCATGGTAGATTTTTTAGACTTATTTTAGGAAAAAAGTAGCGTCTTCGACGCCGGGAATTACGGTAATACATATAATGTTCAACTTTAACACCTGTAAATCGATGAGCATGTGATTACATGAGGGCGATAAAAGCCAACAACGAAGCCTCTACGTTGTTTGTGTTAAACCACACCCCGACAGTCTGAAATAATGATTTCTAGTATAGGCACAAGGCTGGTAATTTGGGGGAACGGTAAGTCGATTAAATCGACCCCAGTACGTTACTGGTGCTTTATTTTATCGACCCCGTAAGGAGAAAGGCAAAGTTAACTTCGGCGTGATTTGACCACCACCCTCTCACACTCTTAAGTAATAAAAAGGCAATCATTAGAAAATGAAGACCTACATAATCTTAAAAAGACGAGGTGAGCTCTCGGATGCTTGTGTGTAGAAGCAATACTGTGTACAGGTGTAGAATAATTATTTTATTCTGTGTTTTAGATCAGAGGTCCTCAACCTTTTGCACCACAGACCAGTGTCATGCAAGACAATTACTCCACGGGGCGGTGTCATACAAAACAATTACCCCATGGAATGGTGTCATGCAAGATAATTCCTCCACGGACCGGTGTCATACAAGATAATTCCTCCACGGACCGGTGTCCTGCAAGATAATTCCTCCACGGAACGGTGTCATACAAGACAGTTACCCCACGGACCGGTGTCATGCAAGACAATTCCTCCACAGAACGGTGTCATGCAATACAATCCCACAGAACGGTGTCATGCAATAAAATCCCACGGAACGGTGTCATGCAAAACAACTCCTCCACCGACCGGTGTCGTGCAAGAGAATGCCTACACGAACCAAGGGGGAGAGAGGTCAGTGTCGGTCATGCACATAACAAAAACACAATAAACAATAAAGTGCATATTATATAATTTAATTATTAAGTTAATTATTACATGTATACAGTAAATGTGACTAAACTCAACATCCATTAGATCGCGATACACTTTCTGTGCACGATGCATTTTAACTATAATATAGTTGAATAAAATCGAAGATAAAACCCCTTGAGACGCAAAAAGTAAACAGAATCCCCTGCGAGAATCGAATCGAAATACGCCACTGCCGTATGCCGGAATGCCGTTTTACCACGACACATACTTTTGAATTTCAATCTAAACTGCATATTTCACAAGCTTTCCGTTGTTTACACACACACAAACACACGCGCGCGCGCGCATACATATACGTTTATGTATATAAATCTCTCTCAAAGGCAGATGTTGCCAGCTTTGAGAGAGATATATGCAGGCCTCCCATGCATATCTGTCGTTGTACGTATGAAAAGAGTAAGATTTGCTGGCCACTGCCATCGTGTCACCCACGAGGCTGTGTCCCCATTAGTGCTTTGGAAATCACAATCAGTCACTAATAACAGGGGGTGCAAACTCTCCTATCCCGATGTTATCTCCAGAGATACTGGTATTGAAATACAGCACTTGGCAACGGCAATGAACGACAGACCCACGTGGAGATCAATTGTTGAGTCCATTTCGGCTGAGGCCGCCGGATGATGATGTGTATATATATATATATATATATATATATATATATATATATATAAATATATAAGAGAGAGAGAGAGAGAGAGAGAGAGAGCTAACAAAGTGATGTTTCACGTTACGGCCTTTATTGATTAAACATAGCTACGACCGTTTCACGGGTGGGTGGTTCAGGATATTTATAATATATTATTAATGCTGTAGATCCGACCCCAGTCCGATCTGATCATCAGATTTGTCAATCAAGCAAAGCCAAAATCCCATCTACTTAACCACCTATTATATATATATATATATATATATATATATATATGGGTGTGTGTGTGTGTGTGTGTGTGTGTGTGTGTGTGTGTGTGTGTGTGTGTGGATTGAGAAGAGCTGCGTGGTTACTGATAACGAGTGTTAGAAAGTTAAGGGAATACAAACAAGAGATAGACATTTTCCCTTCATCAGTTGTCTACTTCCCGTCACGGATGTTTCAGCGCACTAAAATGTCTATAATGTCTTAACTTTCTAACACACACACACACACTATATATATATATATACAGGGTGTCCCCAAAATGTATACACACTTCAACAGTATTCTAATCAAAGTGTGTATACATTTTTTGGACACCCTGTATATATATATATAAATATATATATATATATATATATATATATATATATATATATATATATATATATATATATATGTGTGTGTGTGTGTGTGTGTGTGTGTGTGTGTGTGTGTGTGTGTGTATACATGGTGGCGGTGAAAGAAGGTGAGAGTGTATATACATGGTGGCGGTGAAAGAAGTGTGAGAGTGCGTGTGTGTGTGTGTGTGTGCGTGTGTGTGCGTGTGTGTGTGTGCGTGTGTATGTGTGTGTGTGCGTGTGTGTAGAGGCATAGAGATCAGGATTAGAAACGGAAACATGAATATTCGTGCAACACGAAACTTTCAACGTGATGTCCCTCCTAATCCTGGTTACCAGAATTATTAATCTAGGCTCTAATATACGGGAGTAGACTGTATTTCTAGGCTTCACACTGCCTACGGGTCGGATGCGCCAGACACACACACACACGCACACTCATCCGCGCACACATACACAGACACACACACACTCATCCGCACACACATACACAGATACACACACACACACTCATCCGCAAACACATACACAGACATACACTCATGCACACACATACATAAACACACACACACACTCATCCACAGACGCACACACACACACACACTCATCCGCACACACATACACAGACTCACACTCATGCACACACATACACACACACACACACACACTCATCCACACATACACAGACACACACACTCATGCACACACACATACACAGACACACATACACACACACACACACACTCATGCACACACATACACAGACACACACACACATACACACATACATGCAGTCACACACACACATACACACACATACATACACACACAAACACACACTAACATACACACACATACACGCATACGTTCACGTATTAATAAACGCATGTATTAACCTTCAAATCTAATTAAAGAAGAATATTATTTTCACTATTGTTATTTCCTTGAGGTCCCAGGTTCGATCCTATTGCCTGGCCCTTTGGATATGTGTCATTTACCATAACCTCGGATCACACTATGTTTTGTGAATGAGATTTTAGACGGAAACTGTCTGGAAGCCCGTTGGATTGACTGTACTTGTAAACGAAAGAGTAACTAATGATTCACTAATGAGGTCTAATGAGACCAAAACTTGTCCATAGTTTTCCCTTCAGTGTTAAATATCAGACTCACCCCTATCCACTATGATTAATCTTAATTAATTAAAATGTGATGATTGTCACCGCTTCCTGTTTCTACCCGAATTAATCATTTAGGAAATTATTGTTCTCGTCATTAATAATGTAATTTTAATTAATTAGCAATACTTGGTTTCTTCTTCTTCTTCTTCTCCGCCTCCTCCTCCTCCCCTCCTCCTTCTTATTCTTCTTCTTCATTTCCTTTTGCTCCTTATGGATCATTGGGAGACGAGACATCTCCATTCCACGAGGGTTATAAACCCTCTAATGGCCCTGCTCCCAAGTCAGGCCAGCATCTGCCAGGTCATCTTCCACCGACTTCAACCAAATCTTGAAGAATGCGCCATGCTTCCTACCCCTCACCCAACCCTTCAGCTATCTTCTGTCTTACATTCGAGGGAGGCCCTCAGGGGTCTCTCTGTGGACATGTGTTGGGTGAGGTCAAGCATTTTCCACCGTCATATGGTGATGGTATCTCGTAAGTTATTCAGCCGAGGCCTTTCCATACATCTAACAGTAGAAATATACAAGTCAGGCCAGCGTCTGCCAGGTCATCTTCCACCGACCTCAACCAGATCTTGACGAATGTGCCATGCCTCCTATACTTCAGCTATCTTCTGCTTTACATTCGGGGGAGGCCCTCAAGGCCTCTGTGTGGACATGAGATCAAGCATTTTCCACCGTCATATGGTGATGGTATCTCGTAAGTTATTCAGCCGAGGCCTTTCCATACATCTAACAGTAGAAATATATTGTTAATAAGCTGAGTCAGTGAACCCACTTTTGGTAACCCTTTTGTAATCCTTTTGACTCTATTAGGTTATTAACCTCCATAGAACAGGCATGAACGTCAAAACATCTTAATTCGTAGATTCTCTTAAAATTAGTGTTCGTGTGTCTGGATAAGATGGCAATGGCGTATTTTTCCATTATAATCCCCTACGTGTATGTATGTGTGTATGAATGTATGTATGTATGTGTATGTATGTATGTGTATGTATGTATTTATGTATGTGTATGTATGTATGTATGTGCATACGTGTATGTGTATGTACGTGTGTGTATGTACGGATGTGCATGTGTGTATGTACGTGTGTGTATGTACGTGTGTGTATGTACGTGTGGGTATGTACGTATGTACATGTGTGTATGTACGGGTGTGTATGTACGTATGTGCATGTGTGTATGTGTATGTACGTTTGTGTATGTACGTATGTACATGTGTGTATGTGTATGTACGTTTGTGTATGTACGTATGTACATGTGTGTATGTACGTTTGTGTATGTACGTATGTGCATGTGTGTATGTGTATGTGCGTGTGTGTATGTGCGTGTGTGTATGTACGTATGTGCATGTGTGTATGTATATGTACGTGTGTGTATGTACGTGTGTGTATGTACGTATGCACATGTGTGTATGTGTATGTACGTTTGTGTATATACGTATGTACACGTGTGTATGTGCATGTACGTGTGTGTATGTACGTATGTGCATGTGTGTATGTGTATGTACGTGTGTGTATGTACGTATGTACATGTGTGTATGTGTATGTACGTTTGTGTATGTACGTATGTACATGTGTGTATGTGTATGTACGTCTGTGTATGTACGTATGTACACGTGTGTATGTGTATGTACGTGTGTGTATGTACGTATGTTCACGTGTGTATGTGAATGTGCTACTACCAACACCACCACGGCCATTTATACCACCACTACAGCACCACAACCACCACTACCATCACTACAGCACCACTACCACTGCCACTGTTCTACAATCACTGGTCACCAGCCAACAAGGAAGACATTACGTGGTTGTACGACCTGCTAGAAATATTAGCCAAAATCACTCAAATACCACTTTATCATCTTAATGTGGTCCTGGATTTTCTGTACATTTTAAAATGGTGAAGTAATTCCGATAATGAAAAGAAAGACATACTCGAGTAAAACACATACTCTTTTACGCTTTTACCTGTTCCAGCCATCAGGCTGCGGCCATGCTGGGGCACCGCCCTTTAAAACACATACTCTTTTACTCTTTTACTCTTTTACTCTTTTACTCTTTTACTCTTTTACCTGCTCCAGCCATCTGGATGGGGTCATGCTGGGGCACCACCCTTTACACGGCCCATACATAAAATCACCAAATATGTGAACAGCATTATGAAATACACACCAGAGACATATGGTTTGAGGTTATCTAAAGAATTTCTACAGATTTTTAGAAGAAACTAAAGAAGTACTTCATATGTAAATATACTTTAATTGTTGAAGTGACGTCCGAACGAGTATCCTCCACCACCACCACCAACTAACTTACCCTCCGCCACTGGGCCCCGGCCGACAGGATGGAGAATACATTGCCCCGGAGGACGGTGAGGGAGATGCACTCAAACAGCCACTCTACCTCGCGGGGCTCACATTAAATAAAACAGGTGATGACAGCTGGAATGCCTACTAAGACAGGGCTCACTCAGACGGTAAACAACATCAATGGAGCTATTATAACTGAAGGGTCTTTTCCGGTTTACAATGTCTACAAAGATGTAGTTTGGCAAGCTGTTTACTTCAATCATATTCCCACACCATTTTTTTTTTTTATTTCTCTATTTCTCTATTACTCTAGCCAGGCTGAGGCCATGATGGGGCACAGCCATTCTTTCCATCATTGGTACAAGACCAGAAATTTAAGGGAATGGAAAGTCGATTAAATTCACCGTTATTCTTTATTGGCACTATATTTTATAGAACCCGGAAGAATAAAAGGCAAAGTCGACCTCGGTGGGATTTGAACTCAAGACTTATAAAGTCGAATATAAATACTGTAACACATTTTGTCCGACGCTCTACCAATTCTACCAATCTAACTCCCCACCCCGACCCCACCCCCACAGACTTTAGTCTGGGATATATAAGAAAAAGATATGCATGCAAAAACAAAAAGAAAACTGGACATTCTGGTGCTTTTTAAGGAAGAACGAAGTCGTCTCCTCTAAAAACAATCGATAAATGTTACAGAGTGGTTATGTAAATCATTCAACAAAATTCTGAAGATTCTCCATTTCAGTTTCCTGGAATGAAAATACGCACACAATCACACGGCTGCGTGTTGTATAAAAATATGTACATGTATATAGAATATTCAAACATATATTTGTGCATTAAAGAGGCATACACCTATATATATGTACACACGAATTCACTCACATATCCACAAATCCTCAAAATTGAAACTAAACAGCCTTGTCACTTTGTTAATAACCAGCTTAAAATCTGCAAAAAATATTTTAGTGAAAAATTTAAGAAAAATATACATGCATATATACATACATACGTAATACATACATACATACATACATACATACATACATACATACATACATACATACATACATACATACATACATACAGCCGTTGTATACAACCGTTGTATACAGTGGAGCTACGAGCTTAACAAAGAATTATATGAAGCATACAAACAATCTGAACCCCAAAAGTTCGGTTTATGCAAAGGCTAAAAACTTTATGGAACTCCAAACACCCAGAATTATACTTTTCTCCAAAGCATTTAAATGAACAGGCAAAACGTATCATTAGATGTAAATTGATACATCTAACGGAATTGAGTGATACTACAAATACAGCCCTTGTAGACAACCACCCCACCTCCACTGACAGACAAAGAGAATGGCCAGCTAAATCTAACAGTGAACAGCTCACCAACAATTTTGCTGAAATCCATCCCACTTCCACTGAAAAACAGCGAGAAAGGTCAGCTAACTCTAGTAGTAATTGTCACCACATCAACAACGAGGCTGAAATTCATGACTCTATTGAACAAACAGAACACCAAAAACTTGTGGACACCTTACAAGTGATATGGAACGATATGTTTCAAGAGATACACAGCCTTAATGTGAGTGACAGACCATACAACACCAGAATCAGCAAAGAACCCACTAAATTGGAATTGGAAGCGGTGAACGAAATAGCTGGCAATTATCTGAAGGCTATACGATCTAAAGGTGTAGAAACGACATTTGAAACACTTAATATTTTGTTATATGTTTCAGCTGTCACATTGCTATCATATAACACACATCTAAAACCACGCAATCAAGATACAAACAAAAAGCCTGAACCAGCGTGGATGCGAAATTTAAAAACCAAAATTTTGTCCCTGAGACGAAGTATCTCACACATCGCAGTCGTTATGAAATGCAACAGAGAGCAACTTCACACGACACCAGGAAGACCTAAAAATGTTAGAGAGACGATTTGGAGATACAAAATTTTAAACTTTGAACTCCAAATTACACCAGTTGACACAACAACTCACAGCTACAGCAGAAAGACTAAAATATAAGTCAACAGCACATAAACGACAAGTGCTAAATAGATTGTTTGCCAGAGATCCTAAATCAGTTTATCGCAGCTTCGGTGGCAAAAGCTCAATCCCTGTAAATGACACCCCTTGAAAAGAACAGGTTGAGAGATACTGGAGATCTATATGGGAAACGGATGACGGATTCAACAGACAAACTAATTGGCTAAAAGAACTGGAACAGGACTACTGCCAACATGTCCAGACAAAACAATATGACATAGATGGGTCAATACAGAAAATGTCGAATAGGGAATCGCCAGGCCCAGACATCATTACAGGATACTGGTTGAAGAATTTCACTTTCTATCGGCAAGATCTCAAACGGCTGTTTACAGAAACCATTAAAGGCACACAAGAACTGCCCAGATGGTTATCAACTGTCACTACTCTCCTCATTCCCAAAAATAGCCAAACCACCCTTGCTAAAAATTACCGCCCGCCAAAACATCATGTATAAATTATATACTGGGTGCCTTAACCTGTTCTTACAGGATCACTGTGCTACCAACAACATCATAACACCTGAGCAAGCTGGTGGAAAGAGGGAGGTGTGGGGTTGCATAGACCACCTACTAATTAATAAAATGATTCAGGAAAAAACAACAAAGAATCGCAGAAACATGACTGTGGTGTGGCTGGACTATCAAAAAGCATTTGATAGTGTACCTCATGGGTGGATTATTAAGGCTTTACAGTTAGCCAAAGTCCCACAACCATTGGTAGCTGCTGTTGAACGCCTGACCAAGAACTGGTACACCAATTTGATCCTTAGAGGTGAGAAGGAGCAGGTTAGGACTGATAAGATACATTACCAGAAGGGCATCTTTCAGGGTGATAGCTTGTCAGTGCTACTCTTCGTTCTCTCACTGAATCCACTATCTTACCTACTCAGGAAACAAGGTGGACAAAGAAGTGGGTCCAGAAGTATCTCCCATCTTTTCTTTGTTGCTGACCTGAAGTTGTATGGGCCAAATATCAATGACATCAAGAAACAATTGGATCTCATTACACAATTTTCAACCGACATCAAAATGACCAATTTACAGAAAAAGGTGTGCATGGATACTTGAGACGTAAAACACAGACCATAGAGGGGATAAACCACTCAAAAAGCCGGGCATGGAGTTCCGACAAGTTTATAACATCACACCATGAGGGATATCTCTATGCAATACAGGAACAAGAACTCCCTACCAAATATCTGCTGCACAAAAGAGGAGGGCCAGCAGCTGACAATAAATGTAGGCTATGTAAAACAAAGATCGAGGATGTAAGCCACATTGTTGCCAGCTGCGGAAGAATGTCATCTCGCTACTACCTCCCCATGAGACACGATGGGGTAGCTAGAACCATCTGGAACGCACTTCGGAAAACAAAATTAACAACAAACGAGGAAGAATATATTGAGACAGATGGCACTAAGGAATACTGGTGGAACCTGAAAATAAAAACTGCCACCAAATTAAAGCACAACCGGCCTGATATTGTTGTTTGGGACCACACATTGAAAATGTGTTCTATTGTGGAGATCAGCTGCCCACTTGATGTAAACGTTGTCAGGAAAATACAGGAGAAGGAGGACATCTACGGACCATTGATGAGGAGTTTACAAATCTAGTATCCAAGATACACCTTTAGCTTCAAACCCATCATTATTGGAGCTACAGGTTATATACCAACCCGCTTGGACCAAAGTATGACTGAACTTGGATTTGCGGACAAAAAGCGCAGCTCCCTAATTCATAGTCTACAAATGGCTGCGATAGCTGGCGCCTTCAAAATCTGCAAAACATTCTTCGATTCAAGGGATGACAATTTCTTTTCTTTTACAACCTTGCCACCAGGAAGGTGGCCGGTCAAAAAGAAATATACTCGAAATTAAGAGAAAGAAATAGCATACATACATACATACGCATTGAAATTATAAAACCAGAATAACATACATACATATACATACATACATATACATACATACATTTATACATAAATACATATATGGTGGCTGCCAACTCGTTTTCGAGTACGGCCACTACTTTATATCCATGTAGGAGAAATACTACCGATGCGCTGAACGAGTGTGACTTTTTAGTTCAGCCAGCGACTTGAAAACTCTGGTACAAACACTACACTTGTGAGAATTATTGACACATAGTGCTGGGCCCATGGTACCATGTGATGACAAGTGCATAGAGATCTCCAGATATAAAAAAATGCCTGTGCCGTGAAGCTTTTATAGTGAGCAAAGGCACTGCACAAAGCCAGTCCCACTCTCTTAACGAAGATGATATTTACCAAAAAGAAGAACAAGTCAACATCATTGGATACCATCAGAGTTGCAGGTGTTATATCAGAGTTTTCCTTCTCCTAGAATTCTGCCTTGACAAAGGCTAAGGGGTCATCTCTCCCGGTGATTTTGGATGGCCATTGACTCTTAAGAGCTCCTTTGCCCTTTGACAGGTTTTGTTTTTAGTCCTGCAGGATGTCCAAAGTCACCCTCCTCACCAAGAAACATTGGTGGGGTTGCCAGTTTAGTCGCCAACGACCCGACTATGAGACAGGTTGTACTGGGATACATGTTACCAGTAGCACCAACTGGTGACCTGACATAAATACATATATACATACATATATACATACATACATATACATACAGACCTATACATACATACATACATACATACATACATACATACATACATACATACATACATACATATATATATATACATACATAGATATATATACATACATATAGATACATACATATACATATATATACACACATATATACATAAATACATACATATATACTACATACATACATACATAAATACATACATATACATGCATATACATGCATATACATATACATACATATACATGCATATACACATACATACATACATACATACATACATACATACATACATACATACATACATACATACATACATACATACATACATACATACATACATACAAAACGTGGAAGAGCTGTGCCCTCCTCTAGAAATCTAGAGATGAACGGCCTGACAATACAACCTCTGCAGTCAGGTGACAACTACAGATATCTTGGACAGGATGAGAATGTCAGATATGATGGACCCATAAATAAGGAGAGAACCAGAACTGAATACCTCAGAAGAGTAAAGAAAATATGGTCATCAGAACTGTCAGCATACAACAAATACATTGCCCACAATACTTATGCTGTGCCAATTCTAACGCCAACATTTGGCCTACTGAACTGGTCATTGCAAGAACTAAGTGAGATGGATGTTAGAACTCGAAAACTTCTCAGTGTTACTGGGAACTTTAACATCAATGGTGATGTGGATAGGCTATACTTCTCACGCAAGGAAGGTGGCCGGGGTCTAAAATCAATATTAACAACATATGAGACCCGGATAGTGACACTGAAGCAACACCTTCAACAGAGGAAAAAGGTTGGCAACCATCTTGCCCAGGTTTATGACCATGAAAAAAGAAATATCATTAGAATAGCGACTGATCTGGAGGAGAGATATGGAATAAAGCCTGATATAAATCTCTTACCCAGAGAAATCGGAAGATCCTATTCAATGTTCAAACAAGATGAAAAAATTGACCAATTTACATAAAAAGTTGTGCATGGATACTTGAGGCGTAAAACACAGACCATAGAGGGGATAAACCACTCAAAAAGCCTGGCATGGAGTTCCGACAAGTTTATAACATCACACCATGAGGGATATCTCTATGCAATACAGGAACAAGAACTCCCTACCAAATATCTGCTGCACAAAAGAGGAGGGCCAGCAGCTGACAATAAATGTAGGCTATGTAAAACAAAGATCGAGGATGTAAGCCACATTGTTGCCAGCTGCGGAAGAATGTCATCTCGCTACTACCTCCCCATGAGACACGATGGGATAGCTAGAACCATCTGGAACGCACTTCGGAAAACAAAATTAACAACAAACGAGGAAGAATATATTGAGACAGATGGCACTAAGGAATACTGGTGGAACCTGAAAATAAAAACTGCCACCAAATTAAAGCACAACCGGCCTGATATTGTAGTTTGGGACCACACATTGAAAACGTGTTCTGTTGTGGAGATCAGCTGCCCACTTGATGTAAACGTTGTCAGAAAAATACAGGAGAAGGAGGACATCTACGGACCATTGATGAGGAGTTTACAAATCCAGTATCCAAGATACACCTTTAGCTTCATACCCATCATTATTGGTGCGACGGGTTATATACCAACCCGCTTGGACCAAAGTATGACTGAACTTGGATTTGTGGACAAAAAGCGCAGCTCCCTAATTCATAGTCTACAAATGGCTGCGATAGCTGGCACCTTCAAAATTTGCAAAACATTCTTGCGATTCAAGGGATGACAATTTCTTTTCTTTTACAACCTTGCCACCAGGAAGGTGGCCGGTCAAAAAAATATACTCGAAATTAAGAGAAAGAGAAAACATACATACATACATACATACATACATACATACATACATACATACATACATACGTACATCAGGGGGCTGGTGTGGGTTATGGCTGATTTACGGAATATAGGTATTCGCGCCGGTGTTGGTTTAACAGGAATTACAGATGCGGGTCAGCGGTTGGTTTAACGGTATTTTTTTTAGTATTTATGGTTTTCGGCAATCGACAGTCTTATTTGCATACAACATATATACATACATATACGCATACATACATGTATACATTCATACATACATACGTACATACATATATACATACATTAATACATGCATACATACATACACGTCCGTACACAAATGTATACATACATGCATACATACGTACATACATATACACACATAGATACATACACACATACACACATACGTCCGTTCATACACAAATACATAAATACATACATAGATAATACATACATACGCTTTGGGGATGCGGTAGGACCTCCATCGGTGCCGACGATGAGTGTATCAGTTGTTTGATCAAGGGAATAATCTGTTCGTGGCTGAATATTCAATATACACATGAACACTTAACGCAATTCTCAGGGAGATTCAGCGTGAAACGGTATGTAACAAGCTTTGCATTACAGGTACAACATACATTAGTGCCAGCAGAGTGGACGGGAGCCACGAGAATATACGGTATTATGTATGTGTGTATATATATATATATATATATATATATATATATATATATATATATATATATATACACATCAATGATATTAATAAATGGAAACTGTTTTCATAAAACCATATTTATTCTATTATATATACTAGCAGAGATACCACCCTCCGTGTGGTTTTCTGCTAGCATGTGTAGTGTGTATATTGATATATGCAGGTATATATATATGTAGATATGATACATCAAATAAATCATAATTGACAATATCCACAGAAATTGAACGAAGACTGCGTTACACTGTCTTATTTAATCAGTAACGTAATCCATGATACATTAAAAAAGACGATATTATATATAAACTGCATTAGGAGAAAATTAGTGACAGAGAATTAGTATGTTTATTTAAGCGATCGCCACCGGAAGTGTTGACATTTCAGAAATTTTAAACAAGTGAATCTTTAAATAAACAAAATATATTTAATCAACAGCCACGAAATTTAGTAGATAAATTATGTAATATTCATCCATTATTTATTCAAAGTAATCCAACTTATTTTAAAAACGGGATTTAAAAAAATAAACCGTACGCATTCCGGCAGATCTTCCTTTATTATAGTTTAGATTTCAAGGGTACCAAAAATTTGGTACACACTCATCAGATAAAATACAAAGTTTGTTTTATAAATAGTGACATACCCAGGAATCAGAACTTAACGGTCCAAGTTCTGATTCCTGGGTATGTCACTATTTATAAAATAAACTTTGTATTTTATCTGATGAGAGCGTACCAAAGTTTTGGTACCCTTGAAATATATATAATAGAATAAATATGGTTTTATAAATATAGTTTCCATTTATTAATATCATTGATATTATACTCCAGAAAACTTGTCGAGTGCTTCAAAACTGTTATAAGTTTATTTGTTGAATTACCAACAAATTAAATATCCCTTTGCTTATATATATATATATAGGAAAAGACTCAGGACCCCGATGGCTGAGCTCCGGCCGTTTCGACAGCTAGATCCGGATCTAGATATCGAAACGGCCGGAGCTCTTTTCCTATTACCCACTCTACTACCCTAAGTATCGAGTACTCTGGTGCGTTATGGTCCACCTGGTATCTTACCACACCCACTTTGTTATAGGAAACAACAAAACAGAGATACAAAAAGTCTCATTAGTTTCACGCTTTATATGGAAAAGATCAAAGAAATTTCGATGTGTCGGGCTTTGGCCCTTCTTCAGGAGTACAACAAATAGAGACAGTATCACAAAGATAGATACAGAAAATAAAAAAGTAGTCTGTAGTAAAAAAAAAAAACGAAAAGCAAAACTATATATATATATATATATCAATCCCTACTCTCACTAAGCGTGAACCTAGTACCTTTTGTAACTTGTACTCCTGCGTTGTTGTTCTTTTTTACTTACATATATGTGTGTATATATATATATATATATATATATATATATATATATATATATATATATATATATATATATATATAACCCATACGAAGTTGTTTTCCTCACTGTTTAACGAAAGTGTGCACTCTGGCCTACTGGGTTCGAATTTTAATAATTGTTTCTACTTTTGGCACGAGGCCAGCAATTACCCCAGTGCATTACTGGTACTTTATTTTATCGACCTCGTGAGCATCAAAGGCAAAGTTCACCTCGGAGAACGTAGGAAACAACAGAAGCTATGTCCGTTCCATTCGACTTACTTCGTTTCCTAATTTATATATATATATATATATATATATATATATATATATATATATATATATATGGTGGCTGCCAACTCGTTTTCGAGTACGGCCACTACTTTATATCCATGTAGGAGAACCCCTACCGATGCGCTGAACGAGTGTGACTTTTTAGTCCAGCCAGCGACTTGAAAACTCTGGTACAAATACTACTCTTGTGAGAATTATTGACACATAGTGCTGGGCCCATGGTACCATGTGACGATAAGTGCAGAGAGATCTCCAGATATAAAGCAATGCCTGTGCCGTGAAGCTTTTATAGTGAGCAAAGGCACTGCACAAAGCCAGTCCCACTCTCTTAACGAAGATGATATTTACCAAAAAGAAGAACAAGTCAACATCATTGGATACCATCAGAGTTGCAGGTGTTATATCAGAGTTTTCCTTCTCCTAGAATTCTGCCTTGACAAGGCTAAGGGGTCATCTCTCCCGGTGATTTTGGATACATACATACATACATACATACATACATACATACATACATACATACATACATACATACATACAAAATGAAATTTGGTGAGTCCAAGTGTGCATATTTGGCAGTAAAACGTGGAAGAGCTGTGCCCTCCTCTAGAAATCTAGAGATGAACGGCCTGACAATACAACCTCTACAGTCAGGTGACAACTACAGATATCTTAGACAGGATGAGAATGTCAGATATGATGGACCCATAAATAAGGAGAGAACCAGAACTGAATACCTCAGAAGAGTAAAGAAAATATGGTCATCAGAACTGTCAGCGTACAACAAATACATTGCCCACAATACTTATGCTGTGCCAATTCTAACGTCAACATTTGGCCTGCTGAACTGGTCATTGCAAGAACTAAGTGAGATGGATGTTATAACTCGCAAACTTCTCAGTGTTACTGGGAACTTTAACATCAATGGTGATGTGGATAGGCTATACTTCTCACGCAAGGAAGGTGGCCGGGGTCTAAAATCAATATTAACAACATATGAGACCCGATAGTAACCCTGAAGCAACACCTTCAACAGAGGAAAAAGGTTGGCGACCATCTTGCCCAGGTTTATGAGCATGAAAAAAAAAATATCATTAGAATAGCGACTGATCTGAAGGAGAGATATGGAATAAAGCCTGATAGAAATCTCTCACCCAGAGAAATCGGAAGATGCTATTCAATGTTCAAACAAGATAAAAAAATTGACCAATTTACAGAAAAAGGTGTGCATGGATACTTAAGACGTAAAACACAGACCATTGAGGGGATAAACCACTCAAAAAGCCTGGCACGGAGTTCCGACAAGTTTATGACATCACACCTTGAGGGATATCTCTATGCAATACAGGAACAAGAACTCCCTACCAATATCTGCTGCACAAAAGAGGAGGGCCAGCAGCGGACAATAAATGTAGGCTATGTAAAACAAAGATCGAGGATGTAAGCCACATTGTTGCCAGCTGCGAAAGAATGTCATCTCGCTACTACCTCCCCATGAGACACGATGGGATAGCTAGAACCATCTGGAACGCACTTCGGAAAACAAAATTAACAACAAACGAGGAAGAATATATTGAGACAGATGGCACTAAGGAATACTGGTGGAACCTGAAAATAAAAATTGCCACCAAATTAAAGCACACCCGGACTGATATTGTTGTTTGGGACCACACATTGAAAACGTGTTCTGTTGTGGAGATCAGCTGCCCACTTGATGTAAACGTTGTCAGGAAAATACAGAAGGAGGACATCTACGGACCATTGATGAGGAGTTTACAAATCCAGTATCCAAGATACACCTTTAGCTTCATACCCATCATTATTGGAGCTACGGGTTATATACCAACCCGCTTGGACCAAAGTATGACTGAACTTGGATTTGCGGACAAAAAGCGCAGCTCCCTAATTCATAGTCTACAAATGGCAGCGATAGCTGGCACCTTCAAAATTTGCGAAACATTCTTGCGATTCGAGGGATGACAATTTCTTTTCTTTTACAACCTTGCCACCAGGAAGGTGGCCGGTCAAAAAAATATACTCGAAATTAAGAGAAAGAGATAACATACATACATATGAAGCAACACCTTCAACAGAGGAAAAAGGTTGGCAACCATCTTGCCCAGGTTTATGAGCATGAAAAAAAAAATATCATTAGAATAGCGACTGATCTGAAGGAGAGATATGGAATAAAGCCTGACAGAAATCTCTCACTCAGAGAAATCGGAAGATCCTATTCAATGTTCAAACAAGATGAAAAAATTGACCAATTTACAGAAAAAGTTGTGCATGGATACTTGAGATGTAAAACACAGACCATAGAGGGGATAAACCACTCAAAAAGCCTGGCATGCAGTTCCGACAAGTTTATGACATCATACCTTGAGGGATATCTCTATGCAATACAGGAACAAGAACTTCATACCAAATATCTGCTGCACAAAAGAGGAGGGCCAGCAGCTGACAATAAATGTAGGCTATGTAAAACAAAGATCGAGGATGTAAGCCACATTGTTGCCAGCTGCGAAAGAATGTCATCTCGCTACTACCTCCCATGAGTCACATGGGCCCATGGTACCATGTGACGACAAGTGCAGAGAGATCTCCAGATATAAAGCAATGCCTGTGCCGTGAAGCTTTTATAGTGAGCAAAGGCACTGCACAAAGCCAGTCCCACTGTCTTAACCAAGATGATATTTTCCAAAAAGAAGAACAAGTCAACATCATTGGATACCATCAGGGTTGCAGGTGTTATATCAGAGTTTTCCTTCTCCTAGAATTCTGCCTTGACAAAGGCTAAGGGGTCATCTCTCCCGGTGATTTTGGATGGCCATTGACTCTTAAGAGCTCCTTTGCCCTTTGACAGGTTTTGTTTTTAGTCCTGCAGGATGTCCAAAGTCACCCTCCTCACTAAGAAACCTTGGTGGGGTTGCCAGTTTAGTCGCCAACGACCCGACCACGAGACAGGTTGTACTGGGATACATGTTACCAGTAGCACCAACTGGTGACCTGACATATATATATATATATATATATATACAAACAACTAGTTACCGTTCTACATGGCTGAATACAATAAATGTAATCTGAATTTTTCGAATATTAATAATTGTTTCTACTTTTGACACAAGGCCAGCAATTATCCATTACTGGTACTTTATTTCATCGACTTTATTTCATCGACTTTATTTCATCGACTTTATTTCATCGACTTTATTTCATCGACCCCGTAAGGATGAAAAGCAAAGTTAACCTTGGCGGGATTTGAACTCAGAGCATAAAGGGACGTAACTCTATGCTTCAAAGCATGGTGTCCGACTCTCTACCGATACTGCCAATCCCCTTGCTCTTACGTTGGCATGTTAACAAAACTGCAAACACTAATATTTCTAGCTGATTACCCTCCATCGGTGCAGTTTACTGTGGAATTTACAGTGCAGTCACTGTATATTTCAGAAAATATCATATATATTTCACTAGCTCTGACAGTTGGCAGGTAAGCAGTAAACTGCACTGATGAAGGGTAATCACCCAGAAACATTAGTGTCTGCAGTTCTGTTTGCATTCTAACACAAGAAGAGAATGAGGGGCTCATTCTACCGCCATGGCTTAGAAAAGGGGCTGTTTGCATAATTGCAAACGAATCGAATATTATTATTATTATTATTCGAAAAACACAGTTTCGTCCCTTTACAGACAGAGTTCAAATCCCGCCGGTGTTAACTTTGCCTTTCATCCTTACGGGATCGATAAAATAAAGTACCAGTAATGCACTGGGTAATTGGTGGCCTTGTGCCAAATGTAGAAATGATTATTATTCGAAAAACTCAGATTATATATATATATATGTGTGTGTGTGTGTGTGTGTGTGTGTGTGTGTGTGTGTGTGTGGCTGCTGCCAAACGTGTCGTTAGAATTGCTTACATCAATACTATTCTCCAGAAATGTTAATTAATCTTTGTGTATTTTGCTGTAAAATGTTTAATTTTTCGTGTGTTTAAACTCCGTAGAACAACGTTCAATTTTATGATCTTATTTAGGTGGGTGCTCTGCCTGGCCATATTGAACGTGAGTGTAGACAAACAAGATAGAAAGCAATATAAGACTTGACTGAAAATAGACCTATTTTCGGCCGGAACCTGTATAAGCAGTCAGTCTTTCAAGTTATTCAAAGACTTCCTGTTATGTGAATGAATTTAAAAACCAATTATTTCACAGAGTAAAATCCATAATCTTTACAAACGATCCGAAAACATGACTAAATCAGCCTCGAATAATAATAATAATAATTGTTTCTACTTTAGGCACAAGGCCAGCAATTAACCAGTGCATTACTGGTACTTTATTTTATCGACCCCGTAAGGATGAAAGGCAAAGTCAACCTCGGCGGGATTTGAACTCAGATCGTAAAGGGACGTAACTATGCTGGAAAGCATGGCGTCCGACCCTCTACCGATACTGCCAATCCACTTGTTTCTACTTTTGGCACAAGGCCAGCAATTAACCCAATGTATTACTGGTACTTAATTTTATCGACCACATAAGGATGTAAGGCAAAGTTAACCTCGGCGGGATTTGAACTCAGACCATAAAGGGCCGTAACTCTTTGCTGCAAAGCATGGTGTCCAACCCTCTACCGATACTGCCAATCCTGGCACAAGGCCAGCAATTTGTGGGGAGTGGCAAGTCGATTAAATCGACCCCAATGCATGACTGGTACTTTATGTTATCGACCCCGTAAGGATGAAAGGCAAAGTTAACTTCGGTGGGATTTGAACTCAGAACGTAAAGGGATGTAACTCTATGCCGCAAAGCATGTTGTCCGACGCCCTACCGACACTGCCAATCCAGCGCCCTAATAATAATAACAATAATAATGATTTTCTAATAATAATTGTTTCTACTTTTGGCACAAGGCCAGCAATTATCCCAGTGCATTATTTTATCGACCCCGTACGGATGAAAGGCAAAGTTAACCTCGGCGGGATTTGAACTCGGAACGTAAAGGGCCATAACTCTATGTCTGCCGCTCCACCGATACTGCCAATTCACCGCCCTATTAATAATAATAATAATAATAATAATTGTTTCTACTTTAGGCACAAGGCCATCAATTAACCAGTGCATTACTGGTATTTTATTTTATCGACTCCGTAAGGATGAAAGGCAAAGTCAACCTCGGCGGGATTTGAACTCAGATCGTAAAGGGACGTAACTATGCTGGAAAGCATGGCGCCCGACCCTCTACCGATACTGCCAATCCACAATAATAATAATATAATAATAATATAATAATATAATAATAACGATAAGGATATTGAAAAGAATTGGTAATTAGTCACTTTCTGAAGAAGAAAGAAATATGAAAAAATATATAGAAACAATATTGGAAGAAAAAAATGTATAAAAGGAAAATACTTGTCGCAAATTCTAGAAATTTGTATTTCAGCCATTGTTAATTAAGATCGCCTGTCATAACTTTGTTTTCTCCTTACCAGACGATATATGTCAGCAGAAGACAAGCAGAAGACCCGCCAAAAGATGAACCGATAACAAGACAACGTTAATAGTAACAACAATAACAACAACAAAAGCAACACAAAACACAAACCCTTCTTATATCAGTCTGCATCTAGTTTCTGTCTCTCTCTTTCTTCCTCCTCCCCTCTCTCACTCTCTCTGTCTCCCTACCCCTCTGTCTCAGTCTCTCACACCCTCTTTCTCTCTCTCTCTCTTCCTTTCACTCCACACACACACGTGTTTATATTTAAATGAGAACAGCTTCTTCCTTCAAACACACTACACACACACACACACATATATATCTATATATATATAAGGTTCAAGAAAACGACAAAACTGAGGTGTATATATATATATATATATGTGTGTGTGTGTGTGTGTGTGTGTGTGTGTGTGTGTGTGTGTGTGTGTGTGTGCGTATTATGATTCGTTCATACGTTATTCCATTCACAACAAATATTTTCATGAACTAACAAAGCCTGCCTACGTACGATCTATGGTTGTTTGTCATATCTTCAGGCGAATGTTGACAAAAATGGCTGAACGAGATTTTGTTAAAAGTAAGTAAATATGAGAAAGAATGAGAATAGATATGAAAAGTAAAATTGGTATAAGGAAGATTACACTGCTATTAAAAATGTTTTATCTTTGCAAAATAGCTGGGGGAAAAGGAAAAAGGAAAACATATTGAAAATTAGCTTGTCTACTACACATATATTATGAGTATATTATCAATATGTTATAAGGGCGGTGGATTGGCAGTATCGGTAGAGGGTCGGACGCCATGCTTTGACGCATAGAGTTACGGTCCTTGCAATTCTGAGTTCAAATCCCGCCGAGGTTAACTTTGCCTTTCATCCTTACGGGGTCGATAAAATAAAGTACCAGTAATACACCTTGTGCCAAAAGTAGAAACAATTATCAATATGTTATCAACAATATACCCAGTCGCATATACCCATACACGTTTGGGCTGGTAGATATTTATCTGTTTAAAGAACAGTTGGTTCGTATGTGAATGACGATATATTTATTATTTATATGTATAGCAAGCATATGTAGCGGGGTAAAAGTAAAAAAATGAAAGAATATGATGAGAAGAGTGACAGGAGAGAGTAACGACTGTATGTTCGTGGTCAGAGAGATAATGAGAATTTAATAGTATGTCAAACTCGTCATGGGTAAAGCGGGTTGTATATAAAATGAATGAGCAAGATACCGAGAGACGTTATGGGTAAGAATGCTGTAAAATATGGTATGAGAGACTACGAACTTGTAAACTGTGACTAAGGTGGGTTTGTCCGTTTAGTTGCGCAAGCTCTAATCTGGGAAACGAGTAAGTTTTTTTGTTTTTTTAATTGATGAAAATATAATCCAGAAAATCTTACTTTTGGAGTTGACGTATTCTTCTGATGATTTTAACCCTGAAGTGTTCTGGTTTTTTCTCAGTGGTGCAAAGACCCCATCTCATCGTTCCTTTGATATATTGTTTAGACTTTTCCCGTATTCCTGTATTCGCCCATTTTATTTCTGTACTTTAATTCCCATACATGTTTTGTTTTCTCGTTTTTTACTTATACTTTCTCAGGCAGTTGGAAGAACAATCGCCTGAGGCTATGAATAACAATAACAGTTTGCATATATGCAGGTTTTATTAGATCGTGAAACCATTCGCTGCAAATGGAATACCATGCGACTAGCATTTATGTGTATGGTAAAACATTGAAGATTGTGGATAAATTTGTGTATTTAGGCAGCACAATTAACATAACAAACACCCTTGATAATGAAATATCTTTACTACTAAAGAAAGCAAATGATTCTTTTGGTAAATTAAATTAACGTCTCTGGTGCCGACGTGGGATTTCCATTGATAAAAAGGGAAAGGTGTACAGAACATGTGTATTATTAAACTTGAGTCACATACCAGCGTAATATAAACATGCTTGCACATTTTCATCAACAGTGTCTTCGCATATGAGTAATGTTGAAATGCTAGAACGAAGTCATTTTGAAAGTATAAAATCTCTCATAATTCAATATAGATTGCGTTGGAGTCACCATGTTGTAAGAATGCTAGATCATTGTATTCCTAAGAAGTTACTGAATGGGGGATTAGTTAAAGGCAAACAGCCAAGGTATAAACCAAAACTCAGGTACAAAACCGCATCAAAAGAGTTTTGATGCAGTTAAAAACCAGAGAAAATAACTGGGAAGACATTGCCTTAGATCGATCATCTCGGAGGAAAACAGTGTTTAATGGAAAACAGGAATTTCAAAAATCTCGCTTGGAACGTGAAAATTTAAAGAGGATTCTGTCTAAAGGTCAACACAATATTACTTCACCTGGATTTTCAGATGACCAAAATGACTTTATGTGCATTGAGCGTTACTGGATTTGTCTCGGCAAGACTTGTCTTAGAAGTCATCGTAGAAGTTATATACAATATGTTGTTGATTATGGTTTCTTTTTGGCATTTCTACCTGTCGGAAGTGTGGAAAGCTGTGTGACTCGGCCAGTGGATCCCAACGCCATTTCAAATCTCACCAAAATGAGGAAACTAAAGTAGAAGTAACTTTCATCACTGCAGCATATACATAAAGGATTGTAAATACTTGGTACAGCTAAAAAGTCATGTTCGTGCCACCCATGTAAGGGAGGGAAATTCATGAAATCGAGTTGCAGCCATGATATTTATATAATATATATATATATATATATATATATATATATATATATATATATATATATATATATATATATATATATATGAATGTATATACATGTGTATATATATATATATATATATATATATATATATATTTGTGCGAGTGTGTTTTTCAATTTTCCAATTCGTTCCCCTACCTTCACTAACACCAATCAGCAGCCGATTTCTTCCAACCCTCTCTCTCTCTCTCCCTCTCTCTCTCTCTCTCTCTCTCTCTCTCTCTCTCTTCAAATGACATTTCCCTTTTTATTTTAATTGTTTTGTTCTTTTCTTTTTTCGGTGAAAACAATGAAGCCAGCAGAACGAGTGTCTTTTATCGGTGAAACATCACGAAATGACAGTTGGTCGCTCAATGAGGCACATACACATACACGCACGCAAACATGCATACACGCACACACACGCACGCACACACACACACACACACACACACACACACACACACACACACACACACACACACACACACACACACACACACACATATATAGTAGGTTGAAGTTGTATATATATATATATGTATTTATATGTGTATGTGTGTATGTGTGTATATATACATATATATATGTATATATGTATATATATATTTATATATATATATATATATATATATATATATATATATATATATAGATGGAGAGAGAGAGAAGAGGGAGAGAGAGAGGGAGGGTGCAATAGAGACAGAGAAAGTAAAAGAGGGGGAAGAGAGATGAGAATTAAGGAAGAGAGAGGGGGGAACACACTTGTGTACAGCTGCAGCAACGCCACCTTTCGACTGTTGGCGTCATTAATCACTACATGTCCTTGAAGTTGGCCACGAAAGAAAAGTTGAAGTAACATAGTAGTAGTAGTAGTAGTAGTAGTAGTAGTAGTAGTAGTAGTAGTAGTAGTAGTAGTAGTAGTAGTAGGATAATGATGATGATAAGGAAGGCGGGAGGTGGACTAAATTTTCATGAAAGCTGAAAGTATGCGTTGAAAAAAACAAGTGACGAAATCTCACTTATGCTGCTCTCGTCGTTGAGAAAGGCATGAAGGCCATTTAGTCTAAATACCCCATCTATTTACTGTGAATATATGACGAAATTTATTAACCCTTTAGCATTTAAACCAGCCATATCTAGCCAGAATTCTCTCACTTCTTTCTTTTCAAACCGTAACCGGCCGCTCATACTGATGTCAAGGTATTATTCTCAACATAAATAATATCAAAATCTCATAGCTTCGGTATTATGTGAGATAATTATGTGAGGTAAAGCCTTTACCGTGAAAATACAATAGTAAATTATAGAGTAATGTAAATGGTAAAAGGTGAAATCGATATATACAAGTAGTTCTTATTTAATATAATTTATTTTATTTAATTGTGACGTTGAATTGGCAAAATAGAAAATTGGATGTTTTAACGTGCAGTTGATCCCCGTTTGTGTAGTTCTATATCTAATTGGGGTTTCTGATTTATGGACAAGGCCAGCAATTTTGGGGGAAAGGGGAAAGTCGATCAAATCAAACCCAGTGCATTACTGGTACTTTATTTTATTTTATCGACTCCGGGGTCGAAAGATGAAAGGCAAAGCTAACCACGGCAGGATCTGAACTCAGATCGTAAAGAGGTGGCGGAACCCTATACAATAAAGCATGTTTCCGACCCTCCAGCGATACTGCCAATCCACCGCACTGGGTTCTATATCTAATATTGAATAGTAAGTTTATATTTTGTGTTAAGTACTACATGTACTTACATGATAAATGGTGGTTAAAATACATAAAACACGTATAACATGTTGTAAAAGTAGCCATTACAAATGCTCCTCAGACTCAAAGAATATCAAACACTATAAGAAATCCACTGTAACCAATATCAGAATCACCTGAGATAAAAGAGGGAACACAAACAGACTTAACAGCCTCCATGCTATGGCCGGAGAAACCCTTTAAATGTGATTTAAATCTCGCCAGCCCTCCTCATTCAAGTTTAAAACCTTCCGCTAACGAAATCTCTAAAACCATCAAAACAACTGTTTTTACTAAAAGACGGAACCAACACCAGCCACCAGAACCGCTAGTTCAACTTCCACCTTATTAGTTGCATCGTTACAGATTTGTAATATCAAACATTATTATCTCCCTGGAAACAGCAGTCAAAGTACCCCCCAATTAACACAAGAACACCATAAGAAGGAAGTGATCCTTGATATGTAAAAGTACGAGACGTTTACAAGGAGATTGCGGCAACAACAATTGAACTTTTAAAACGAAGAGACGAAGGAGTTTCTGCACAGTAGCATGACCTGCTAAAAATAACAAACACATTTTACTAAAACCATCCGCACCTTGTTTCAAAAGTACCAACACCACCAGCACAGTCACTACCACCAACATTACCAACATAACCAAAACCATCAGCACAAACCACCGCCGACAACAACAACACGAACACCACCAGCACAACCAACACCACCAACACCAGCAACAATAACAACAACACCACCAACATCACCACCAACACCACCAGCAACAACAACACCAACAACACCACCAACACCACAAAACAACCAACACCACCAACAACACCACCAACACCACCAACACCACCAGCACAACCAACAGCACCAACAAAACCCACAACACCACCAACACCACCAACACCACCAACAACACCCACAACACCAACAACACCACCAACACCACCAACAACACCCACACCACCAACAACACCACCAACACCACCAACACGACCAACACCACCAACAAAACCACCAACAACACCACCAACACCACAAAACAACCAACACCACCAACATCACCAACATCACCACCAACACCACCAACACCACCAACAGCACCAACAAAACCCACAACACCACCAACACCACCAACACCACCAACAACAACCACAACACCACCAACACCACCAACACAACCAACAACACCCACAACACCAACAACACCACCAACACCACCAACAACACCACAAAACAACCAACACCACCAACAACACCACCAACACCACCAACACCACCAACACCACCAACAACACCCACAACACCAACAACACCACCAACACCACCAACACCACCAGCACAACCAACAGCACCAACAAAACCCACAACACCACCAACACCACCAACACCACCAACAACACCAACAACACCACCAACACCACCAACACAACCAACACCACCAACAAAACCACCAACAACACCACCAACACCACCAACACCACCAACACCACCACCAACACCACCAACACCACCAACAACACCCACAACACCAACAACACCACCAACACCACCAACACAACCAACACCACCAACAAAACCACCAACAACACCACCAACACCACCAACACCACCATCAACACCCACAACACCACCAACACCACCAACACAACTAACACCACCAACAACACCCACAACACCAACAACACAACCAACACCACCAACAAAACCACCAACAACACCACCAACACCACCAACACCACCATCAACACCCACAACACCACCAACACCACCAACACAACCAACACCACCAACAACACCCACAACACCACCAACACGACCAACACCACCAACAAAACCACCAACAACACCACCAACACAACCAACACCACCAACAACACCCACAACACCACCAACACGACCAACACCACCAACAAAACCACCAACAACACCACCAACACCACCAACACCACCATCAACACCCACAACACCACCAACACCACCAACACAACCAACACCACCAACAACACCCACAACACCACCAACACGACCAACACCACCAACAAAACCACCAACAACACCACCAACACCACCAACACCACCAACAACACCCACAACACCAACAACACCACCAACACCACCAACACAACCAACACCACCAACAAAACCACCAACAACACCACCAACACCACCGACACCACCAACACGACCAACACCACCAACAAAACCACCAACAACACCACCAACACCACCAACACCACCAACACGACCAACACCACCAACAAAACCACCAACAACACCACCAACAACACCAACACCACAAACACGACCAACACCACCAACAAAACCACCAACAACACCACCAACAGCACCAACACCACCAACAACACCCACAACACCAACAACACCACCAACACCACCAACACAACCAACACCACCAACAAAACCACCAACAACACCACCAACACCACCAACACCACCAACACGACCAACACCACCAACAAAACCACCAACAACACCACCAACACCACCAACACCACCAACAACACCCACAACACCAACAACACCACCAACACCACCAACACAACCAACACCACCAACAAAACCACCAACAACACCACCAACACCACCAACACCACCAACACGACCAACACCACCAACAAAACCACCAACAACACCACCAACACCACCAACACCACCAACAACACCCACAACACCAACAACACCACCAACACCACCAACACAACCAACACCACCAACAAAACCACCAACAACACCACCAACACCACCAACACCACCAACACGACCAACACCACCAACAAAACCACCAACAACACCACCAACACCACCAACACCACCAACACGACCAACACCACCAACAAAACCACCAACAACACCACCAACACCACCAACACCACCAACAACACCCACACCACCAACAACACCACCAACACCACCAACACAACCAACACCACCAACAAAACCACCAACAACACCACCAACACCACCAACACCTCCAACACGACCAACACCACCAACAAAACCACCAACAACACCACCAACACCACCAACACCACCAACACGACCAACACCACCAACAAAACCACCAACAACACCACCAACACCACCAACACCACCAACAACACCCACAACACCAACAACACCACCAACACCACCAACACAACCAACACCACCAACAAAACCACCAACAACACCACCAACACCACCAACACCACCAACACGACCAACACCACCAACAAAACCACCAACAACACCACCAACACCACCAACACCACCAACACGACCAACACCACCAACAAAACCACCAACAACACCACCAACACCACCAACACCACCAACACCACCAACACCACCAACAAAACCACCAACAACACCACCAACACCACCAACACCACCAACAACACCCACAACACCAACAACACCACCAACACCACCAACACAACCAACACCACCAACAAAACCACCAACAACACCACCAACACCACCAACACCTCCAACACGACCAACACCACCAACAAAACCACCAACAACACCACCAACACCACCAACACCACCAACAACACCCACAACACCAACAACACCACCAACACCACCAACACAACCAACACCACCAACAAAACCACCAACAACACCACCAACACCACCAACACCACCATCAACACCCACAACACCACCAACACCACCAACACAACCAACACCACCAACAAAACCACCAACAACACCACCAACACCACCAACACCACCATCAACACCCACAACACCACCAACACCACCAACACAACCAACACCACCAACAACACCCACAACACCAACAACACAACCAACACCACCAACACGACCAACACCACCAACAAAACCACCAACAACACCACCAACACCACCAACACCACCAACAACACCCACAACACCCACAACACCACCAACACCACCAACACCACCAACACCACCATCAACACCCACAACACCACCAACACCACCAACACAACCAACACCACCAACAACACCCACAACACCAACAACACAACCAACACCACCAACACGACCAACACCACCAACAAAACCACCAACAACACCACCAACACCACCAACACCACCAACAGCACCCACAACACCACCAACACCACCAACACCACCATCAACACCCACAACACCACCAACACCACCAACACAACCAACACCACCAACAACACCCACAACACCAACAACACCACCAACACCACCAACACAACCAACACCACCAACAAAACCACCAACAACACCACCAACACCACCAACACCACCATCAACACCCACAACACCACCAACACCACCAACACAACCAACACCACCAACAACACCCACAACACCAACGACACAACCAACACCACCAACACAACCAACACCACCAACAAAACCACCAACAACACCACCAACACCACCAACACCACCAACAACACCACCAACACCACCAACACTACCAACAACACCCACAACACCAACAACACCACCAACACCACCAACACGACCAACACCACCAACAAAACCACCAACAACACCACCAACACCACCAACACCACCATCAACACCCACAACACCACCAACACCACCAACACAACCAACACCACCAACAACACCCACAACACCAACAACACAACCAACACCACCAACACGACCAACACCACCAACAAAACCACCAACAACACCACCAACACCACCAACACCACCAACAACACCCACAACACCACCAACACCACCAACACCACCATCAACACCCACAACACCACCAACACCACCAACACAACCAACACCACCAACAACACCCACAACACCAACAACACCACCAACACCACCAACACAACCAACACCACCAACAAAACCACCAACAACACCACCAACACCACCAACACCACCATCAACACCCACAACACCACCAACACCACCAACACAACCAACACCACCAACAACACCAACAACACAACCAACACCACCAACACGACCAACACCACCAACAAAACCACCAACAACACCAACAACACCACCAACACCACCAACAACACCCACAACACCACCAACACCACCAACACCACCAACAACACCCACAACACCAACAACACCACCAACACCACCAACACGACCAACACCACCAACAAAACCACCAACAACACCACCAACACCACCATCAACACCCACAACACCACCAACACCACCAACACGACCAACACCACCAACAACACCCACAACACCAACAACACCACCAACACCACCAACACGACCAACACCACCAACAAAACCACCAACAACACCACCAACACCACCAACACCACCATCAACACCCACAACACCACCAACACCACCAACACAACCAACACCACCAACAAAACCACCAACACCACCAACACCACCAACACAACCAACACCACCAACAAAACCACCAACAACACCACCAACACCACCAACACCACCAACACCACAAAACAACCAACACCACCAACAACACCACCAACACCACCAACACCGCCAGCACAACCAACAGCACCAACAAAACCCACAACACCACCAACACCACCACCACCACCAACAAAACCACCAACAACACCACCAACACCATCAACACCATCAAAAACAACACCAACAACACCACCAACACCATTACTACCACCAGCACAACTACCACCAACACCACCACCAACACCATTACTACCACCAGCACAGCTACCACCAACACCACCACCACCAACACCAATACTACCACCACCAAAACTACCACCAACACCACCACCAACACCAATACTACCACCAGCACAACTACCACCAACACCACCACCAACACCATTACTACCACCAGCACAGCTACCACCAACACCACCATCACCAACACCAATACTACCACCACCAAAACTACCACCAACACCACCACTAACACCAATACTACCACCAGCACAACTACCACCAACACCACCACTAACACCAATACTACCACCAGCACAACTACCACCAACACCAGCACCAACACCAATACTACCACCAGCACAACTACCACCAACACCACCACTAACACCAATACTACCACCAGCACAACTACCACCAACACCACCACCAACACCATTACTACCACCAGCACAGCTACCACCAACACCACCACCACCAACACCAATACTACCACCACCAAAACTACCACCAACACCACCACCAACACCAATACTACCACCAGCACAACTACCACCAACACCACCACAAACACCAATACTACCACCAGCACAACTATCAACAACACCACCACCAACACCAATACTACAACCAGCACAACTACCACCAACACCACCACTAACACCAATACTACCACCAGCACAACTATCACCAACACCACCACCAACACCAATACTACAACCAGCACAACTACCACCAACACCACCACCAACACCAATACTACCACCAGCACAACTACCACCAACACCACCAACACCAAAACTACCACCAACACCACTACCAACACCATTACTATCTCCAGCTCAACTATCACCAACACCACCACCAGCACAACTACCACCAACACCACCACTAACACCATTACTACCACCAGCACAACTACCACCAACACCACCACCAACACCATTACTACCACCAGCACAACTACCACCAACACCACCACCAACACCATTACTACCACCAGCAAAACTAGCACCAACACCACCACCAACACCATTACTACCACCAGCACAACTACCACCAACACCACCACCAACACCATTACTACCACCAGCACAACTACCACCAACACCACCACTAACACCAATACTACCACCAGCACAACTACCACCAACACCACCACCAACACCAATACTACCACCAGCACAACTACCACCAACACCACCACTAACACCAATACTACCACCAGCACAACTACCACCAACACCACCACCAACACCATTACTACCACCAGCACAGCTACCACCAACACCACCACCACCAACACCAATACTACCACCACCAACACTACCACCAACACCACCACCAACACCAATACTACCACCAGCACAACTACCACCAACACCACCACCAACACCATTACTACCACCAGCACAACTACCACCAGCACAACTACCACCAACACCACCACCAACACCATTACTACCACCAGCACAACTACCACCAACACCACCACCAACACCAATACTACCACCACCAAAACTACCACCAACACCACCACCAACACCAATACTACCACCAGCACAACTACCACCAACACCACCACTAACACCAATACTACCACCAGCACAACTATCACCAACACCACCACCAACACCAATACTACCACCAGCACAACTACCACCAACGCCACCACCACCAACACCAATACTACCACCACCAAAACTACCACCAACACCACCACTAACACCAATACTACCACCAGCACAACTACCACCAACACCACCACCAACACCATTACTACCACCAGCACAGCTACCACCAACACCACCATCACCAACACCAATACTACCACCACCAAAACTACCACCAACACCACCACTAACACCAATACTACCACCAGCACAACTACCACCAACACCACCACTAACACCAATACTACCACCAGCACAACTACCACCAACACCACCACCAACACCAATACTACCACCAGCACAACTACCACCAACACCACCACTAACACCAATACTACCACCAGCACAACTACCACCAACACCACCACCAACACCATTACTACCACCAGCACAGCTACCGCCAACACCACCACCACCAACACCAATACTACCACCACCAACACTACCACCAACACCACCACCAACACCAATACTACCACCAGCACAACTACCACCAACACCACCACTAACACCAATACTACCACCAGCACGACTATCACCAACACCACCACCAACACCATTACTACCACCAGCACAGCTACCACCAACACCACCACCACCAACACCAATACTACCACCACCAAAACTACCACCAACACCACCACCAACACCAATACTACCACCAGCACAACTACCACCAACACCACCACTAACACCAATACTACCACCAGCACAACTATCACCAACACCACCACCAACACCAATACTACAACCAGCACAACTACCACCAACAACACCACCAACACCAATACTAACACCAGCACAACTACCACCAACACCACCACTAACACCAATACTACCACCAGCACAACTATCACCAACACCACCACCAACACCAATACTACAACCAGCACAACTACCACCAACACCACCACCAACACCAATACTACCACCAGCACAACTACCACCAACACCACCAACACCAAAACTACCACCAACACCACTACCAACACCATTACTATCTCCAGCTCAACTATCACCAACACCACCACCAGCACAACTACCACCAACACCACCACTAACACCATTACTACCACCAGCACAACTACCACCAACACCACCACCAACACCATTACTACCACCAGCACAACTACCATCAACACCACCACCAACACCATTACTACCACCAGCAAAACTAGCACCAACACCACCACCAACACCATTACTACCACCAGCACAACTACCACCAACACCACCACCAACACCATTACTACCACCAGCACAACTACCACCAACACCACCACCAACACCATTACTACCACCAGCACAACTACCACCAGCACAACTACCACCAACACCACCACCAACACCATTACTACCACCAGCACAACTACCACCAGCACAACTACCACCAACACCACCACCAACACCATTACTACCACCAGCACAACTACCACCAACACCACCGCCAACACCATTACTACCACCAGCACAACTACCACCAACACCACCACCAACACCAATACTACCACCAGCACAACTACCACCAACACCAATACTACCACCAGCACAACTACCACCAACACCACCGCCAACACCATTACTACCACCAGCACAACTACCACCAACAACACCACCAACACCAATACTACCACCAGCACAACTACCACCAACACCACCACTAACACCAATACTACCACCAGCACAACTATCACCAACACCACCACCAACACCAATACTACAACCAGCACAACTACCACCAACACCACCACCAACACCAATACTACCACCAGCACAACTACCACCAACACCACAAACACCAAAACTACCACCAACACCACTACCAACACCATTACTATCTCCAGCTCAACTATCACCAACACCACCACCAGCACAACTACCACCAACACCACCACTAACACCATTACTACCACCAGCACAACTACCACCAACACCACCACCAACACCATTACTAGCACCAGCACAACTACCACCAACACCACCACCAACACCATTACTACCACCAGCAAAACTAGCACCAACACCACCACCAACACCATTACTACCACCAGCACAACTACCACCAACACCACCACTAACACCAATACTACCACCAGCACAACTATCACCAACACCACCACCAACACCAATACTACCACCAGCACAACTACCACCAACGCCACCACCACCAACACCAATACTACCACCAGCACAACTACCACCAACACCACCACTAACACCAATACTACCACCAGCACAACTATCACCAACACCACCACCAACACCAATACTACCACCAGCACAACTACCACCAACGCCACCACCACCAACACCAATACTACCACCACCAAAACTACCACCAACACCACCACTAACACCAATACTACCACCAGCACAACTACCACCAACACCACCACCAACACCATTACTACCACCAGCACAGCTACCACCAACACCACCATCACCAACACCAATACTACCACCACCAAAACTACCACCAACACCACCACTAACACCAATACTACCACCAGCACAACTACCACCAACACCACCACTAACACCAATACTACCACCAGCACAACTACCACCAACACCACCACCAACACCAATACTACCACCAGCACAACTACCACCAACACCACCACTAACACCAATACTACCACCAGCACAACTACCACCAACACCACCACCAACACCATTACTACCACCAGCACAGCTACCACCAACACCACCACCACCCACACCAATACTACCACCACCAACACTACCACCAACACCACCACCAACACCAATACTACCACCAGCACAACTACCACCAACACCACCACTAACACCAATACTACCACCAGCACGACTATCACCAACACCACCACCAACACCATTACTACCACCAGCACAGCTACCACCAACACCACCACCACCAACACCAATACTACCACCACCAAAACTACCACCAACACCACCACCAACACCAATACTACCACCAGCACAACTACCACCAACACCACCACTAACACCAATACTACCACCAGCACAACTATCACCAACACCACCACCAACACCAATACTACAACCAGCACAACTACCACCAACAACACCACCAACACCAATACTAACACCAGCACAACTACCACCAACACCACCACTAACACCAATACTACCACCAGCACAACTATCACCAACACCACCACCAACACCAATACTACAACCAGCACAACTACCACCAACACCACCACCAACACCAATACTACCACCAGCACAACTACCACCAACACCACCAACACCAAAACTACCACCAACACCACTACCAACACCATTACTATCTCCAGCTCAACTATCACCAACACCACCACCAGCACAACTACCACCAACACCACCACTAACACCATTACTACCACCAGCACAACTACCACCAACACCACCACCAACACCATTACTACCACCAGCACAACTACCACCAACACCACCACCAACACCATTACTACCACCAGCAAAACTAGCACCAACACCACCACCAACACCATTACTACCACCAGCACAACTACCACCAACACCACCACCAACACCATTACTACCACCAGCACAACTACCACCAACACCACCACCAACACCATTACTACCACCAGCACAACTACCACCAGCACAACTACCACCAACACCACCACCAACACCATTACTACCACCAGCACAACTACCACCAACACCACCACCAACACCATTACTACCACCAGCACAACTAACACCAACACCACCGCCAACACCATTACTACCACCAGCACAACTACCACCAACACCACCACCAACACCAATACTACCACCAGCACAACTACCACCAACACCAATACTACCACCAGCACAACTACCACCAACACCACCGCCAACACCATTACTACCACCAGCACAACTACCACCAACACCACCACCAACACCAATACTACCACCAGCACAACTACCACCAACACCAATACTACCACCAGCACAACTACCACCAACACCACTACCAACACCATTACTATCTCCAGCTCAACTATCACCAACACCACCACCAGCACAACTACCACCAACACCACCACTAACACCATTACTACCACCAGCACAACTACCACCAACACCACCACCAACACCATTACTAGCACCAGCACAACTACCACCAACACCACCACCAACACCATTACTACCACCAGCAAAACTAGCACCAACACCACCACCAACACCATTACTACCACCAGCACAACTACCACCAACACCACCACCAACACCATTACTACCACCAGCACAACTACCACCAACACCACCACCAACACCATTACTACCACCAGCACAACTACCACCAGCACAACTACCACCAACACCACCACCAACACCATTACTACCACCAGCACAACTACCACCAGCACAACTACCACCAACACCACCACCAACACCATTACTACCACCAGCACAACTACCACCAACACCACCACCAACACCAATACTACCACCACCAAAACTACCACCAACACCACCACCAACACCAATACTACCACCAGCACAACTACCACCAACACCACCACTAACACCAATACTACCACCAGCACAACTATCACCAACACCACCACCAACACCAATACTACCACCAGCACAACTACCACCAACACCACCATCACCAACACCAATACTACCACCACCAAAACTACCACCAACACCACCACTAACACCAATACTACCACCAGCACAACTACCACCAACACCACAACTAACACCAATACTACCACCAGCACAACTACCACCAACACCACCACCAACACCAATACTACCACCAGCACAACTACCACCAACACCACCACTAACACCAATACTACCACCAGCACAACTACCACCAACACCACCACCAACACCATTACTACCACCAGCACAGCTACCACCAACACCACCACCACCAACACCAATACTACCACCACCAAAACTACCACCAACACCACCACCAACACCAATACTACCACCAGCACAACTACCACCAACACCACCACTAACACCAATACTACCACCAGCACGACTATCACCAACACCACCACCAACACCATTACTACCACCAGCACAGCTACCACCAACACCACCACCACCAACACCAATACTACCACCACCAAAACTACTACCAACACCACCACCAACACCAATACTACCACCAGCACAACTACCACCAACACTACCACTAACACCAATACTACCACCAGCACAACTATCACCAACACCACCACCAACACCAATACTACAACCAGCACAACTACCACCAACAACACCACCAACACCAATACTACCACCAGCACAACTACCACCAACACCACCACTAACACCAATACTACCACCAGCACAACTATCACCAACACCACCACCAACACCAATACTACAACCAGCACAACTACCACCAACACCACCACCAACACCAATACTACCACCAGCACAACTACCACCAACACCACCAACACCAAAACTACCACCAACACCACTACCAACACCATTACTATCTCCAGCTCAACTATCACCAACACCACCACCAGCACAACTACCACCAACACCACCACTAACACCATTACTACCACCAGCACAACTACCACCAACACCACCACCAACACCATTACTACCACCAGCACAACTACCACCAACACCACCACCAACACCATTACTACCACCAGCAAAACTAGCACCAACACCACCACCAACACCATTACTACCACCAGCACAACTACCACCAACACCACCACCAACACCATTACTACCACCAGCACAACTACCATCAACACCACCACCAACACCATTACTACCACCAGCACAACTACCACCAGCACAACTACCACCAACACCACCACCAACACCATTACTACCACCAGCACAACTACCACCAGCACAACTACCACCAACACCACCACCAACACCATTACTACCACCAGCACAACTACCACCAACACCACCGCCAACACCATTACTACCACCAGCACAACTACCACCTACACCACCACCAACACCAATACTACCACCAGCACAACTACCACCAACACCAATACTACCACCAGCACAACTACCACCAACACCACCGCCAACACCATTACTACCACCAGCACAACTACCACCAACACCACCACCAACACCATTACTACCACCAGCACAACTACCACCAACACCAATACTACCACCAGCACAACTACCACCAACACCACCGCCAACACCATTACTACCACCAGCACAACTACCACCAACACCACCACCAACACCAATACTACCACCAGCACAACTACCACCAACACCATTACTACCACCAGCACAACTACCACCAACACCAATACTACCACCAGCACAACTACCACCAACACCACCGCCAACACCATTACTACCACCAGCACAACTACCACCAACACCACCACCAACACCATTACTACCACCAGCACAACTACCACCAGCACCAATACTACCACCAGCACAACTACCACCAACACCACCGCCAACACCATTACTACCACCAGCACAACTACCACCAACACCACCACCAACACCATTACTACCACCAGCACAACTACCACCAACACCAATACTACCACCAGCACAACTACCACCAACACCACCGCCAACACCATTACTACCACCAGCACAACTACCACCAACACGATTACTACCACCAGCACAACTACCACCAACACAACTACCACCAACACCACCAACACCACCACCAACACCATTACCACCATCAGCAAAACCAACACAGTAGCTAATAGCAACAACAACAACAACAACAACAGCAATAACAACAACAACAAGAGATAATTTCAATTAATTTATTAGGTCTTCATAACATATAATTGAGTTTCCTGTAATTAAATTATGAAAAATAAATACAGCACTCTGACTGACACGAAACATCCACACACACGAACACACACACACACACACACACACACACACACACACACACACACACACACACACACACACACACACACACATATATATATAAGTGTGTGTGTATGCGTGTGTGTGTATTTGTGTACCTATATTCATATATATATATATATGTGTGTGTGTGTGTGTGTATGCATATATATATATATGTATATATATATATATGTATATATATATATATGTGTGCGCGTCCGGGTAAATGCGTGTGTGTATGTATGTATATATGTATGTATATATGTATATATGTATGTATGTATGCATGTATGCATGTAATCAACCAAACAGAAATTACAGCGAAACGCACACACTATACATTTAAATAACACAATACGCGCATACACACACACACCACACATACACATACATACACATACACCACACACACCACACCACACACATACATCCAACCAAAAACACGAATGGAGAGACAGCCACAGCCATAAACACATACAAATATCTAAACAAAGTCACACACAAACAGATGGACAGTGAGAAAAAGATCTCCATACTGATATAACATTGTCTATATAGAAAATACATATAGAATATTTATCTAGCGAGTGTATATAAATCTGATGGATATGGTCTGCTTATTTAATTATATAGTCGTTTATCGTTTATCAATTTATTCAATTAGATTTTATTTCTATTCAGTAGATTATTATTGACAATCCAACCATTATTCTACCATGTATATATATATCTTATCGTTCTATTTTTATTATTTTCAATTTTTTTTCTTTTCTATAAAGAAGGCGCTGTGTTCTAACAAATAAGCAAAGGTCCGTTGCTGGAATTTCTATAATGACAACTCACGTAGATTATATACATATATGTATATATATAAATATAAATATATGTATAAATTTACACACATATATATATATATATATATAATAATTGTTTCTACTTTTGGCACAAGGCCAGCATTTATCCAGTGTATTACTGGTACTTTATTTTATCGACCTCGGGATTTGAACTCAGAATGGCAAGGGCCGTAACTCTATGCATCAAAGCATGGCGTCCGACCCTCTACCGATACTGCCAATCCACCGCCTTTATATATATAATAATAATACTATTTATAGTTATGTATATAGTATAAACAACTATAATCAGGAAGGTCAGTAATTTCCTACTACCTTATTACCAGTAAGAGAAATAGCTCAATGTATGAATATCAGTTGTTTTACAGAGCAGGAAAATAAATTTATTATTTATTATTATGAAATTATTATTTATTATTTATTTATTTATTTATTATTTATTTATATATATATATATATATAGGAAAAAGTATGACCCCGACGGCAGAGCTCAAGCCGTTTCGACGGCTATTTCTGGACATATATGTATATATATGTATGATGGCTGCCCCCTTGTTATCGAGTATAGACTTTGCACAATATACCATTATTAATAATTATTAATTAATTCTATCGTGCAATGCCTGTGCATCAATATATTTTTTAAAGTGAGGAAAGACTGTGCACTGAGCCAATCCCACTCTCTGAGCGACAGTAGCTATAACCCGAAAAGAAGAAAAGATCAACATCATCGGTAACTACTGAGCTGCAGGTTTTGTATCGGAGTTATCCCAGTTTCCTGAGTTGCCTTCTCCTAGAAGAATGCCCTGACAAAGGCTGGGGTCCTTCACTCCCAGTAGTTTAACGGCGCGATCGGGTGTCCAGTCCGACTTTTTCTATGTCCCCGCGCATATACATACACATGCACCCATGTATATACACATATACATATACATACATATGTACATGTGTATATACATATTTACACACTTGTGGATGGCCGTTGACTCTTATGAGTTCTGCCGCCCTTTGTATATATATATACATACACACACACACAGACACGCACACACGCACACACACACACATATATATCTAGGGCGGGTAAAATTCCCGAGATCCATGGACGAGTTCTCTCCAGCGGTCTCTGTCCCTCATTATCGCTGCCATGTCCTGCGTCTCCAACAGACCAGTCAGTGTCTGTCCTTAAGGCATCAACATACGTTAACCTTGGTCTTCCTCTTCCAGTGTGTCCATGTAGGGGCTCCCACAGGAGCACTGAGTGCAATGTCAACTCTGGATGTCGGTGAGCATGTCCAGCTAACCTCAGTCTCCTGTGTTACTTTTGAGCTTACTTTTGGGAGGCGCCCATACAGCTCTGAGTTTTTCATCCTCAGTGTATATATGTATATATATATATATTCATATATATATATATATAAACGGAAAAAATGAAACGAAATTTCATTTCTCACTATTAGTACGCGGCTGTTACTTAAATATAAGTATGTATACGTACATACATATATGTATACAGACGTACAGTAGTATGTATATATATATATACATACATGCACACATATATATATATGTACGTATGGATTCACCGAACATTTATTATAATGCTCGGTGTATTTGTAAACAAACATCCCGAATTAAGACGTACAGTGTCTAGCAACCATCGTTGCTCATTTGTTCAACACTGACAAAGGAACGCTGTACTAGTTTCAAGCTTATTAGCTATCGTCAGCAACGTATACCTTCCTGCCAGATGGTTGAACGTCTGAAAGTATATACTTTCCTTATGCATATTAACGGCCGAGCAGCCTAATTTGAATATCGAGTGAGTTAATCGGCCGGGGTACCGAAAACGATAAACGGAAAAAATGAAACGAAATTTCATTTCTCACTCTTAGTACGGCTGTTACTTAAATATAAGTATGTATACGTACATACATATCTGTATACAGACGTACAGCCGTTAATATGCATAAGGAAAGTATATACTTTCAGACGTTCAACCATCTGGCAGGAAGGTATACGTTGCTGACGATAGCTAATAAGCTTGAAACTAGTACAGCGTTCCTTTGTCAGTGTTGAACAAATGAGCAACGATGGTTGCTAGACACTGTACGTCTTAATTCGGGATGTTTGTTTACAAACACACCGAGCATTATAATAAATGTTCGGTGAATCCATACGTACATATATATATGTGTGCATGTATGTATATATATATATACAATTTACTGTACGCCTGTATACATATATGTGTGTACGTATACATACTTATATATATATATATATATTTGTTTTCTGCCCTCTTCACTGTATTACCTTATATTTATTTTTAAGTTGAGATTGATTTTGTTTGATTATCTTATTTTAACATCTTGTGTATCATACCAATCTATCCAACATATTTCTGACCCTGAGATTGGTTATAGCACACACACACTTTATCCTACATTATTTTTCACTTCTCCATATTCATTTTCATTACTTTTTCACCAATTTTTCATTTATTCTTTATTCTTTATTCTTTATTCTTTATTCTTTATTCTCTATTTATTTATTTTCTAATTATACGAATTATATTAATTATTTTATTATATTATTTATTTTCTGTTTTCTTCATTTATTGCCTTATATTTCCTCATATACATGGAAGAACCATGAGAAGTGGCCCTTTGACACTGAAATTCGTTTGTTTGAATTCATATGATTCAAGTTCCTCAGTGAAATAACAACGCAACCAGGAACTGGGCATATCAGAGTATTGACAAAATTATACACCTCAACAACATATGTACTTGTCTATACCACACTAATTCAAACTGCCTGAAGAGGTCACAGCCAAAGATGGCTGTCACTGAAATATATATAGCAGTAATAAACGAAGCTAAATTTTAAACATTTGACTTTTTATTTAACTTTATTTTACATTACTCCGGAGTAACCAAACCAACCTGCGCACTTCGTCGAGTGCTCCAGCCTGCATACTAAGGTGTTGGTATATAACCAACATATACTCAATATATATATATATATATATACCGTATATATACAGAAACGCAGTTGAAAACGTGTGGCGGTAGTTGTATTTCAGTTTCATTGTATCATACATTGGGAACCTCTTAAATTGTTTAATGGCCTTTAAACGGATGCGAAGTTCCTATCGTACCAAATTATATATGCAACGATGAAGAGTCACAAGTTGATATATATATTTTTTTAAATCTGCAATATTATCAATTTTCCGCTTGCAGCTTGTATTTACAAGTGCAGATAAGCTAGTCAATTTCCCTGCCTGGAAATCCCAAGTTTTCCAGTCTACCACCCACAAATTTAGTAACATATCCAAGTGCACTAATGGTTATGGATACAAATGTAAATATATAATATAATCCGCAGAGATGTTACAGATTTCGAAGCAGTTGTCTATAAACATTCTCTTTCCACTGATTTTGAAAGTGTTGTTCAGTTCTACACGCTCGCTAACATTTTACATTGGAAGTTTATATGTATAATGCATTAGTGTATCTCAAGCAACATGTTTCATATTGTAGAGTGTGTAGTTGTTTCAGATGTGTGCTGTTGAAAGCAATGTTAGGTAAACAGGAAAATGAGATAAAATAAAATAAAATAGAAGAAAACGTAAAATATATACCATGTTAAACACATTTTTATCTCGTTTTATTTTACTTTTCGTGCTTACCTAACATTGCTTTGAACAGCACACAACTGCACGACTACAAAACCTACAGCACGTACATATATATCATAATTGTAGTTTTTTGTAGGATTATTGAAGTTCTTTTTTGCGGAATTTATACCAAACTCTCATGGAATTTATACCAACTCTTTGCGTATATGGGAATGGGTTAGTGTGTAGCTATCTATTTATTTTCAATGGCTGGTAAAGCTTTACCGGCGCCACTCGAGTAAAGTAATTATTTAACCAATAAATTGGGCCCTAAAAGGTACTACTGCTCTGGGCTAGAGCAGACCTGGGAGTGATAACAACTAAGGAGTAACTCTAAATTCCCCACAGCTCTGGAACTGGAGCCTTGCAACTGGATTCAGTTTAATGTCATACCCATTTATAGATGTAGGTACTTGCAGTCTTGTATATGAGCGGACATATTTCTTTGATACACTAGTATTTGTGTGTATGTGCATGGCTACTGTGTGTGTGGGGTGTTTGTGTGCGTGTGTGCAATATATATATATATATGAAATGAGATTAATATCCCAACAGGTACTAAGTACCCACGGAAATATATAGGGTGTCTATACTACAGTTGTTGTTCAATGGTATTAATTTTAGATACCAGGACTATAAAATTGAGATGAGTGGAACAAGCAAACATTAAACAATCTTTTAAATAAATTAAAATACGATTTAAATATTCACCTGTCTAAAATGCTATTACCGACGGTTTCTCTTCACAAATTTAAATCGTATTTTAATTTATTAAAAAGATTGTTTAATGTTTGCTTTTTCCACTCATCTCAATTATATATATATATATATATATATATATATATATATATATAAGCAATGAGTTATTTTATTTGTTAGTTATTCAACAAATTGAGTTTATAACAGATTAGAAGCACTCTACAATTTTCTTCTGGAGTATAATACAAAAGTTGTTTTACAGATAGTGACATATTCAAGTTTGAATAGGGCTATTCAAACAGAACTCAAAACGCTAAGTTGTTTCTTGGAAAAGATCAATATTTCTAAGATTCTTAATTTAAATATGTAGTCATGATATTTGGTTAGAAAATGAAATCTGTAACCAAGGATACAAGAGGTGTAAGTTCCTCATTAGTTCACCATAAATGTTCTATATTCCCCCACTGACCTTAGATGATAAGTTCACATCCGCTGAGCAGCTGACCTCTACAACAACCCACAAATGTTGTTCTTTGTACCATCGAACAATATCAGGTCTAATGATTGTTTAACTGGAATGTTCCAGCGTTATTCCCTATGTTAAAAGGTTTGGATACATACTCTCGTTCTGGTGTGGCTTTTATACGACCGCCAGAACAAGCTTTCCTACAAATAACATTGTAAATAATTGTTTCTACTTTTGGCACAAGGCCAGCAATTACCCCAGTGCATTACTGGTACTTTATTTTATCGACCCCATAAGGATGAAAGGCAAAGTTGACCTCGGCGGGATTTGAACTCAGATCATAAAGGGCCGTAACTCTATGCGGCAAAGCATGGTGTCTGACCCTCTACTGATACTGCAAATCTACCATTGTAAATAATTGTTTCTACTTTTGGCACAAGGCCAGCAATTATTCCAGTGCATTACTGGTACTTTATTTTATCGGCCCCGTAAGGATGAAAGGCAATGTTAACCTCGGCGGGATTCGAACTCAGACCGTAAAGGGACGTAACTCTATGCGACAAAGCATGGTGTCCGACCCTCTACTGATACTGCCAATCCGCCATTGTAAATAATGTTGGTAATAATGTCATCATATCTCATGAGTATCTAGTACATTTTGGACAGTTTGGGCAGCTACTGATGCTATAGGTGATATCTATCTTCCACACTGCTATGGTACAATCAACATTTACTATCACAATGCGGGGTGGAATTGTGAAATCGTTATCTCGTCTATTCATCTAGTATTTAATATCAATCTTCTCTTCCTAAATAGCAAACGCGTATCCTTCTAGGATATACATACATACGTACATACATATTCTATTACAGATCCAAGAGAGGCTACTCTTCTTGTCAATGTTGTTACCCTATAGCTTGCGGGATATGTACTAATTCACAACCTTCTACCGGAGTATTGTATTTCGCTCCTCCACGTTTCTGTTTAAATAAGTCAATACAACTACCTTTAGGTCACGTGGAACAGCTGTTTTTCATAGTTTCAAGATATTATTATTATTTTCACTGTTGAGTACACATGTGATGTATTCATTTTCCATTTAATGTCCAATAGATGTTGTCAGACTGATATGATGTGATATTCAAAACCGTTTGAACTGATTCTAACCCTCTATCACTCTCCTTCCACCTAACACAGACCCTGCTCAATGTATCTCTATCTAGATATGTATGTGTGTGTGTGTGTGTGTGTGTATTTACGTGTATGTATCTACGTACGTATGTATGTACGTACGTATGTATCTATGTATGTACGTATGTATGTATATATGAATAAATTTATGTATATGTGTGTGCGTGTGTATCTTGCTTATTTATTAAGATGTTTGGCTTAAGGTCGTGAGTTCGATTCCCAGCAACGCGTTGTTTCCTTGGCAAGACACTTTATTTCACATTGTACCTGTAATTCAAATGATCTGTCGAATCTCTATAAGAGCTACATAAGGGTGTACATGTCTATGGAATACTCAGCCAGTTGTCCATTAATTTCATGAGCAGGTGAAATCGACGGAGTTCCAAAAACAATGTATGTACGAATATATACATGCTTCTGTCTTTTCTTGAACTGATACGGCAAACTGCAAACTACAGTTGCCTTGGCATCATTGTTGAAAGTATCTAAATGATCTTTTTGCCGAGATAACTGTCTTGAGAATGCAATATGTCGTGAGTACATAAAAGAATGAGAAGCGTCAAAAATCGTACGATGCACGAGGATAGCAGCGATAAAAAACATTATTTTATTTGAAAACCTTTATCAATAGAAAACAGCGAATGAGCTGAGCACTAAACTGCACAGACGCTATGTGGGGATGGGCGTACCTTATCTGTAATTGATAGACAGCTTTAATTTATAAGAATAACCTTCGTAATCTTCGAATTTTCCAATACTGTGTTGTATTTTGACTGTGTTGTATTTTGACTGTTGACCTTGATATGCCGCTTATGACATTTCTCCAGATGTTTTCTAATTGAAGAAACTTTACTTTGAATGTATTCTTTATTAAGGATGTTTAGTTTACAAACGGTGGGTGCATCCGACGCATTATCTGCCATATATATTTTATGTTATGTTTTTGTAAAAACATATCAAGGATGATCGGGCAGTTTCCATATATTGGTAGATATGTGGCTAACCTCGGGAGAGACCACAGTACATCAGATGTATATTCATTCACTCATTACCTAGGGATCCCCAGCTGATTGCAGTAGCAGTTTTAGAAGGTAAGTACAGTTGGTGGATGTGTGAAGAAACTTCTTTTGGAGTATATTAGTAGACCGGTGTTTATAAGTTTTATAGAAGTTACCTATATTCACGCTTGGGATGGGGGGGGGGGGGGCAATTCCACAATAGCAACAACAACAACGACAACAAAACCAAAACATCAGCAGATATACATTTAGTGAAACCATGCATATAACACGGCTGGTGTCTCGATGAAATCTACTGTATTCAGACCGGGAGATGGATGAGCTCCACCAGGCTTTAAAATGCCCTAGGAACGCTGTATGTCAATACGGTGCCTCTGCGACTCCATCAAAGGTTGCAGGACTATACCATACCATTCATATATACAGACATACCATACCATTCATTTATACAGACATACCATACCATTCATGTATGTAGACATACCATACCATTCATGTATGTAGACATACCATACCATTCATGTATGCAGACATACCATACCATTCATGTATGTAGACATACCATACCATTCATGTATGCAGACATACCATACCATTCATGTATACAGACATACCATACCATTCATGTATGTAGACATACCATACCATTCATGTATGTAGACAAACCATACCATTCATGTATGCAGACATACCATACCATTCCTGTATGTAGACATACCATACCATTCATGTATGCAGACATACCATACCATTCATGTATGTAGACATACCATTCATGTATGTAGACATACCATACCATTCATGTATGCAGACATACCATACCATTCATGTATGTAGACATACCATACCATTCATGTATGTAGACATACCATACCATTCATGTATGCAGACATACCATACCATTCATGTATGTAGACATACCATACCATTCATGTATGTAGACATACCATACCATTCATGTATGCAGACATACCATACCATTCATGTATGTAGACATACCATACCATTCATGTATGCAGACATACCATACCATTCATGTATACAGACATACCATACCATTCATGTATGTAGACATACCATACCATTCATGTATGTAGACATACCATACCATTCATGTATGCAGACATACCATACCATTCATGTATGCAGACATACCATACCATTCATGTATGTAGACATACCATACCATTCATGTATGTAGACATACCATACCATTCATGTATGTAGACATACCATACCATTCATGTATGTAGACATACCATACCATTCATGTATGCAGACATACCATACCATTCATGTATGTAGACATACCATACCATTCATGTATGTAGACATACCATACCATTCATGTATGCAGACATACCATACCATTCATGTATGTAGACATACCATACCATTCATGTATGTAGACATACCATACCATTCATGTATGTAGACATACCATACCATTCATGTATGCAGACATACCATACCATTCATGTATGCAGACATACCATACCATTCCTGTATGTAGACATACCATACCATTCATGTATGCAGACATACCATACCATTCATGTATGTAGACATACCATACCATTCATATATGTAGACATACCATACCATTCATGTATGTAGACATACCATACCATTCATATATGTAGACAAAAACAGAATTCTCCTCGGGAAAGTTTAGACTTTAAGAAGCATAAACAAGAAAAATAAGAAAAATAACTTTAATAAAATTAAGTGATAGACATTTTTTGTAAAATGAAAGCGATGCTAACACGGATGGATCTGGGCTTTAAAGCCAACCAGTCAAAGAAATAGTCATGTGGCTTGTTCTAGCAGAGTTGACTTGGAGCTAAAAGATAAAAGATATTAACTTAGTCCCTTAAAACGCGATCTGTTCTCTAACACGAAATCACGAGGCTAAACATACGTTAGTTATGTTTGTCTTTGGATATATATATATATATATATATATACACGCCTATATATACATACATATATATATATGCATACAAATACAAACATATGACCACATACATACACAAACACACACCCCCACACACACACACACGCACACACATACCCCCCACCCCATACCCCCCCACACACATAGTTTCGATGCTCTTACAAAAGTAATATACAAAGCAACATATATTCAATCACCTTCAATAAACCAGATACATTAAACGTTTCGATAAGGAGAAGCAGTAAATTATTTCCGTGTGTGTGTATGTGTGCCTGTATCTGTGTGTGTGTGCTTGCATACACGTGTGTGTTTCTGAGTGAATGTGAGGATGCCTTTAGTGTAAGTCTCTTGAGAGATTATCAATTCTTCCAAGAAGCACCGAAATGGATTTTAAGGATTTGCGTGCAACTGAAAATAGAAACTTTCCACACGAAATATCAAAGGAATGAAGATACGTTTAAATACGTCTAAGTTATTATCGTCCCATATTGTTTTTTTTCTTCCTATATATATATATATATATATATATATATATATATATATATATACAGTATATATGTATGTGTATATAATATATACACACATATATATATATATTTATCTATACACACACACACAGACACACACATATATATATATTTACACATATAGGAATATATATACATATATATATATATATATATATATTTATATATATATATATATATATATATATGTATGTATATGTGTAAATATATATATGTGTAAATATATATATATATATATATATACACACACACACACATATATATATGAATATATATGTGTATATATATATATATATATATATATATATATATATATATATATATATATATATATATATATATACACGTATGAATATATATATATATATATATATATATATATATATATATATATATACACACACACACACATACATATACATAAACATTTCTATATAAATATGTGTGTTTGCGTGCGCACATGTGTGGGTGTGTATACGCGTGGGATGTACTTACAAATATAAAGTTCTCGGGAACTGGCGTCTTTGAAGAAAGCGAAGGATTTTAGAGAATAAAGTTATGTAAGAAGTTCTGAAACTAGTAAAGATTATCTGGAAAGATTTGCTAATAGATTTAGATGTATCATAGATTGAGGAAAGGATTGAGGTGCGAACCCTGCGAGGTGGAGCGACTGTTCCAGCGCATCTCCCTCGCTGTCTTCCGGGGCACTGTATTCTCCATCCTGTCGGTCAGGGCCTTGAGGCGGAGGGTTAATTAGTTGGAAGTGGGGGATAGTTAATTAGTTGGAGGTGGGGGATATTCGTTCGGACGTTACACACACACACACACACACACACACACACACACACACACACACACACACACACACACACACATACACACACACGCGCACAAATACAACACACACACACACACACACACACACACACACACACACACACACACACACACACACACACACACACACACACATATATATATATATGTATATATATCAAATGAAAAACCGGAGTTGAAAACTCACGTTAGTACCCTGTAATTAATGAGCTCAAAGTAAGACAACGGCTCTTTATATAGAAATGAACACACAAATAAGTGTATTTTGAATTACATGGGGTGAAAACCACTTTGGTGCAATGCATATAATCTACGAAAAAACGGAAAATACATAATAACCGACAAACTACAGATAGAGTTTGTTTCGCCGAAAATTAGTGGCTATGTCATAGGATCTCAGGGCTTCTCAACAGGATTAAAGATAGATATTTTGGTTCGTTAAGACGTTCCCTAGCAATGAACGGAAAAAAGCGAAGATAATACGTCGTTATGTGGTTTTGTCTTAGCGCGTAATTGTTCTCACCGCTCCATATAACGACGTATTATCTTCGCTTAAGGGTGAAAGATAAGATCCCGTTAAGGGTGAAAGCACCGATTCTTTGCTCAAACTTTAATCTGTTATTTTAATATATATATATATATATATATATATATATATATATATATATATATATATATATATATATATATATATATATATATTACTGAAGTAAAAGTAAAGTGGAAATATCCAAGAGTAAGAGCAGCCAGTCCATAGGACGAGTTTAGGTTTTTTATTTTTCTCATGACAGGCTGAAGAAAATAAGGCCCGGAACCAAACGAAATTTGAGTATCAGTTTATGTCACTGTTGTAATTATATATATATATATATATATATATATATATATGAATGAAAAATGGCGTGCTGCGTTGTTGCGAATATAAACATATGAATGAAAATAGACCGAAAAACAGGAATGTCCATCATCAGTAGTCTGCTGATTATCATTGGTATTTCTTCGAAATAAAGACTAGATACCTAAAATCAGTGCGAGCTATAACTAAATTAAGTTATCGGGAGAGAGGAAAGTAAACAAACAGCATGATAGTAATTCAACGTAAAAAGAGGAAAAGAGAGACAAGTCAATGAATCTTGTGGGCTTAAGTCCGAACGAATATATATATATACTCAGGGAGTGTAACATAAAGTTACTGTAGGTTCACCCAGGTGAGTACTCGATGTTTAGGTTCTCGTCAGTAGCGAGGTATAGAGCTAGACAGAGTGTAATATAATAATACAAGGACGATTTGTTAAGCCTTCATAACGTTTATTAATTGGTGACGCGCGTTTCGCTATTGATCAGCTCAAGGTTCAATCTGTATCGATCTGGCCGACTTTGGAATCAAAAGCTCATTGGACCTCTGTTGTAGTAATGACAGCTAATCAATAGCGAAACGCGCGTCACAAATCAATAAATGTAATGAAGACTTAACAAATCGTCCTTGTATTATATATATATATATATATATATATATATATATATATATATATATATATATATATATATATATATATATATATATATATATATATATATATATATATATATATATATATATTGTTATACTTTGGGAGGGTCATGTTGCCAATAAGAAACACACGCACCAGTTGCTTTCACTTCAATTTATTATATATTTATAAATTTATAAATTTACAAATCTACAAACTTATAAATTTCTGGTTGAGTGGAACAGCAACATCACAACTTACAATTAAGGACAAAATGAAAACACACACACACATAGAACAAACAACCAACCAACAATAAATAAATAAATAAATAAATAAACAAATAGATAAATGAACACAAACACACACAGACACCCGGATGTGGCGCATGCGCAAACTGAGCACACAACACACACACAGAAACAAAATGGCGTAGGATAGAAGAAAGGAAAGGCACAGAAACAAAGAAAGGAATATATATATATAAAAGTTATCCCGGGTTCAATCGGAGGTAACCACAGTAAGTAAGGTACTCAATACAGTGCAGAGTATAAATGTTTAATACAGAAAAGCTTCTACAGGACTAGAACTGTTTCATTCGTGATGTATATATAAAGTTAATATAAAGGGGATGCAGAACAATTATATGAAAGACGTAAAATAAGAAAATTATAAAAATTAACTTACTAAAATTTCACTCCAACTAATTAGAAAGGGAATAAACATGATTTCAGCAATATTTATAACTAATTAGTTAATTTTTATAATTTTCTTATTTTACGTCTTTCATATATATATATATATGTATATATATATTCCTAACGATCGACTTTCGTCAAATCGGACCGAGGAAACAGTGTTTCCATTGGTCTTTCCAATTGCTAATACTATCTATCGGTCGCAACTCCAGGTAGAAGGAGCAACGTGAAATAAAGTGTCTTGCTCAAGGACATAACGCATCGCCCGGTCCAGGAATCAAACTCACAACCTCACGATTGCGAATCCAGTTCTCTAACCACTCAGCCACACGCCTTCACTGTATATATGAGTTCTTAAACACGTTGGATTGATAATGTTTTCAAAAAAACTAATTAACCCGCGTGTATATATATATATTTTTTCCTCATTTCGTGGATCGTGGGTTGTCTCCCCTTCCCGCTTCGTGTCGCTATGATACTTCCTCAGTCAAAAACTGCTGGAATTTCAAATTTGGCGGTCATTCGAGGTGAGAGAGAGCAACTTTACGGACATGATTTTTGACAGCGGTAAGAAATTGTTTTCTTATATCAATGTTTAATGGGCTTCCACTGATGATTTATAAGTGCCCACCTAAATATATTCTTACATGAATATATATTAGGCTTCTACATAAACTGGAAACATTCTCCCAAACTTGTAGAAAACTTATAATGAAACAATTGTTTGGAAAGAGAGATATACTTTAACTTTAATTATATCTCATAAAATAATACAACTGGCTTTTCCACATTATACATATTGTTAGCACCCCAAACACTAAAATTGGGTTTATATTTTAATATAACCTAATGTTTGTTGAGTGAGATGGTTACCAGTCAGAGTTTAGCTTTAAACTATCTCTGTTATTGTATTAATTATATATATATATGTATATATATATACATACATACTCAACCTCTTACACGGTAAAATAGTAGTGTTTAAATGTGCTGTGTATGTGTGTGTGAGAGAGAGAGTATGTGTGTGTGTGTGTGTGTGTGTGTGTGTGTGTGTGTGTGTGTGTGTGTGTGTGTGTGTGTGTGTTGCGTGTACATCCCAGATGAACCCACAGCACAACAAGAAGTACGAGCATGGCCAGTAGTGACAAACTCCTTCATGCCTCAATGACCAGCCAACGATTGACGGCTATAGAAAGGGAAGTAACAAAGGCAGTGCCCCAGCATGGCCTTAGTCAGTCGGCTGGAACAGGTAATGAGTTAAATAGTAAAATAACCATTCGATCATCTAAGTTACCTATTTTTAGTATTAGGATCCTGAAATGGTTTCTCGTGTCTGTGTGTGTGCGCATCAGTGCCCCTGCGTACATTAGTGTGTCTGTACGTGTGTGTGTATGTGTATGTGTATATGTGTGTATGTGTTCGCATGTGTGTGTATGTGTGTATATGTGTGTGTGTGCGTGCGCATCAGTTCCCCTGTGTACATTAGTGTGACCGCATGTGTGTTACTGTGTGTGTATATGTGTGTATGTGTGTGTGAGTGCGTGTGTATTAGTGTGTGTGTATGTGTGTGTGTGTATGTGTATATGTATGTGTGTGCATGTATGCATGTGTGCGTGTGTATATGTGTATATATGTGTGTGTGTGAATGTGTATGTGCGTGTATGTGTGCGTCTGTGTGTGTGTATTTGTATGTATGTGTGTGTGTGTGTGTGCATGTGTGTGTATATATGTGTGTGTGTGTGTGAGAGAACAGTTGAAAGGGAAACAAACCCGGTTAAAGAAGAAAGATGTCATTCAGTGTGACCGCTTCAGCGAACAAACCAAATCAACTACTTTTACTGCCATTACTAATAACGACATTACTGTTGCTGCTGCTGATAATGATGATGATGATGATGATGACGACAGTGACATTATTATTATTGTTGCTGTTGTTGTTGTTGTTGTTGTTGTTGTTGTTGTCGTCGTCGTCGTTATGCGGCAAAGTGTAGCGTGAGTCTGTTTAGTGAGGTTTGCGAGATTGTTCAAGTATACGAACTTTTTAGACTATTTGCTTCGTATTACAATAGGGGGCGTTCAAATAGCGGTGAGTCCCACAACTTCAATTGATTTTTATCGCCCTCACACACACTTACTCGGCCATTAAACCGTGACTGTTAACCATTCTTAACAACGGACACAATAAGTAAACGTACACATACACACGTATACACATACACTTGTACACACACTGACACACTCACAGGCGCATAACATAACATAATATATATACGTACAACATTCACACAACGCTATATCTATATTTATGTGCGTGTGTGTTTGTGTGTGTGTGGGGGGGGGGTGCTTGTGTGTGTGTAAAGTGAAAATGGCACTCGAAGTTTTGTGAAAAAAAAAAATCATTTTTGAAAATGGATATTTCAATGACGTGTGTTTCAGTTGCTTGTAAAACGGGGCAATCTGCTCGTGAAATTAACGTGTAAGTGGCTGAGCATTCTACAGACGTGTACTTTGAACCTATCGTATTTCCCGGCGTCGAAGACGTTACTTTTTTCATAAAATAAGTCACAAAAATCTACCGTGCGTCCTGGAGGCCGAAGGTTGTTTATTATCTTTTTTCAAATATTTGGTTGTCAAAATTAGGGTACGTCCTCGAGGACGAAGCGTCTTCAGCGCCGCGAAATACGGTAATTATCATGGGAATTATGCGTGATATAGTATGCTACAAGGCTGGCTGTTTGAATTCTTGATACAACTCTTTTTTGCCAGCTGAGTGGGCTGAAGCAATGTGAGATATAGTGTCCATCTCATGGACACAATGTGCCGCTAGAAATCGAACTAGTAACCTTGCGGTCCTAAGTCGAATACATTACCTTTGATGTCACGTATCTTCAATGAATGGACTGTAATTGAAACAGCTAGCATTGCCCTGGCGTCACACTGGTTCTGCCTAAGTGCAGGTCTTATTTTAAGGACATTTTAGAACAGAACAAATATTTGAGGCCAATTTATTGAATGATCTCTCTCCTGTGTGTGTGCCTTGATATTCTCTCTTTCACTCACTGTCTCCGTCTCTCTCGCTCTCCCCATCTCTCACTATTATATACAAATGGAAGCCCACGCGCCGGCCACCCCGAGTAGAGATAGTGTTTCCCCGGCGGATGGTGAGGGAGACAATTTGGAATAGCCATACCAACTCGTGAGGCTCACACCTGCGGGTAGCCAACGCCGTGCCGATAGTGATGAGTAGGGAGGTGGTCCTAGGACCCAAAACACCAGAAGTCTCCACTGCTACGGACCCGACTCGACCGCAAACCTGTAGGAGAGCGACCGATATTTGGAAAATTTACCCTCCTCGGCCCGAAGTGCAGCAGAGCCTGTATTAATCGCAGACTGCAGGTTAACCCGGGTCGACCCAGGTTGGCGCTCTGGGTCTGTGAAGAATTCGTATTGGCTATTTTTACCATTTACCATATAAGTACATGTAGTATTTGAGACGAAATATAAACTTACTGTACAAAATTAGATTTAGAACTACACAAGCAGGCAGGTGTCCACTGCACGTTAATGTAATCACTACTTAAGTGTACACGTGTCTGTGACATAGTCAGCCAATGACACTATAATTCAATGAAACCGACACACGATCCATTTATTCGTGGTCTAATTGAAGGAGATTTGCAGGTCGAGCGATCGTGTTAAGGTTCCACTGATGGTGTTGGTGGTTTTGTGTAGGCAATGACGTGTTGGTGGCGGTGATGCTGGTGATGGTGGTGGTGGTTGTGGTGATGGTGGTGGTGTTGGTGGTGTGGTGGTGGTGGTGTTGGTGGTGTGGAGGTGGTAGTGGTGGTGGTGGTGGTGGTGGTGTTGGTGGTGTGGAGGTGGTAGTGGTGATGACGGTGTTGATGGTTATGGTGGTGGTGGTGGTGGTGGTGGTGATGTGTTGGTGGCGGTGATGCTGGTGGTGGTGGCGGTGATGCTGGTGGTGGTGGCGGTGATGCTGGTGGTGGTGGTGGTGCGGGGGTGGTGCGGAGGTGGTAGTGGTGGTGGCGGTGTTGATGAATATGGTGGTAATGTGTTGGTGGCGGTGATGCTGGTGGTGGCGGTGGTGGTGGTGGTGGTGATGGTGGTGTTGGTGGTGCTCTAGGTGGTGGTGGTAATGATGATGGTGATGATGGTGGTGGGGGGGTGTGGCGGTGGTGACGGTCGTGGTAGTGGTGGTGGCGTTGTTGATAGTGGTTGTGTTGGTAGTAATGGTGATGGTGGTGGTGGTGGTGGTGGTGGTGGTGGTGGTGGTGGTGGTGGTGTTGGCGGTGCCGGTAGTAAGAGTATGGTAAGGGTGATAATGGAAATGATAGTGTTGGTTTTGGTAGAGGTAGTAGTGTTGATAGTATTGGTGTTGGTAGAGGTAGTAGTGATGATAGTGTTGGTGTTGGTAGAGGTAGTAGTGATGATAGTATTGGTGTTGGTAGAGGTAGTAGTGATGATAGTATTGGTGTTGGTAATGGTAGTAGTGATGATGATGGTAATGGTGATAATGTGATGACGGTGAAGATAGTGATAGTGTTGTTAGTGATGATTTTGATGATGTTGGTAATAAAAGTGTTGGTGAGGGTTTTGATGGGGAGGATAGCGTTGGTGCTGGCAGTGGTTTGAAAATGATATCGGTATTGGTGATAATAGTGATAATTGTTTCTACTTTTGGCACACACAATTAACCAGTGTATTACTGGTACTTTATTTTATCGACCCCGTAAGGATGAAAGGCAAAGTTAACCTCGGCGGGATTTGAACTCATAATGGAAAAGGCCGTAACTCTTTGCGTCAAAGCATAGCGTTCGACCCTCTACCGATACTGCCAATCCACCGCCTTGAGGTGATAATAGTGATAATTGTTTCTACTTTTGGCACAAGGCCAGAAATTACCCAGTGTATTACTGGTACTTTATTTTATCGACCCGTAAGGATGAAAGGCAAAGTTAACCTTGGCGGGATTTGAACTCATAATGGAAAAGGCCGTAACTCTTTGCGTCAAAGCATGGCGTCCAACCCTCTACCAATACTGCCAATCCACCGCCTTGAGTTGATAATAGTGATAA
>OZ024752.1:26008865-26013865 GCA_964016885.1 Eledone cirrhosa
AGTGAATATTTCAAAAAACGTTGCAACCGGAGGAAGACAGGAAGACGATACTTTGGTTCGTGGAAACGTTCCCTGGCAAAGAACGGGAAAAAACGAATATAATACGTCATTAATAGGAGCGGTGAAAAACCAATTACACGCAAAGACAGAACCACGTTTATGGTATAAAAGAAGTCGTTCTCTGGCAATGAACGGAAAAAACGAAGATAATACGTCATATGTGGAGCGTGGAGAACAATTGCACGCAAAGACAAAACCACGTAAATGGTATAGCTGAAGTCGTAGACTAAAATTCTAACTAGGAAACCGAATGATTCTCCGCTTCAGAGTTAAGAATAAAGTAAATAAAATAGAGAGGTAATTGAAATTAAATAAATACATACACGCATTCAAATACGTACATACACAAGCATACGCGAAAACACTCGCCATAGGTATACAAATACACGCACATATAAATATGTGCGTGTGTGTGTGCGTGTATACAAATAATTAAATAAACGTATATAAATAAATAAATAAGTATATAACAAGCAAGCGCACACACATACCTACATGTAAATACACAAATGTTCGGAGACGTACGTCAACCAAAACACGAAGTACACATATACACACACCCTACATACGTAATATATATATATATATTAACCACCTAATAGAATACTATATATATATATATATATATATATATACACGCACACACACACACATCTATATATATATATATATAAAACACACACGTACACATGAGTAAACATACATTTACATACATTTGCATGAATGCATGTTTACATATCTACAAAGGTAAACGGACACACACACACACACACACAGATAATATAATCCTTTCCTTATATGATATGGACTGAACAGGATGTGAAAAACCTGATAATATAGACATGCCTGTTACGTGACTGGTCATCAGGTGATGATTGTTTACAACATCGGTGATATGTACGTAATATGTCGCAATTGCTGCAAGCCTGCTTTGCGCTGAACTGCGCATATATATGCCGATATATATATATATATATATATATATATATATATATATATATATATATATATATATATATATATATATACATACACACACACACAGACAGACACACACACAAACACAAACATATATATATATATATTAATAATTGTTTCTACTTTAGGCACAAGGCCAGCAATTACCTAGTACATTACTGGTACTTTATTTTATCGACCCTGTAAGGATGAAAGGCAAAGTCAACCGCGGCGGGATTTGAACTCAGATCATAAAGGGACGTAACTATGCTGGAAAGCATGGCGTCCGACCCTAATAATAATTGTTTCCACTTTAGGCACAAGGCCAGCAATTACCCACCCTAATAATAATAACTGTGAAGACTAGAAGAGGGCTCGATAAGGATAAATATATAAGAACCGTTCGTTATATATATATATATATATATATATATATATATATATATATATAGTAATAATAATAAAATTGAAGTAGTTTCAGAAGATCCCGTTAAGGGTGAAAGCAGCGATTCTTTGCTTAAACTTTAATCTGTTATTTTAATAAATATATATATATATATATATATATATATATATATATATATATATATATATATATATATATATATATATATATATATATATATATATATATATATTTATATATATATATATATATATATATATATATATATATATATGTAGGAGGTGAGTTTTATTGTAGTACAATAAAGCAATGCAGATATCGGATAAGAAGCACTCTACAGTTTGTGGGACTGGAGTATGCATAATATAAGATCAAAAGATGGTTAAAGGAGTTCCATATATTTTATTATGCGCATTTCAAAAACAAACATCATCAAGCAATAATATTTGTGTTTTCATCAGATAAAACAGGAGAACATGATATGAAGGCTAAAAAACACTTGTTGATAGTGCAGTTTTAAATCAACATTAAATCAACATATGTTGATTTAAAACTGCACTATCAACAAGTGTTTTTTAGCCTTCATATCATGTTCTCCTGTTTTATCTGATGAAAACACAAATATTATTGCTTGATGATGTTTGTTTTTGAAATGCGCATAATAAAATATATGGAACTCCTTTAACCATCTTTTGATCTTATATTATATATATATATATATATATATATAGTAATAATAATAAAATTGAAGACTAAAATCCAAAGAGGGCTCGATAAGGAAAATATATATCAAATATATAAGAACCGTAGAGCAAATATTTATTAAAATACTATACATGGATATTTTACGTCTTGATGTGGGAGCTAAGTATATGTTTTGTTTAATCCTTTACTTATTTGCATAGGTAAGTATATATTACCCGTATGTTTTGTGATGGTATGTATACCTTCTCGTACGTATATTTGACTGTCATGGCGTATAATTTTTACATATTCTGGTATTTAGGGTTTGGCTATGTGTATACGGGAGTTTTGCGTCTGCGTGAGTATGCAGGTTCGTACGTATGATGGGTGTGTGTATATGTGTACTTCTTGTTTTAGTTGACTTACGTCTCCGAACATTCGTGTATTTATTTGTAGGTATGTGTGTGCGCTTGTTATATACGTATTTATTTACTTATATACGTTTATATAATTATTTATTTATTTGTACACAAGCATACACACACACACATATTTATATGTGCGTGGTTTTGTATACCTATGGTAAGGTTTTGCGTATGCTTGTGTATGTACGTATCTGTTTGCGTGTATGTATTTATTTGTTTCTATTACTTCTGTATTGTATTTATTTACTTTGTTCTTAACTCTGTAGCGGAGATTCATTTGGTCTCCTAGTTAGAATTTTAGTCTACAACTTCTGCTATACCATTTACGTGGTTTTGTCTTTGCGTGCTATTGTTCTCCACGCTCCACATATGACGTATTATCTTCGTTGTTTTCGTTCATTGCCAGAGAACGTCTCTATGAACCACCTAAGAGAACATTAGTCTACGACCTCTTTTATACCATAAACGTGGTTCTGTCTTTGCGCGTAATTGTTTTTCACCGCTCCTATGAATGACGTATCTTATTCATTTTTTCCCGTTCTTTGCCAGCGAACGTTACCACGAACCAAAGTATCGTCTTCCTGTCTTCCTCCGGTTGCAACGTTTTTTGAAATATCCAGTTCTGCGTTTACAGATTGACTTCGTTAGTTTCAGAAGATCCCGTTAAGGGTGAAAGCAGCGATTCTTTGCTTAAACTTTAATCTGTTATTTTAATAAATATATATATATACTAGCAGTAAAGCCCGGCGTTGCTCGGGGTCGCTCAGTAGCTGTGTTAAAGTTACAATGTTAAGTTTCTTTTTTGACTTAAAAACTGTAGTGTCTACTGTGCAGACTTGCATGTGGTGTTTTTGATTAATATTCCCTCAACCAACAATATGCCTTATGAAGTTAAGAAAACATAACGATAACCCGAATGTTATAACAAAAGAGGATGCTGGGGATAGAAACTGCACTGGTTATTTATTAACAAAGATCGAAAATGTAAACACTGCAACGCAGAGAAAAACATTAGCGTAACCAAATTATCAGTTATGTCTGTCTGCACGCCTATATCACCTCTCTGCACGACTATCTGTCTGCACGCCTATATCACCTCTCTGCACGACTATCTGTCTGCACGCCTATATCACCTCTCTGCACGACTGTCTGTCTGCACGCCTATATCACCTCTCTGCACGACTATCTGTCTGCACGCGTATATCACCTCTCTGCACGACTGTCTGTCTGCACGACTGTCTGTCTGCACGCCTAACGACGAAATATTTGCTTGTTTTACGTAGTCTTTAAATAGACTTGTTTTCAAGTAAAAATATTGTTTTAAAATGCTTTTAAATGGAAATGAAGCAAAACGGAAGCTTAGTGTTCGAACTGATGAATTTTGCAGGTCAATATTTTGCTGGCTCGACAACTGTTAAAGCCAGCGTAATTTTTTACGTAAGACGCTCAATGTAAACAGAACAAAGGGAAATAACTGATAACTTACGCTCAAAAATCGATACATTATATTCGATTTCGTCACATAGGGTGGGTCAATTTGAAATTTTTTTTCCGATGTCTTCGCTAGGGCTCAATGTACAAGTATAGCAATTTCGGTGCAATTCCGTGAGAGATTCTAAGAGGAGATGTGTGCCAAAAATTGATAGACAGACAGACAACCACAGTTTTATATATATAGATATATATATAGATATATATATATATATATATATAACGAATGGAGGCACATGGCTTACTGGTTAGAGCATTGGCCTTGCAATGAGATGTGCAAAGTGGTCGTGGAGGTGCCACGGCAAAAAAGCACCCAGCACTCACTGTAAATGAGGTTGGTGTTAGGAAGTGCATCCAGCTGTAGAAATCAAGCCAGAATCAGTTCCCTCCCACCTTTGCAAGCAGGGAAAAAGCGGACGTAAAATGAAATGATGATGATGATGAACGAAGGAGTTGTGGCAAGGAACCAGATGGTAAGGAACCAGATGCACCAGAGTACTCAGTACTTAGGGTAATAGAGTGGGTAATAGGAAAATATTTGACCCCGACGGCAGAGCTCAAGTCGTTTCGACGGCTATTTCTGGACTAAATTAGAATTTTTAACCTAGTAAATAAATAGCCGAACTTTAAAAGGGGTACTTTCTTATATGGGAAGGAAGTACCCTTTGAAAAGTTCGGCTATTTATTTACCAGGCTAAAAAATTTAATTTAGTTCAGAAATAGCCGTTGAAACGACTTGAGCTCTGCCGTCGGGGTCAAACAATTTCCTATATATATATATATATATATATATATATATATATATATATATATATATATATATTAGAGAGGGTGTGGTAAAATAACAGGTGGACCATAACCCACCAAAGTACTCGATACTTGGGGTAGTAAAGTGAGTAATAGGAAAAGGGTCAGAGACGCCGACGACTGACCTCCGGCCATTTCGACTAGATCCTAACTAAGCCACCAGTAGCTTA
>OZ024752.1:26018865-26061365 GCA_964016885.1 Eledone cirrhosa
TATCGCCCTTTACGTTCTGAGTTCAAATCCCGCCGAGGTTAGCTTTGCCTTTTATCCTTACGAGGTCGATAAAATAAAGCACCAGTAATGTACTGGGGTCGATTTAATCGACTTCCCCTTCCCCTTCAAATTGCTGGCCTTGTGCCTAAAGTAGAAACAATTAAGTCATCTAGGGTGGTAGATTGCTAGTATCAGTAGTGTGTCTGATAAATGATTTGCAGAACTTGTTTTGGCTCTTTACATTCTGACTTCAAATCCTGATGAGGTCAACTTTGCTTTTCGTCTGTACGGGGTCGATACAATAACGTACCGGTCAAATACTGGAGTCGATATAATCAACTCGCCCCTTCCCTCAGATTGTTAGCCTTGTGTCAATGCCAGCAAGACTTATTAATTGGTCTTAAAATAAAATACTAGTCATGTACTGAGGTCGATATAATTGATTTAGTCTCTCTTCAAAATACTGGCCTTATACTACATAGATTAGAAACTTTAACAAAATGCGGTGGAATGATAGAATCTGTAGAGCGTCGGACAAAATGCTTTGCAGTATTTAGTTACGACTTCCATCGTTTTGAGTTCAAATCTCGGTGTGGTCAACTTTACTGTTCATCCTTCTGGCAGACGCGAAATCGATTTTGGTAGTGGTGGTGGATACTACCCTAAGTATCGAGTACTCTGGTGCGTTATGGTCCACCTGGTTCCTTACCACACTTTCTTTGTTTATATATATATATAACAAGAGGCGGAATTTGAGCCCAGAACGCAAAGACCTGGAGTTATCATCCAGCACTTTTACAACTCTGTCAAATTGACCGCCTTATGGCTACCGACTCCAGCACTTCCAACAACATCACCACCACCACTATCAACAACAACAACGTAACCACCAACAACAATACCACTACCAACAATAACATCACTACCACTACCACCACCACCACCATCAACAATAACAACACCAACACACCACCACCATCATCAACAACAACAACACCAACACCAACACCATCAACAACAACACCACCACTACCATCAACAACACCACCACCACCACTACCATCAACAAGAACACCACTATCACCACCACCACCACCATCAACGACACCACTACCACCACCACCACCACCATCAATACCACTATCATCAAGCAACCATCAACCAAACCAGCAAGCTGTCACACGTTACTAGGCAACAGCAAACTATCCAGATATTCACGAAAGATTTTCAACAGAAATAAAAATTTGATAGAAAAACTGAAAATAAAGAAACAAAAGAAAGGAAAACAGATAGATAGATAGAGAGAGAGAGAGAGAGAGAGAGAGAGAGGAGAAGGGAGAAGAGAGAAATGTATAGATGGATTAGAGAGAGAGATAGAGAAAAAGATAGAGTCATATATATATATATATATATATATATATATATATATATATATATATATAGAGAGAGAGAGAGAGAGAGAGAGAGAGAGAGAGAGAGAGAGATGGATAGATAGATAGACAGACAGACAGACAGACAAATAGATAGACGGATAGAAGAAACTGAATTGAAATAAAGAAAGAATTTGAAAATAAATAGTTGAAGACGAAGCTAAGATGGAGGGACAAAGTCTAGAGGAAAAATAGGGGAGAAGTGAAAAAAAGATAAATAGTAACTGTGACAAAATAATTAGTGCTTGCTCATTTGTCATTCCTTCATATATTTCCGGGCGTCGAAGACGCTACTTTTTTCCTAAAATAATTCTCAAAAATCTACCAATGCGTCCTGGAGGCCGAAGCGTCTTCGGCGCCGGGAAATACGGTAATTCTAATGTATACACGTGGCTGTGGAATACTCAGTCACTTAATTTCATGAGTAGGCTGTTCCGTTGATCGGTAAACTGGATTAATCAACGCAGATCCTTTCATTTAATATGTGCTTATTTGTGTGTGTGACAGAGAGAGAGATTGTGTATGTGTGTATGTATATACATATATATGTGTGTGTATGAATGTGTGTGCATGTGAGTGAGTGTGTGTGTGTGAGTTTGTGTGTGAGTTACTGCGTGTTTGTGTGCGTGTGTGAGTTTCTGCGTGAGGTTCTGTGTATCTGTGAGTGTGTGTTTGTGTGCGTGTGTGTGTGTGCGGGTGTTTGTGAGTGTGTGTAGATATGTGTGTGTGTGTATTTGTGCGTATGCGCGTGTATGTTTAAGTGTTTGTCAGTGTGCGTGTGTCTGTATGTAAGTGTGAGTGTGTGTGTGTAAGAAATTGAGATACAGAGAGAGAGTTTTTTTGTGTGTCTGAATGTAAGTGTGAGTGTGTGTGTAAGAGATAGAGATAGAGAGAGTGTGTGTGTGTATATATATGTGTGTGTCTGTAAGTCTATTCATTCTGTTGGGTATTTGAGATACTAACATCAAATAAATATAAACGACCAATCACCATCAAGTACGTTTGTTGTTTTTTTCGTTTTTTTTCTTAGAGAGTAAGGAAGAGAATCCTCACAAATTAATTGTTTCTACTTTTTGGCACAAGGCCAGCATTACTGGTACTTTAATTTATCGACCCCGTAAGGATGAAAGGCAAAGTTAACCTAGGCGGGATTTGAACTCAGAATGGCAAGGGCCGTAACTCTATGCGTCAAAGCCTGGCGTCCGACCCTCTACCGATACTGCCAATCACAAATTAATGGTTTCTTATATAGGCACAAGGCCAGCAATTTTGGGGAGGGCAAGTCGATAAAATCGACACCAGTACGTGACTGGTACTTTATTTTATCGACCCCGTAAGGATGAAAGGCAAAGTTAACCTCGGCGGAATTTGAACTCAGATCGTAAAGGGCCGTAACTCTATGCTGCAAAACAAGGTGTCCGACGCTCTACCGATACTGCCAATCCACCACCCTAATCCTCACAAATTAATAACAAATCTATATTGTTTTAACATAATTTAGCCTCACAAAACCATCACACAACTCTTCAGGTTCGATTCACCACAGACTTCTCTGTCCCCCGCAATCTTATCGTCACCAGGCGTATTTTACCAAGTTTATTAATTTCTTATATATATAACTATGAAATTTTACTAGAGTTATCTGGATAGCTGTGACTATATTTCCAAAACACGCACACCTATACACACACACACACACACACACACACACACACACACACATACATATAAGTATATATAAGTATATACATGTATATATATATGTGTGTGTGTGTGTGTTTATATATGTTTAAATATATATATATATATATATATGTGTGTGTGTTCACACACATTCTCACATTGGCCTTTTATTTATATGGACACATAACAGACACACAAAGATATGCACACGTGCATACACGTGTATGTGTTCATCCACACACACGCGCGCGCGCACACACACAATGAGAATAGTTCATTTCAATATGGCTGTCAAAGGTATGTCCTTTTGCTTTCTTTACACATCTTCCTTCCATTGACCGCAGTAAACACGCAATCACGCACACACACATACACGCACACAGACATACAAACAGATAAATACATGAGGGTATACAATTATATATATACATTTGCATGCATATGTGCGTGTATGTGTCTGTGCGTATATATGTATATCTATATCTATATCTATCTATATATATATATATATATATATATATATATGCAAAAGTTTTATTTAAAATTGTAGGGTTACAACGAGTAAATATTTTATAATTGATATAAAAGCACTCAACAGGTTTTGGAGTAGGATTACGATATTAAACAAATGGAAACTATATTTATAAAACCATATTTATTTCATTATATATATTTCAGGGATACCATATTAAAAATATGGTATGCCTTCCTCAGACAAAATACAATATTTAAACCCTTTTATAAATAAATTTGACATACCTAGAACAGTGCAACTTCCATTTAAAAAGTTGATTTGGTAGTGAAAATGTTGAGGACAGTTAAAAAGAAGGACGAAGAGAGAAAAAAAAAAGAGAAGAAGAAAGAAAGTGTATAGTGCTAAGGACAGTTAGAGAAGAAGATGAAGAGATGTATGTAAAGAAAACAACAGAGCGAGATAGAGAGAAAGAGATATGGGAGAGAGAAATATATTGAGGAAGTGAAAAATGATAGGCAGCTTGGAGACAGATGATCAGCGTACAAATGAGATATTAAGGAGGGAAGGGGGTACTGTAATTATTTATTTATTTATTTATTTAGTTATAGTGTTAAGGATACGGAGAGAAATAAGATAAATAAAGAGAGGTAGAGAGAGATATATGTGGTGGGAGAAAAGAGGTAGATCGAGTAATATCTATCATACGAGGTGGGAGAGATACAGTTAAAAACAGCCGATATATAAGTCCCGTCAAGTGTAGAGGAGAAAAAGAAAGAAAGATGATATATTTAAAATATTATGTCTCGTCCATTTGAATTATCAATTCATATGAATTAGGTATTACAATGTAGATATCAATATTCATGAATGAGACGCATATCAATAATGTGTGAAAAAATGAAAAAATAATGACCCCATCGCTAAACTATTTTTTAATGCTCTTGACAAACGCTTCCCTAGAACACATAAGTATCACTCATTTTTCAATAGACATACTATAAAATTAACATACTCGTCCACCAAAAATTTAGCACAAAATACTAATAGAATAAATAATAGGAATCTAAAACCTAGCCAAAATACCGAAAATAGCCTAAACAATATTCAAGTAAACAACTGTAACTGTAGAGATAGATCTAAATGTCCGCTAAATAACAATTGCTTAGTTAAAAATATAATATACAACTGTAATGTTAAAACTGACTTAAATTCTTTTAATTATGTTGGTTCCACCTCGACAGAATTTAAACTTCGCTATAATAATCACAAGAATTCTTTCACGGATCCAAGTAAAAGATCTTCAACATCACTATCAGGTTTACTCTGGCAACTTAAACATGATAACGTTGGATATTCGATGGTTTGGAATATAGTCTCAAAAGGGATTCCTTTTAATTCCTCTTCTGAGACATGTGACCTCTGCGCGGAGGAGATATTCTTTATACTAAAATCTAAAAATTCCCTTAATTTACGGACCAATTTATTCAGCTGCTGCAGACATAGATTGAACTCAACTTTTAAATATAAATATAAATTTAAAATGTAGTATATTTACTTAAGATATTTAACTATTTATGAAACTTGCCGATAAATCTTTCGATTCCTTCAATTTTTTTTTGAATGATTTCTGCTAAATAAGGTTTGTTGAATAATTTTGGTTTAGTTTACTTTTGATTCTGATTGCTTCTAATGAACTTGACAATATATTGTCAAATAAATTTGAAGGGTGGTTTTTTTGTGGTTGATATGCGTGGCATACTATGTTTTATTGCGTCCCTAGTTACTCTGTGGGGTGACGAAGATATTCTTGGCGTTTTTAATATATTTTTTTAATATATTTTTTTATATATTTTTAATATATTGATATCTGTTGTCTATTCTATGCTTGAACGATAATCATGTAAGTGAGGGCAAGAATATTATTATTAATATTAATGTACACTTTATGTCTATATATATATATGTATGTACATATATGTATGGTGGAATCTTTTGTAACGCAATGAAGCTTCTCATGAAAATATGAATTTACAGAGCCGATCACGTAAATTCACATGTGTGTCCATAATTGTCAACTTGAATTTCAGATAACCTTCTCTTTTCTCTTTTTCTTTTTTCATGAAAATACATATATACTTATGTATTTCAGTATTTTTGAAGTTTTATCTCAGATTTTGCTTATAAACCTAAGAATTTTTAAACTAAACATGGGGTCATTATTTTTTCATTTTTTCACACATTATTGATATACGTCTCATTCATGAATATTGATATCTACATTGTAATACCTAATTCATATGAATTGATAATTCAAATGGACAAGACATAATATTTTAAATATATCATCTTTCTTTCTTTTTCTCCTCTACACTTGACGGGACTTATATATCGGCTGTTTTTAACTGTATCTCTCCCACCTCGTATGATAGATATTACTCGATCTACCTCTTTTCTCCCACCACATATATCTCTCTCTATCTCTCTTTATTTATCTTATTTCTCTCCGTATCCTTAACACTATAACTAAATAAATAAATAAATAAATAAATAATTACAGTACCCCCTTCCCTCCTTAATATCTCATTTGTACGCTGATCATCTGTCTCCAAGCTGCCTATCATTTTTCACTTCCTCAATATATTTCTCTCTCCCATATCTCTTTCTCTCTATCTCGCTCTGTTGTTTTCTTTACATACATCTCTTCATCTTCTTCTCTAACTGTCCTTAGCACTATACACTTTCTTTCTTCTTCTCTTCTTTTTTCTTTTTTTTTCTTTTTTTTTCTTTTTTTTTTCTTCTTTTTTTTTCTCTCTTCGTCCTTCTTTTTAACTGTCCTCAACATTTTCACTACCAAATCAACTTTTTAAATGGAAGTTGCACTGTTCTAGGTATGTCAAATTTATTTATAAAAGGGTTTATATATTGTATTTTGTCTGAGGAAGGCATACCATATTTTTAATATGGTATCCCTGAAATATATATAATGAAATAAATATGGTTTTATAAATATAGTTTCCATTTGTTTAATATCGTATATATATATATATATATGTATACATATATATATATATATATACATATATATATACATATATATATATATATATATATACATATATATATACATATATATATATATATATATATATATATATATATATATATATATATATATATATATATATTGTTATACTTTGGGAGGGTCATGTTGCCAATAAGAAACACACGCACCAGCTACTTTCACTTCAATTTATTATAATAAATTTATAAATTTAGGAATTTATAAATTTCCGGTTGGTTGGTTGGTTCCACAACCAGATGGTTGTTTATATATTGTCAAAGTTCTTTCGTCACACATTCTGTGACCTCTTCAGTGACTGGAGATTATTTTCTTTGTTTTTGTGCCTCTCCTTTGTTCTGTCCTATGCCATCTTGTTTCTCTGTCTGTGTTGTGTGCTCAGTCTGCGCATGCGCCACATCCGGGTGTCTGTGTGTGTTTATATTCGTTTATTTATTTGTTTATTTACATGTTACTGGTTGGTTGTTTGTTTTATGTGCGTGTGTGTTTTCATTTTGTCCTTAATTGTAAGTTGTGATGTTGCTGTTACACTCATGTTTTCTATTTTATTTTGGTTGTAATTCTTTTATGTTTATTGGCTCTGTGATTTGTCTAAACATTGCGACTTTTCTGTGTGTAGATTCTATTTTTATTTCTATGTTCTCTAATTTACCCTTATGCTCTATTTTAGCATGTTGGTAGAGTACAGATGATTCTTTACTATCTTGAACGTATCGCCAGTGTTCATTTATCCGTTCCTCTACTCTACGAGCTATCTCACCTATGTACACTATATTTTTATCTCTACATTGTCCTTCAGTACATCTTATGCTATATACTGCATTTCTAGTTTTACAGTTAATATGGGGGCTTAATTTACAGGTTATACATTTCTTATCTATACAGGGGGGTCTTTGAAAAGGGTATGTCTTGCTAATAAGTGTTTTTATGGAGGTACCTGGTCTTTCTACTATCTTAATATTGAGTTTATGTTTATCTAGGGCCCTTCTAAATTTGTAAGCTAATTCACCTCTAGGGGTTGTATCGATGAACATTACACTCTGGTATTTATTGCTATCATTACATGAGTTTATTCTATTAGCCTTATTCCTAGTTCTTTCTATTCTATTCCAAAATTTGCTCCTATACAAGGGGCAGGTCCCATTTGTGTCATTATTTACCATTTTTTCCCATTTGGTTCTGGCTCCTCTATACACTCTGATTTTATCTCTTTGATTGTAACCAGAGAACTGCATACGGTGGATGAAGTGTTGTATGTGTCTCTCTAGTTCTTCGGGGTTGCACATGCGGGACACGTTTCTCATCACCCGTACCAAATCCGCAATCAGTATGTTGATTTTGGTATGGTCCGAAACAGCTGACTTTCGGTGGATCAGATATTTGGAAGTCATGGGTTTGGCATAATGGCAATGGAGGATTTGTTTTTCGTTATTAATGGTATCTAACCAGAGCTCTGTGTCTAGTACTGGTAATCGATGGTTGGGGTGTTTGCTTGGGTAGTCTATAGTAACTCGAATACTCTGGTGGATGGAGTTAGCTATTTGCTGGATGCTTTCCATTGAGTTTTTCTCTAGTTCCTGACTGTTCTCTAGTGGGGTGTTTTAACTACGATGTTTATATCATCAACGTAGCGGGAGTACATTATCAGGGTTAAGGGGTCTTCTGATTGTTCTTTAAGTTTAAGTTTAAGTCTACTGTTCCACCATACCATGAATAAGTTAGCTATGTCGCCTGCAATGCTAACACCAATGGCTGCTCCCTCGTCTTGGGCATATGTTTTTCCATTAAATTTGAACATATGTTCCTTAAGGGTTAATTTTATCTGGCCCCCACCGCATGTACAATCATTTTCTTTAGTTCATCGTGGTTTTCGGAGGTCCGCATGGCTCTGATCCACCCGTTCCATCTACCTGTGTGGGTTTTCTTGGCCATTGAGGTAATGGTAGGTGGTCTGCCTCTTTCTGGTCTTGTAGGGCACAGGTTGCTAAGGTCATATGTGTCTAGATAATTATTACTATAGGTAAGTTTAAGTAGGAGTCCCAGGTCACTGGTATCAATCCCACGGAACTCAACATTGCTCTCACTGATCATTTCTACGCATTTCTCCACAGCAAAATCCACGTCAATAGATGGATACAGAGACACAACATCCATACTACCTATTATGCAGTTTGTTAGGTCCCTAGATCGGTTACTCTCGCCGATTCTGCTGAGGAGGTCCTCCGTGCTGTCACATACATCTGGGGACATTTCAGTGATGGGGCGTATGATCAGGGAGAGGAAGTAGGACAGTCTGTAGTTACTAGCAATGTTAGCTCCACAGACTGGCCGTGTTGGTGGTCCCGTGACAGGGTCACTGCTCGTTTTATGGTTTTTTCGAAGCCCATACAACGCTGACACGTCATTGTTCCAGGCCTGGAAGTTGTTGGCAGTCCTTTTGTTGGGCTACATAATACTTGTCCACATCACCATATGGGCATTGAGGGCTTTTTCCCTATCCTCATGCTCTTGTGGTGTTACTTCTCTTGTGTTAGTGATGTGGGGTTGCATTGCCTGGATGTAGTTTGGCAGACTGTCAACCGACATTCTGCCAGACTTGTCTGTTGGAAAGCATGCTATCTCTCCATTACGCGAGCGCTGCATGAGCTTACGCAAGCCATTTGCAGATTTTTCTCCCAGTTGCTGGGCCTCCATTCTATTATGCTTCTTGATATACTTTTATATAATATTTCTAAGTTTAGATCTAGCTATACTAAATTGTGCTTCTGTTTGTTCATCGACCTGCGACGGCAATTGCGTGCGTTTGTTAAAAGCTAAAGTCGTGGCGTGGACTCGTCGCAGGTCGAACGACTTGTCGGAGGGATTATAAAAAGTAGAGTTCCAGGCTGCTGCTTTATGTGTACTAGTGCTATTGTTATTGTTAGTTGTGTTGTTTCTATTTCTATTTCCACCAACAGCCTCATGGTTGTTTCTATGTCTCTCATAATTACTCCTGTCTCTTTCCTCTGGCTCATTGTTATTATCTACTCTATTTTGTGTGTCTATGTGTTCGTCTTGGTTATTTTCTCTGTCCATAGTCTCCCTTCTCCTTTCAATCCTATTACCTTCCCTTATTTCTGTGCTACTGCCATTACATGTTTTCTGTGTCTGTGTGTTTGTTAAGATTGTGGCGGTGGTGAGAGGCATTGAATGTGTGTGTTGTTGTTGTTGTTGATGTGTGTTGTTGTTGTCTCCGTGTATGTTATTGTTGTTGTGTGTATTGTTATTGTTGTTTCTGAGTATGTTATTATTGTTGATGTGTGTTTTATTGTTATTGTTGTTTGTGTCTGTGTGTCTGTTGTTGTTGGGATGTGTGTTGTATATGTGTGTGCGTATGTTGTTACTTTTGTTTTTGTTTTTGTTTTTGAGGCTCCAACGTAATTTTGTAAATGATTTTTCTATTTCTGACAAACATCTAATCATATTTACCTTATTGAATGTGGCATATTTAGGCGGCAGTTGTAATACAGATAATTCATCAGAGTCGACTGTAGTGTTGCCGTATATATTTGTGTTGTTGTTGTTGAACTCATCTGTTAATGAGATGTCGGCCATATTTATACCTTCAATTTTGTCGGGATATCTATTGATATTCTCTAAAGTATCTTGATTTAGTTTTATCTGTTTAAGCCACTTTAGATTCTTGTTAAAGTGTTTATCACATTCTTGAACAATGTACTTTTCTTCAGGACGTATAAGGTTTATAAATATTAGTTTTTCTCTTGGTGTGGTGATCTTAGTTATTTCTTGTATTAGGTTACGCTTATGTTTTTCTTGATGACTTAATTCTCTATAGATCTTTTTTATGTTCGTTTTAGCCTATCTGCTTGCTTTTTGGTGAGCTGTAATCTTCTTACATCGGTGTTGATGGTGTTGGTGTAAACTCGGGACGAGGCACATCCTTTAATGAAGTGTAGTTGTCGAGATGTTATTGTTTTTCGTAGACAACAGAACATGGTGGTTTTCAGAATCTTGTTAGCCTGGCTAAGGCTTACGATATTTCGTTTCTGAATTTGTTTAGCAAGATTCTTTATCTGAAAACGTGTGTTGAAACCGATATTGTTATACTTTGGGAGGGTCATATTGCCAATAAGAAACACACGCACCAGTTGCTTTAACTTCAATTTATTATAATAAATTTATAAATATCCGGTTGGTTGGTTGGTTCCACAACCAGATGGTTGTTTATATATTGTCAAAGTTCTTTCGTCACACATTCTGTGACCTCTTCAGTGGCTGGACATTCTTTTCTTTGTTTTTGTGCCTCTCCTTTGTTCTGTCCTATGCCATCTTGTTTCTGTGTGTGTGTCGTGTGCTCAGTCTGTGCATGCGCCACATCCGGGTGTCTGTGTGTGTTTATATTCGTTTATTTATTTGTTTATTTACATGTTACTGGTTGGTTGTTTGTTCTATGTGCGTGTGTGTTTTCATTTTGTCCTTAATTGTAAGTTGTGATGTTGCTGTTACACTCATGTTTTCTATTTTATTTTGGTTGTAATTCTTTTATGTTTATTGCCTCTGTGATTTGTCTAAACATTGCGTCTTTTCTGTGTGTAGATTCTATTTTTATTTCTATGCTCTCTAATTTACCGTGGTGGCCTCTCTGTCCGCAATCTTTGCGGCCCGTTTTTACCCCCGTCGTAAAAAAACCCTTCTGGATTATCTCCCTTCCCCTTCTCCTCCTCACTTTTGGTTGCCCGTGTTTCTCTCTCACATTCTCCTGTCTATGTGAGAGGCAGCACGATTATACCAACTCTGAGTCGTAGCTGACCACCAGGCTAAAGTCTCCCAGGCTGGCCACAACTTACTTTCCCTATTTTTCCACGGTTACTTTTTTGCATGTTTCTGTCACCTGTGTCTTCCCACGATAGGATCTGTACACTTTTTTTCTTCTATTCTTTTCCTATTTTCCCCCTCTTCCTCTCTCCTCATCCCCCCCCCCCCCGTTCTTCCGCATTTACCTCTCTTTCCTTTTCTCTCTCCTTTTCCACCTAGCCTTTTGATTAATAAAAAGCCTCGGGCGCACCCGAACTACACCGATGTCCTGTAATTCAGCGCCGAAACATCGATTCGGGAAACATTTGCAGCTGACGATGGAAACTCCTTTCTTCCTTTCTCTTCCTGTTCCGTCCTACCACCATCCTAAACCCTATATATATATATATATATATATATGTATGTATGTATATATTTGACATACATACATGCTTTTAAACCTGTTCCACCAAATAATCAAACGCTGACCCTCTGACCTCATTTCATTGTGACCAATGAAAAGTGTCTGTCTCGTTGTTCCAATGTCTTCACTTCTGCTTTACTTGCCAGGCACACACACACACACACACACACACACACACACACACACACACACACACACACACACACACACACACACACACTGTGAAGGCGCGTGGCTGAGTAGTTAGACAATTGGATTCGCAATTGTGAGGTTGTGAGTTCGATTCCTGGACCGGGCGATGCGTTATGTCCCTCAGCAAGGCACTTTATTTCACGTTGCTCCTTCTACCTGGAGTTGTGACCAACAGAGAGTATTAGCAATTGGAAAGAGCAACGGAAACATTGCTTCCTCGGTCCGATTTGACGAAAGACGATCGACTGACATATATATATATTTATTTATATATATATATATATATATATATACACACGCCACATACATAAAACAAGATCAAACAAATACTCAACTTAAAATACCTGTATACATGCGTGTGTGTGTGTGTGTATACACACCATATACATACCCTATGCACACACTTATATTCACATACACTGGGTTTCCATTAACTTAACCACATGAACGCACGTATACTACTCGCATTCACACACAGTAACATTCATACCTACACACGCACGCATGCAGACTTGCGTATATATTTACCTAGTTGATGTTAAATTCCAATGAGTCTTATGTTATAAACCGACTCTCTCCCTCTCTCCCACTCTCTCTCTCTCTCTCTCTCTCTCTCTCTCTCTCTCTCACTTTCCCCCTCTCTCTCCCCCTCTCTGTTAACATTTATAAAATTATAAAACCAAAACATATATATATATACTCACATCTACATAGGTTTTGGGGTCCTTCCGACCCCTGCAAATACGACATGGTCATAACTATGAGGCCTTTATCAAGGGTTTGCTTGGTCTGTTTTACCTGAGGTTAATGAAAACCATCAACTACTACAAACTGGGGCCACAACGTACATATATGTACATACATATGCAATGATGCACGATTTATAAGCTTACAGTTATCCAAATATAGAAAGTTTCAGCTGGAGCTTCCCAACAAATCTTCATACGGTTTAAATACGCAAGTCTCTGATATCCGGATGGCTGTATGTCAGTAGAAGGGCACCTAGTAATTATGACCTTGATGTGGCCTAACCGTACCCCTAACACTAACCTTAATCCTTAGTGTGTAAGAAGTCAACGCTAGAAGTCGAAACACAGGCTTGAAGGGTGGGTTTCTTCTCTGAAGGCCTTCTGTTGTCCAGCTCTGTTGAAAGTTTTTTTTTACCACTGTTGTCATGTGAAGGCGTGTGGTTTAAGGTTCGGGTGTTCGTCTGACGATCATTAAGCTGTGAGTTCGTTACCCAGTGTTATCCGTGTTGCGTTCTTGAGCAAGACACGTTATTTCACGTTGCTTCAGTCCTCTCAACCGGTAATAAAGAGTTATACCTGTAGTTCAAAGAGTCAGCCTTGTCACACATTGTGTAACACTGAATCTCCCTGAGAACAACATTAAAGTTGTACGTGTCTGTAAAATGTTCAGCTACTTGCCTATCAATTTCCCCGACGGAGGTCCATCATACGAAAGAAAGGAGACGTGTGTGGAGAAACGAGACGTGGCCTCATCAACAGATCATTGTGTTCTGTTATTATACCTTTCGATATCGTTAATACAATAGAAAGAGATGATAAGTCTTCAGATCACTGGAGTAACGTGAAATAGAGTGTCTTGCTTAAGGAAACAACACGCCGCCTGGTACGAGCAATAATTGAATTCACGAAATTACGATTGTCAACCGAACAACCTAACCACTAAGCCATATGCCTCCATATATAGGTATACATAAGTACATTCATACATGCATATATAGTATATACATAAGTACATTCATACATGCATACACCAATCTATATATACATACAGACAGAAATAAAGGTATATATACACACAGGCTAACGAAGACACAGATACACTTGCATAAAAATACATGCGCGCGCATAGACAGGTCTCTCTCCAATCACACGAGAGGGCACACATATACACAAACTTACATATACTCTGAGAAGTATACACGTACACACACACTCTCTCTCTCTCTCTCTTTCTCTTTTTCTCTCTCTTTCTCTTTTTCTTTCTCTCTCTCTTTCTTTCTTTCTTTCTTTCTCTCTATCTATCTATTTATCTTTCTCTCTGATTGACTCATTCTCTCCCTCCATTTCTCCTTCTCTCAAACTTTTATTCATTCACACATACACACAGATACCCCCCCCCCCCCACACACACACAGGTATGTAGGTACACACACTCATGTCACACCTGTCAAAAATTCAGCAATGAAACTGTCCACATGAGAATAATTGTCACGAGAAAAAAAAATTGAAAAATCAAGACAGTAGTGATTGGCTTCACTGATAACTCCACAGTTTGTATACAGAATAAAACAACTTGATAGAGTTGGAGTCAACGAGGGACCTACTATAGGGTCGACCAACCTGCTAGAAATAGCAGTCAAGTTTCTCTTAAATTTGGTGAAAATGAAAACCACGTTGGATAATGTAATTAGAGATTATATGGTTACGTCTAACCTCTAGTTAAGAAATAACAGCTAGGCACAACTAATGTTCCTTATTTTACAGGTCAAAAGGTTCTTACAAATAAAGATATGCTGAAGAAACTTCCGTATTTATTGACAACTGACTGTGAAAGTATCTAGAGCGGCACCCCAACAACTTGCTGTACCAGTGGCACATCTGGCGTGGCACCCCAACAACTTGCTGCACCAGTGGCACATCTAGAGGGGCACCGCAACGACAGGCTATACCAGTGGCACATCTAGAGTGACACACCAATGACTGGCTGAACCAGTGACACCACTAGTGTGGCACCCCAACGATTGGCTGTACCAGTGACACCACTAGTGTGGCACCCCAACGACTGGCTGTACCAGTGACACATCTAGAGGGGCACCGCAACGACAGGCTATACCACTGGCACATCTAGAGTGGCACACCAATGACTGGCTGTACCAGTGACACATCTAGAGTGGCACCCCAGTGACTGGGTGAACCAGTGACACCACTAGTGTGGCACCCCAACGATTGGCTGTACCAGTGACACCACTAGTGTGGCACCCCAACGACTGGCTGTACCAGTGACACATCTAGAGGGGCACCGCAACGACAGGCTATACCAGTGGCACATCTAGAGTGGCACACCAATGACTGGCTGTACCAGTGACACATCTAGAGTGGCACACCAATGACTGGCTGTACCAGTGACACATCTAGAGTGGCACCCCAGTGACTGGGTGAACCAGTTGCGGGAATATCAAACGAGTCAGCCAACTCACTGCCTGCCTGTACACACACACACATATATATATATGTGTGTGTGTGTGTGTGTACAGGCATATATATATATATATATATAACCAAATGTTAATAAGGTTCATTGATTACTCAATGAATATAGTTTTACAATATATATATATATATATATATATATATATGTAAACCTTTATATATATATATATATATATATATATATATAGTATATTAGAGTTGTATTTGCGCATCGGCAGCACAAGTCGAATTATCTAAACTAGGCGATATACATTCAATGAGGCGAGAAATAAATTCCTGGCACCAGAGTCGCCTCAATTACGATATTAGAGGGGAAAACCTTGAATAAAATATAATATTGAAAGCCTATATGTCAATTACAGTAAACAATAACAACAAATGACAAAGAAAAAATAAGTTGTATCTCATATATATATATATATATATATATATATATATATATATATACATACACACATAAATACACACACACATATATATATACAATAATACTACTACTACTTCTACTACTACTACTACTACTACTACTACTACTACTACTACTACTACTACTACTACTAATAATAATAATAATGATTTCATTTATTGGCCACAAGGGCCGACATATAGGGGACAACACAATAGACAGGGACAGTGGGGGTTTACATAGAGATCGAGTAAGTATAAATAACAAAAAGACAAAATAACAATAAAAATACAACAATGAAAGTTCCCCAATAAGAGGGATCACCACCCAGGGTTGACTCAAGCACCCCACCAGTCCTGAGCCACCCGACGCTCCTAGGGCACCCGGGAAGGGCACCCCTCTCCTTCTCGAATTCACCAGCCTACAGGCGCATGATCAGAGTAGGCCCACTCACGCGGGCCATTCTCGCCACATTCACCCACCTTTCAGTAAATGTACTGGGGGGCAGCACTTCTCTCTGCACCCTCACCTTCCTTTCCAAGTGAAACTTGAAGAAGTTGATGAGGGATTGGCCGAAGAGAAAAGTGTCTGTCTTCAGTCCTTTCAACCTGGTCCACCATGCAACCTCTTTCGCTACTGCCACCAGGCAGAGGAAAATTGCCTGCCCTTCCTGACCAAAAGAAGGCGGCGGGTCAATCTTCACTATGGACTCGGACGATAGCCGGATCCGTTCTACACGCGACAATAGCTGTTCGACATAACCCCACAAGTCAGCAATGCACGGACACTGGACGAGTGCGTGCAGAACGGTTTCGTCGCTCTGCGCGCATCTCGGGCAGGTTCGTCTGACAGCACTTCCGTGCCTGTAGAGTTTATCCCGAACCGGCAGCGCCCCCCGGTAGCACTGCCAAGCGAGGGATTTCTGGAAGTTATCCATCGTCCCCGGCTCGAAAGTCCTCCGGAACATACTGGTCAGTTCTACTTCGTTGACGCCCAGAGCCTCTCCTAGTACGTCATCGCACTTGCCCTCCACTAATCCTCTATAGAAATCTTGAGTGGAAGTTCCACTGACCGCATTGCCCACCTTGCAGAGTGCAGTGAGCGCCTGGCAACATTCCAGATGCCAGTCGCCCAGTCTCGGTCTCTTCTTGACCCAGGACTGCAGCTCAGTCAAAGAGATGAGCTGCGGAAAGGCCCGTCTAACAAACGGCGACCACACCTGTTCACCGTTTAGGCAAAATATCTGGAGATGTCGCAGCCTCAGCGCATGTCTGCGCATCATTAGCCACGGCATGCCCAGCCCTCCACGAAGAGGGTGCTGGCAGCAGATGGACCGCCTCACCAACGGGACCCGTCCCCTCCACAAAAATTTGAAAAGGAGCCGTTCCAAATTGGCGAGGCGTGGACGGGGGCAAGGCACGACGGTCAGGCGGTAGTAGATGACGGACGCGATGTACGCGTTCGCCACCTCCGCCCGCCCTTTCAGTGATAGCTTTCTCTCAGCCCATTTCTGGGTGAGGTTGGCTATCCTGCTCGTCACCTCGTCCCAATTCTTATCCACCTGGAGGTCTGGTCCGAACCAAACCCCGAGCAACTTTACCGGTCCGTCTGTCCAGCGCCCAACGACGCTGTTGGACGGCATGGACTTGCCTCTCCAGGTGCCGAGCTGCAAGCCCACCGACTTTTCCGGGTTAAGTTTTGCTCCCGTCAACCTTTCATATTCCTCCAAATGGGTGCGGATCACCTCGATTTCCGAGGTGTCCGACACCATCACGGTGATGTCGTCCGCATAAGCGGACGCAGCCTTTCTGCGTCCCGGTTCGAGCGGGATGCCCTGCAACAACTCCAGCTTCCGCAGTAGAGGCTCAAGAGTCAATACGTACAGAAGTGAGGAGAGAGGGCACCCTTGACGGACCGATCGAGAGATCTGAAACGGTTCCGAGAGGTGGCCATTAACTTTGACCACCGAGCGGATGCCGCTGTACATTGCAGCGATCCAGCTTCTGAAGACGGGGCCGAAGCCAGCCGCCTCGAGGACAGCCTCCAAGTACCGATGGTCGACCCTATCGAATGCTTTCGATTGATCTAAATTGATCAGAGCCCCACCGAAGCCAGGTTTGCACCCAACCCTCTCTATGATGTATCGCATGAGGTGGAGGTTGTCGTGTATGGACCTGGTCGGGATTGCGCAAGTTTGCGCCTCCCCAACCAAATCTTTGACGACAAGCGCCAACCTTTTCGCTAACACCTTGGCCAAAATCTTAAACTCTGTGTTGAGCAGCGTTATGGGCCTGAAATTATCTAGTGTGTCCCTCTTGTTCTCGTCTTTCCTTATCAGCGTCACTACGCCACGGCTCACAGAACTGGGAATGCCTCCGTTCTGCTGCCAGTTGCAGTAGAGCGCTTCGAGGAGATCGGAGAACAAGTCTGGCATATTTACGTAAAGCTCGTAGGGCAGACCATCCAAACCGGGTGACTTGCGACTCGAGCAGCCGACAAGGGCGTCCTGAATTTCGGCTGATGTTATCGGCTCTTCGCAGCGCTCAGCGTCGGCCGTCGAGAGGCGTGGCAAGCCGTCGAGGTAGGGACTGAAGTCCGCCGCCGTCTCCGACTCACCCATCCTCCCGAACAATCGAGCAAAGTGCTGGCGAAAGGCCTCACACATCTGCTTGGAATCGCTCAGTTCGTGTCCATCTCGATCCGTCAAAGACCGAATTGTGGTTTTATTTCCACGCTGCGTCTCTGCAAAGCGAGCCCATCGGGCAGCTTTGCTTCCCTCGTTCCTCAGAGCACGCGCCTTAGCTCTGACAATGCAACCTTCGTGTTTCGCATTGAAGAAATGGTCTAGTGCCATTCTCGCCGCTAGCACGTCTGTTGCAATGCCACTACAAATAGCCTCGTCTAACTTAGCTATCAGCCCCTCCTCCTTTCTATTTTTCTCTATTGCTACTTCTTTGCTAAATCCTATCGAGGTTGCTCTAATCTCTCTTTTGGGTGCCCCCCACCACCTGTTGTTGACAACCCCCCCTGTCAACTTTTGCTTAACTAAGTTGTTGACCCGGTCCCTGTAAGCTTTACGTGCCGGAAACGACATGTTTAGCTTCCAGTAGCTAGGTCCTAACCTACGTGTCTTATCTAGGTCGACCATACAGATCACAAGCTTGTGATCTGAATAGGCAACCGTTTTAAAATGTGGACATCCTACACTATTTCTATCTCTTTTCCTAATGAAAATCCTATCTATGTACGATCTAGATGACCCTATGCGATTGGTCCAGGTCCATACTGGCGCATTAGGGAAATCTAGTCGGTACCTGTCAGACAGTTGAAACTGGCTGATCAGGTACTTGAGGCTTTTGCACCCCCCGCTCCTATCAGATACTCCCACACAATCCCAGCGTGCTTCTAAGATGCCATTCCAATCCCCTATTAACAGTAAAGGGCGAGACGTAAGCAGAAAGTTTTCCAGGCGCCTAAAGAAGTCCGGCCGACCGGCCCCAGTAGGGGCGTAGACGGCCACCAGTCTAAAGGCACCACCTTCGCTATTGCTCACGTCCAGGACCACCAACTTTCCGTCAGGATCCCGGAAGATTGACCTTACCTCGAGATCCAGACATTTCCTAAACAGCACAGCCACTCCACCTCCCATTCCCGGCCGACTAACAGATGCAAAGATCTGATAATCGTCGAAAATCGGCGCCAGTGCGCGTGTGTCGGAAATTCTGGTCTCGCTGATGGCAATTACATCCATTCCTAGTGACCTGAGGTCGTTGAGCAAGTGACCTTGCTTCCAGGGCGACCCCAGGCCACGAACATTTAAACTTCCTACTCTTATGGCCATGCTGGCAGGATGAATGGGAGAGGAAAGGTTTACTTACCTTCCGGGGTCTTGTGAAGGTCGGGTGGTTCGACCTCCATGGTTTGTGGGGTTTCTTTTGGGAACCCCTTTAATAGTCTTGACGTGGGTTTTACGTTTGGGGTTCCCACATCCCGAGGAAAGCTCTTTCGAATTTCTTTGTATGAAGCGAGCGACATTCGCATCAGAAGCAAATTATCTGGTACGCGAAATGTGCTCGCTTCAAATGTTTCCCCGTCTTTTTCGATGTTTGTGCTTCGTGCTACATGGGCCATCAATTCCTTGTTGGCCCTTCTGGCAAGCACGAAGTTTTTAATGTTTTGTTGCTCGGGTTTTATTTGTTCGTGTGATTGTGGTGGTGATAGCTTTGTTAGTGTTGTTTCTATTGTGTCTGCGTTTGTTGTGGGTGGGGTGTCTGTAGTTTCTGATGTTTGTGTGTCTATTTGTTCTTGTGTCTGTTTAGCTTGTTTGCGTTTGGGGGATTTTGGTGGTTGTGTTGGTGATGCTGTGGGGAAAATGTTTGTGTGGGTGGTGTGTGTATTTTTTTTGTGGGGGTGTTTGTGCTTTGTGGATTTCTTTTTTTTTTGTGTTTTGTTTTTTGTATTTTGGGGGACTTTGGTTTTCCCTCATCTTCACTGCTGGAGGATGAGGGGTCTGTGGCTGTGAGCGTGTTTGTGTCTGAGTGAGTGTTTATGTTCTTGTTCGTGTGTGTATTTTGGGGGGGAGGGGGAATGGGAGAGCTTTCCTCGTTTCCCCCCTGGGTGTGCAATTTTGGTGGTTCCATTGTTAACGGTGTTGCTGGTGGTCCTTGTCCCGGCGTCGCCAGCAGTGGAATCTTTCGACCCCTTGCGCTTTTCGGCAGTTGAGGGCAGAAGGCTCGCAAGTGTGTCGTTTCCCCACAAAGGAAACAATGCGGCCTTTTGCCCTCAGTCATTATATGCAACACCCTCCCGTTTTGGAGGCGGATGTGGTCCGGGATTGTTTTTACGTTTTCGGGTCTGATTTGGAGCAGTATCTCCAGATCAACCCCGGACCAGTCGTCCCTGGCAGTTCTCGTTGCCTCTACCGGGACTGTATCCGTTCCTTCCACGATTACGCAACCCAGGAGCCACCACATATCAAGTCCTGGTGGAATCCTGGGAATGCGCACACGTGCTATTCGTTTTCCCATGTGGGAGGGGTACATTATGACCTTGCTGGTTTTGCAAGGGGTCATTGAATGCTTCACAGCGAGGGCTTCAGACTTGAACAGCACCGAAACGGTGCCGTATTGCCTGCCCCTCTCTATGAAGTCTGTGTCCTCTCTGATGTATTTCAGTGCGGCTTCTATGTCAGCTTGGGCGATTATCGCTGCCTTCTTTGTCTCTACTGAGATGCATCTGAAATGCACCGTTCTTTTTTCCACTGCCTCAATGGCTTCTGCCGGGACAGTTAAGTTTGCCCAGGTCTGCTCTTGATTTATGATTTTCCAGGCCTGGGCCAACTTTTCCTCTCTGTTGGTTAAGTCGATGCTGTAGCATGGTCTCCTTTTAGCCGCTGCCACAGCAGCGAAAGTGTTCTTGTTGGTGTTGTCACTGTTGTTGTTCTTGTTGGTGTTGCTGCTGCTATTGCTGTTGTTGTTCTCCCCTGTGTCGTGGTTACCTTCTGTGCTGTTGGCCTTGTTGGTGCTGCTGCTGTCGCTACTATTACTCTCTGTGCTGTTCGTTTTGTTGGTGCTCTCGCTATTACCACCTTCTGCGCTGTTCGGCTTGTTGGTGTTGGTGTTGTCGCTGTTACCACCTTCCGCGCCGCTCGGCCCGTTGGTGCTGGCACTGTCGCTGCTCACATTCGTGCTGGTGGCGCTCCTCGCCTCACCTCTCCTCTCAACGCTCAAGTCGCCGTTGCACGACAGCAGACCCGCCTCTAGGGGGCGTGGCTCCGCCATGTTTTTTTGAGAAAAAAATTATTATTTTTTTTCAAAATAAAGTTCAAATATTTGGGCCAAAAGGCCCAAATATTATGAGTTATTCCTTCACAGGATACAAATTAATGTCTTATAATGCTTCAGCGGTACAAAAAATAAACAATTCTCTACAATTAATCCTCAAAAATTGCTTACTCACGGAGCTTCAAAAAACGTACATCCACTTTCGTCAATAATAATAATAATAATAATAATAATGATTTCATTTATTGGCCACAAGGGCCGACATATAGGAGACAATACAAAAGACTGGGACAGTGGGGTTTTACAGAAAAATCGAGTAAACAATATGAATAAACATAGTAAAAATAACAAAGTAACAATAAAGTAACAAGAAAATTACAAGAAAACATTCCTCAATAGGGGGGATGACCACCTAGGGTTCGCTCAGGTACCCCACCAGTCCTGAACGACCCGACGCTTCGAGAGAACCCTGGAGGGCACCCTTCTCCTCTTCAAATTTACCTACCTACAGCCGCATGACCAGAGTAGGCCCACTCACACGGGCCATTCTCGCCACATTCACCCACCTTTCAGCAAATGTACTGGGGGGCAGCACTTCTCTCTCCACCCTCACCTTCCTTTCCAAGTGAAACTTGAAAATGTTGATGAGGGATAGGCCAAAGAGAAAAGTGTCTGTCTTCAGTCCTTTCAACCTCGTCCACCATACAACCTCTTTCGCTACTGCCACCAGACAGAGGAAAATTGCCTGCCCTTCCTGGCCAAAAGAAGGCGGCGGTTCAATCTTCACTATGGACTCGGCCGATAGCCGGATCCGTTCTACACGCGACAACAGCTGTTCAACATAACTCCACAAGTCAGTAATGCACGGACACTGGACGAGTACGTGCAGAACGGTTTCGTCGCTCTGCGCGCATCTCGAGCAGGTCCGTCTGACAGCACTTCCGTGCCTGTAGAGTTTATCTCGAACCGGTAGTGCCCCCCGGTAGCACTGCCAAGCGAGGGATTTTTGGAAATTATCCATCGTCCTCGGCTCGAAAGTCCTCCGGTACAGACTGGTTAGTTCGATTTCGTTGACTCCCAGAGCCTCTCCGAGTGCGTCGTCGCACTTTCCCACCACTAATCCTCTATAGAACTCGAGAGTGGAAGTTCCACTGACCGCATTGCCCTCCTGGTAGAGGGCAGTGAGTGCCTGGTAACATTCCAGATGCCAGTCACCCAGTCTCGGTCTCTTCTTGACCCAGGACTGCAACTCAGTCAAAGAAACGAGCTGCGGAAAGGCCCGTCTGACAAACGGCGACCACACCTGTTCACCGTTTAGGCAGAATATCTGGAGATGTCGCAGCCTCAGCGCGTGCCTGCGCATCATTAGCCACGGCATGCACAGCCCTCCACGTAGAGAGTGCTGGCAGCAGATGGACCGCCTCACCAGCGGAACCTGACCCCTCCACAAGAATTTGAAGAGGAGCCGCTTTAAGATGTCGAGGCGCGAACGGGGGCAAAGGACGACAGTCAGACGGTAGTAGATGACGGACGCGATGTACGCGTTCGCCACCTCCGCCCGACCTTTCAGTGATAGCTTCATCCCAGCCCATTTCTGGGTGAGACTGACTACCCTGCTTGTCACCTCGTCCCAATTCTTATCCACCTAGAGGTCTGGCCCGAACCAAACCCCTAGCAACTTTACCGGTCCGTCCGTCCAGCGCCTAACGACGCTGTTGGACGGCATGGACTTGCCTCTCCAGGTGCCGAGTTGCAAGCCCACTGACTTTTCCGGGTTAAGTTTTGCTCCCGTCAACCTTTCATATTCCTCCAATAAGTTGCCGACCACCTCGATTTCTGAGGTGTCCGACACCATCACGGTGATGTCGTCCGCATAAGCCGACACAGCCTTTCCGCGTCCCGGTTCGAGCGGGATGCCCTGCAACAGCTCCAGCTTCCGCAGTAAAGGCTCGAGAGTCAATACGTACAGAAGGGAGGAGAGAGGGCACACTTGACGGACCGATCGGGAGACCTGAAACGGTTCCGAGAGGTGGAGGTTGTCATGTATGGACCTGGTTGGGATTGCGCAAGTTTGCGCCTCCCCAACCAAATCCCCGACGACAAGCGCCAACCTCTTCGCAAACACCCTGGCCAAAATCTTAAACTCTGTGTTGAGCAGAGTTATGGGCCTGAAATTGTCTAATGTGTCCCTCTTGTTCTCGTCTTTCCTTATCAGCGTCACTACGCCCCGGCTCACAGAACTGGGAATACTCCCGTTTTGCTGCCAGTTGCAGTAGAGCGCTTCGAGGAGATTGGAGAACAAGTCTGGCATATTTACGTAAAGCTCGTAGGGCAGACCATCCAAACCGGGTGACTTGCGCCTCATGTAGCCTACAAGGGCATCCTGAATCTCGGCTGAAGTAATTGGCCTTTCGCAGCGCTCAGCGTCAGCCGTCGAGAGTTGCGGCAAGCCATCGAGGTACGGACTGAAGTCCGCCACCATCTCTGAGCCGCCACTTCCCCCGAACAACCGAGCAAAATGTTGGCTAAAGGCCTCACACATCCTCTTGGAATCGTTCAGCTCGAGTCCGTCAGAGACCTAATCGTGGTGAGCCCAGGTCCACACTGGCGCATTAGGGAAATCTAGTCGGTACCTGTCAGACAGTTGGAACTGGCTGATCAGGTTCTTGAGGCTTTTGCATCCCCCGCTCCTATCGGATAATCCCACACAGTCCCAGCGTGCGTCTAAGATGCCGTTCCAGTCCCCCGCTAACAGTAAAGGGCGAGACGTACCCAGAAAGGCTTCCAGGCGTCTAAAGAAGTCCGGCCGTCCTGCCCCAGTAGGAGCATAGACGGCCACCAGTCTAAAGGCACCACCTTCATTATTGTTCACGTCCAGGACCACCAACTTCCCGTCCGGGTCCCGGAAGATCGACCTTACATCGAGATCCAGGTCTTTCCTAAACAGCACTGCCACCCCGCCTCCCATTCCCGGCTGGCTAACAGATGCAAAGATTTGATAGTCGTTGAAAATGGGGGCTAGTGCGCACGTGTCCGAAATCCTGGTCTCGCTGACTGCAATTACATCCATTTCTATAGACCTGAGGTCGTTGAGCAGGTGACCCTGCTTCCAAGACGATCTCAGGCCTCGAACATTTAAACATCCTACTCTTAATACGGCCATGTTGGCAGGTTAAACAGAGAGAGAGGAAGGTTTACTTACCTTCCGGGCTCTTGTAAAGGTCGGGTTGTTCGACCTCCATAGTTAATGGGGTTTCTTTTGGGAACCCCTTTAAAAGTCTTGAAGTGGGTTTTACGTTCGGGGTTCCCACGTCCCGAGGAAAGCTGTATCGTATTTCTTTGAATATGTCGAGCAACATTCGTGCCAGAACCAAATCTTCCGGCACGCCAAATGTGCTCGATTTAAACATTTCCCCCTCTTTTTGTATATTTTCACTTCGTGCTACGAGGGCCATCAGTTCCTTGCTGGCCCTCCTGACGAGCACGAAGTTTTGTAATTTTTGTTGGTGTGATTTTATTTGTTTGCGTGGCTGTGGTGGTGATGGTTTTGGTGGTGTTGTTTCGGTTGTATCTGTGTTTGTTGTGAGTGCGGTGTCTGCGGTTTCAGATGTTTGTGTGTATATTTGTTCTTGTGTCTGTTTCGGTTGTTTGCGTTTGGGGGATTCTGGTGATGGTGATGGTGGTGTTGATGTTGGTGTTATTGGAGAGATGTTTGCGTGGGTGGTGTCTGCGTTTTTTATTGTGGGTGCTTTTGTGCTTTGTTGAGTTTTTTTGTTGTTTTTTGTGTTTCCTTTTTTGTATTTTGGGGGATTTGGGATTTCCCTCATTTTCACTACTAGTAGATGAGGGGTCTGTGTCTGTAAGTGTGTCTGTATGTATGTTTAAGGTTTTATTGGTGTGTGTATTTTTGGGGGGAGGGGGAATTTGACAGTTTTTCTCGTTTCCCCCTTGGGTGGTCAATGTTGGTGGTGGTCTTTCTATTGGTGTTGTTGTTGGTGGTTTTGCCGGTGCAGGTGTTGGTTGTGGTCCTCGCCCCGGCGTCGGCAGCAGTGGAGCCTTTCGACCCCTTGCCTCTTTCAGCAGTTGAGGGCAGAAGGCTCGCAAATGGGTTTTTTCCCCACAAACAAAACACTGCGGCCTTTTGCCTTCGGTCATAATGTGAATGACAGTCCCATTCTGAAGGCGGATGTGGTCTGGGATTGTCTTCACATTCTCGGGCCTGATCTGGAGAAGGATCTCCAGGTCAACCTCTGACCAGTCCTCTCTGGCCGTTCTGGTCACTTCTATAGGGACTGCATCCGTCCCCTCCACAATCACACATCCCAGAAGCCACCACATGTCAAGTCCTGGTGGGATTCTGGGATTTGCGGAGACGGGCCGTTCTTTTTCCCATGTGGGAGGGGTACATTATGACCTTGCTGGTTTTGCAAGGAGTCATAGCGAGGGCTTCTGACTTGAACAACACCGAAATGGTGCCGTACTGTCTGCTTCTCTCTATGTACTGGGTGTCTTCTCTGATGCACCTCAGCGCGTCTTCGACATCTTCTTGTGGGATTAACGCTGCCCTTTTGGTTTGTGCTGAGATGCATCTATAATGCACCGTTTTGCGCTCCACTGCCTCAATAGCTTCTACCGGGACAGTTAAGTTGGCCCAAGTTTGCTCTTGCTTGATGAGCTTCCATGCCTGGGCCAACTTTTCATCTTTGTTTGAGAGGTCCATGTTGAAGCATGGCCTCTTTTTTGCTGCTGCCGCAGCGAAAGTGGTCTTGTTTTCGTTGGGGGTGTTGTTGACGTTGTTCTTGTTGGTGTTGTTGTTAGCACTGTCGCTGTTATCATTGTTGTCTTTGTTGCCACCGTTGTTCTCGGTGCAGTTGGCATTGTTGCTGTTGGTGTTGTCGCTATTTGTTTTCATGTTAGTGGTGTTGATATTGTTGTTGTATTTGTTATTTTTTTTGTTATCTGTATTTTCGTTGTCGCTGTTACTGTCATTATTTTCAAAATTAGAGTTCTTATTGGTATCATTGGTATCTTTGTTTACCTTGTTTGTGGTGGTGTTTGTGTTATCAATGTGTGTTAATTTCGCTGGAGCGCTCCTCTCAACTTCTACGTCGTTGTCGCACGACAGCCGACATATTGCTGGGGGGCGTGGCTCAGCCATGTTTTTTTTCTTCGTAAATTTTTTAACATGTAAAAAAAAGTTCAAATATTTTGGGCCAAAAGGCCCAAATATTATACTTTCCCCTTCAAGGGGCAAAGTCTAAGGGCTTATATCCCTTACACAACAAGAAATATTTAACAACAAATAATTTTAACAGGCAAATAAACTGATTTACTGTGAGCGAGCAAAATACGTCCGCTTAGACCAATAATAATAATAATAATAATAAAGAGAAGGAGAGGGAGAAAATTAACCAATACCAGGACTTAAAGTGGGAGGTAAAAAGGATTTGGAACTGCCATGAGGTCAAAGTGGTCCCGATTGTCATAGGCGCACTAGGTACTATCTCAAAGAGTTTCCAAGGATGGTTAAAGAAAATTGGTCCCGCTCCGCTTTTTGGAACACTTCAAAAGGCATGCTTGCTGGGAACAGCAAGAACCCTCCGATACGTCCTGAATATCTGAGGCTGCAGGTAGCGGCTCGATATTCATTTCAACAAACCTTCCAGTTAAATAACATCAATCACTGAGACTCAAAGAACAACAGTAATAATAATAATAATAATAATAATAATAATAATAATAATAATAATAATAATAATAATAATAATAATAATAATAGAAGAAGAAGAAGAAGAAGAAGAAGAAGAAGAAGAAGAAGAAGAAGAAGAAGAAGATTTCTAATATTGAGAGGGGAGCCTTTAAAAACAGCATTTAATGCAATGAGACTATGCGGCAAACTGTTAGGGATTGTGGATGTGAAAACTGTACGAAATCATGCAATCAGGTACAAGGCATGCTTGCTGGGAACAGCAAGAACCCTCCGAAACGTCCTGAATATCTGAGGATGCAGGTGGCGGCTTGGTGGTCATTTGAACAAACTTTCCAGTTAAATAACATCAATGACTGAGTCTCCAGAATAATAATAATGATAATAACAATAATAAACAAGAAAGATGGTTTACAAGGAGGAGGCTAGTCCACTGTGCAGGATCTGTGGAGAGGGAGAGGAGACTGTGGCTCACATTGTATCCGAGTGTAAACACCTAGCCCAGACCCACTATAAGGGCTGGATACATGATGTGATGGGCAGGGTGATCCACTGGCACCTGTGCAAAGTAAACAATTTACCACATTCTGAGAAATGGTATGAGCATAGGCCAGAGGCGGTGATGGAGAACGATCAGGTGAAGGTGCTGTGGGATTTTAGGATACATACGGACAAGAAACTGGAACACAATAGACCTGACCTGGTGGTTGTGGACAAAGAAAAAAGATCGTGTCTGATTGTGGATGTGGCCTGCCCATTCGACACGAGAGTGCAAGAGAAGGAGAGGGAGAAAATTAACCGATACCAGGACTTAAAGTGGGAGATAAAAAGGATTTGGAACTGCCATGAAGTCAAAGTGATCCCGATTGTCATAGGCGCACTGGGGACTATCTCCAAAAGTTTCCAGGGATGGTTAAAGAAAATTGGCCCCTACACGCTTTTTGGAACGCTTCAAAAGGCATGCTTGCTGGGAACAGCAAGATGAGCACTTGATGCTCATGGGGAGCAGAGTATCAATAATAATATCTGAGGGGCTTCCAACTCCAGAGTCGGGATCGAACATTAATCGATCGTTCCTCGAGCTGATCGGCAGTGAAACATATGTAATATGCAATTAAATATGTAAATGACGCAATACTGATTCTTTGTCCCCTTTATATATATATATATATATATATATATATATATATATATATATGTGTGTGTGTGTGTGTGTGTGTATGTGTATGTGTGTGTGTGTGTGTGTGTGTGTATGCATCAATAATATATGTGTGCGTTTGTATGATATTCTTGTATATATGTACGTATTTTTAACCGTAAGAATATATTTGTATATATCTGCGTTTGTTGCGTTTATACGTTTGAGAAAACTTGTATATGTGAATGAGTAGGTGTGAATGTATGACTATGTATATACATATATACGTGTGTGCGTGTGTGTATGTGTGTATGTGCGTATGTACATGTGTGTGTAGGTGCAGTGAATAAACTAATTAGTGGTTATAGAAACAAATGCGACTGTTTATGTAGGTGCATGTCAGTTTTGATAGCTAGAGGTCGCTACTGTTTTTGTCTAAAATGGATGGAGCTGCTTGTATAAACAACAAACTCTGTGCGTATGATTGTGTACGTGCGTGTATGTATGTATGTATATATGTGTGTGTGTGTGTGTGTGTGTGTGTGTGTGGGTCTTATTAGAAAATGAAGTTACTTGAATCTTTATTCTACGTATCAAGTTCCCGATTAGCCGAACAATGTCATAAACTCCATATATATGTATATATATATATATATATATATATATATATATATATATATATGTTCATTCATAGCACACACACACCTTCACACATAGAGACACACACAGACACACACACACAGACATACACGCGCACACACACACACACACACACACACACATATATATATATATATATATATATATACCAGTGCACACAACCCATATGTACGGGGACATATATATAGATATATATATGCATACACACACACACACACACACATATATATATATGTATATATATATGAGAAAGTAAGCTTATTTCTATTCCACACGGGTAAAAATGTAAGAAAAAGACATTGGAAATGCAATTGGAGTCTTTAAAAAGATTAATTTACAAAATCTTTACCGGTTTCACAGTTTCATGATTTTCAAACGTCAAGTTGCATTTTGAAACTTATGTAATGTCACGTTCCCGCAACTTCTGCATCCATTAGTTGGGGTATCACTCTAGACACTTTCGTATATATATATAAAATATATAGATTTACATATACATAAACTAGACAGAGCCATAGATATATATATATATATGTGTTTTTGGCAACCATTCACGGTATGGCCAATCAGAGCAATATATAAGAAAGTAAGTCCATAGAATCATTTGATAGAATATATACAGTATTTCTTCTCCCAACCAGCATAATTAACCACACAAAAAATCAATTAAACGAGGCTATAAGTTTAAAATGTACTTGTGAAGAAACAATAGATAAATAAATGATAGCTATTTTATCCGCGATCCACATCCACAGAAGATTTACCCAGTATTTATATATATAGTCCCAACCAAGGGACTATATATATATATATATATATATATATATATATATATATATATATATATATATATATATATATATATATATATATATATATATATATAACTTCCAGAAATCCTTAGCCAGGCCATGTTACAGCGGGAATTGTTATGGTTCCAGATAAACTACTAACACGAACTACTAACACATCGTGTGTGTATTTGTGTGTGTATCTGTGGTGTATTTGTGTGTGTATTTGTGTGTGTATCTGTGGTGTATTTCTTACATTCATCTGATTTCTAAATCAAACACTCACTTTCTGTTGTAGTTGATCTTCTTCTTATTCTTCTTATTCTTATTCTTCTTCATCATCATCATCATCATATTATCATATTTGTTGTTATTATTATGGTAGAAGGGTGGTGGATTGGCAGTATCGGTAGAGAGTCGGACGCCATGCTTTCCAGCATAGTTACGTCCCTTTACGATCTGAGTTCAAATCCCGTCGAGGGTAACTTCGCCTTTCATCCTTACGGGGTCAATAAAATAAAGTACCAGTAATGTACTGGGTAATTGCTGGCCTTGTGCCAAAAGTAGAAACAATTATTATGGTAGAATCGGTAGAGAGCCTAACAAAATGTTTTGCAACATTTAGTTACGGACCTTCACATTCTGTTGAAATCCCACCGACGTTAGTTTTGCCTTTCATCCTTACGGGGGTCAATAAAATAAAGTACCAGTAATGTACTGGGGTCGCTCTAAACAACTTTCCCCGCCCCCAAATTTGCTGGCATTGTACGTAAATCAGAAACCGTTATTATTAAAATACCATTAATACACTGGCGTCGCTTAAATCAACCTTCCTCTTCTGAAAATTGGTGACCATGTGCCTAAATCAGAAACCATTGCTGGCCTTGTGCCTAAATTAGAAACCATTGCTGACTTTGTGCCTAAATTATCCAACGTCGTCTTTGTGGTTATCACCATTATAATCATCATGATATCATTGTTATCTCCTATGTCATCGTTTATTGTGATAAGCTATTCAATTAGGGAATATACCGTTAAGGTCGTGCCAAGTCACTTCCGGTTCAACTGCAGTTACAATCACTTTATGTTGATGATATAAGCGGCTTTATCACTTACCGCACATAGATATTGTTTTGTTTTATGTTGTGCAGGGTTTTTTAACTTTTATTTATTCATGCTTGTATCTTGTTGTTCCTTTATGAGAGGGAAGGAGAGAGGGAGAGAGAGAGAGAGAGAGAGAGAGAGAGAGAGAGAGAGAGAGAGAGAGAGAGAGAGAGAGAGAGAGGGGGAGTAGTGACCTTGATCTTTGTAGATCAGGGGCTGGGGCGCGATTGATACGGTTGCCGTTCAGTTTGAGTATTTGTAATTCAACGCCTACAGGAAGAAATGAGGATAGTGGTGAATTCCAGAGTGTTGCCAATGTAAGACGATAGGTGGTGTTAAAGGAGTAAGCACATGACCTAACATTGGTTATGAAAGGAGAAGAGATAGGAGTTGTCGTTTGTCGCTACTGTTTAGCCCCAGATTCGTCTAAATTGAGCAGAGCTATGGTGAAAGCCATTTCAGTTATGAAAATACAGTGTTTTGTAAGTTTGACGGTGGAACTTGGACTACATTATCCTCTATCTTTTAAAGACCATATGATACAATCTACGGAAATTTTGGATGTTATTTATAGCCGTTTGGGTTATTATATTGTGGCCCTTTTCCCGGGCTGGAGTGTCTGGAGACGGTATGCAGCTAAATCGGGTGTCCCCAACCTTTTTGTGCCCCGGACCAATGTCATGGAAGACAGATAGATAGATAGATAGATAGATAAATAGATAGATAGAGAATGAAATTGAGAAAGAGATATAGGGGAAGAATCGATCCCAGTACTAGACTGGTACCTTTTTTGATGACCTCGAATGGATGAAAGGCAAAGTTAACCTCGGTGGGATTTGAACTCAGAGGGCAGAAATCTGAAACAAATATGACAAAACATTCTATCTGACGTTCTGACGACTCTGCCAATCCCAATATATAAGAGGGTAAATTAAATTAATTTTAAATGTTTCGGTCTTCTTCCAGGAGAGTCGATTATATAAATATAAATATTTGGATTATATTTCACTTCATAGAGATTTAAATATCTCCAAACCCTGATTAATCCCATTATATGCGCTAATCTTGAAGACGGGATCTCACCATTCTTCTTAGGAGTCTAATTGTCCCTCGACTTTGCAATGGACTCACCTGGCAGAGAAGAAAATGCTTCTATACTTCAACGGAACAACAATTTTGAAAGGTTTACAAAGGGCGAAATTATTTTATACATCAAATGTCAATAATACCGATATATATATGTGTGTGTTGGGGAGGGGGGGTTCAAAGGTAAACAGAAATAACAACACAATCGGTACAGTATATGGAAGGAGTATATTAGGTTAACGCTTGAAATAGCAGGAAGAGGGTCTTAACGTTTCGGACGCTAGTCCTTCATCAGAAGAAAGAATGAGAAATTAGATAGATTGAAGAGATGGGGGGGGGGGTGCAAAAAATGTCTTTAGACAAAAATAACACGTATATATATAAAGTGATGAAATGCCTAGGACGGTTGGAAGGCCACTGATAAAGGACTTACTTTTTCATATGTAACCCATTTGCAACGCCGCAGCTCCATTATTATCATATATATATATATATATATATATATATATATATATAAATTTAGCGATTGAAATTGGCGGGTAGAAATTGGCGAAACGCAACTTCTGTATTGTGCAGACAAGCGCTCCATGGATATGAAGATACCAGAGCTATAAACATATGTTAAAATGGTCATACAAACTGCGACAATGGTTAAGAAGCCATTAACCACCTTAGCCAAAAAGGGGAACAAGCTAAACGGGTCAAACAAAATAAGATATGATTGAAATAGTTACCCGGACCCTCGGGGAAGATGGAATACTCCGATATTTGAGTTTCTGCAGCACCTAAATCAATAATACTGTCTGCTTATAAAAAATAAGCTTTTGGTATAATGATCGAATAAGACATCGCTTTCTCAACAGGCATTTTGCTCTTCGTGCGCCAGAATCTCACAGGTTATCAAAGCACATGTGAGGTTCTAAGGGTGTATATATATATATATATATATATATATATATATATATATATATATATATAGAGAGAGAGAGAGAGAGAGAGAGAGAGAGAGAGAGAGAGAGAGAGAGAGAGAGAGAGAGAGAGAGAGAGAGAGAGAGATACATAGATAAATAAATAGAAAGACACACACACACACATTGAACTTCAACAACTTCAGTTTCTATTACGCCTTGCATTCGTAATGACGCCTAAACGAAAAATAGTAGTCTACCAATATAGAGTGAGCTACGATTGAATAAATATAGAGGATCCTAGTCATACGTATTTAATTCCAACACGCTGCGTAATTAGGCCCCATGAGGGCCTTTTCAGAAGCCCCCAATGAGGATTGAGTGTGTGTATGTTTGTCAGCGGGAAATTATAATTACGCCATAAAATGTATGGATGTATATATGCTTGTACGTATGTAGATATGTATGTTAGTTTATATGCGTGTGTATATATATATATATATAATATATATATATGTACATAAATTTATATATATATATATATATATATATACATATATATATATGTGTATATATATATATATATTTGTATATATGTACATATGTATGTATATATATATAAACACACACGCACACATATATATATATATATATACATATATACACATATACATATATATATATATATATATATATACATATATATACATATATACATACATATATATACATATGTACATATATATATACTTAAATATATATAACTGTTTCTACTTTTGGCACAAGGCCAGCATTAACCAGTACATTACTGGTACTTTATTTTATCGACCCCGTAAGTATGAAAGGCAAAGTTAACCTCGGCGGGATTTGAACTCAGAATGGCAAGGGCCGTAACTCTATACGTCAAAGCATGGCGTCCGACCTTCTCCCAATACTGCCAATCCACCGCCCTACATATATATACTTAAATATATATAACTGTTTCTACTTTAGGCACAAGGCCAGCAATTACCCAGTACATTACTGGTACTTTATTTTATCGACCCCGTAAGGATGAAAGGCAAAGTCAACGAATTAGTTTTGCGAGGTTTTTGATATGAAATCGTGTGTCGAAACAAATATTGTTATACTTGGGGAGGATCATATTTGTGTAATAATATTGCCAGAATTAATAACTGAACACACGCTTTTCGGATATATATTTGTATATATATATACAAATATATATACAAATATATACAAATATATATATACATATATATACATATATATATAAATATATATATGTATATATATATATATATATATATATATATATATATATATATATATATATATATACATACATATATACATATGTACATATACATATATACATATATATATATATACATATATATATATATATATGTATATATAAAAATATATATGTATATATATATATATATATATATATATTTATGTATACATGTTATATATATATGTGTGTGTGTGTGTGTGTGTGTGTTTGTATACTCGCACTCACTTACGCCATATGTACGCACACGTACACATAAATATATATGCGGATGTATATAACAGTATGATTATATCAATATATACATACATTTAGTTAGCTATCCATGTGTCTGTACGTGAGTTTGTTTGGGTATGTATTCTTCAATATACACACATACACACACATACACACACATACACAGATGTATATATATATTTATATATATATATATATATGTATGTATGTATGTATGTATGTGCATATGCATATATATATATAAATACATATATATATATAGGTGTCAAGTATGAAATTTGTAGAAATCTGGTTTCTTTCTACGAATTTCTACAAATTTCATACTTGACTACCCAATATATATATATATATATATATATATATATATATATATATATATATATATATATATATTGAGTAGTCAAGTATGAAATTTGTAGAAATTCGTAGAAAGAAACCAGAATTTTACAAATTTCATACTTGACACCTATATATATATTTATATATATATGCACATACATACATACATACATACATACATACATACATACCAGTGATGCACGTGTCGGCACATTGAGTAGCTTTGGGTGTGTTGGTGTCAAGACTATTGGTTCCAAGGGACGTAGGGTGACGTCATTGCATTCTTTGTATTTCCTTGGTGCTGTGTGTTGTTTATTTGAGCAGTGTGGGTGCCGTTAGTGTTGTTATTGGTGATGATGGTGCAGTATTGGTGATGACTGCGTGAGTGGGTGGTAACATCGTCACTGGTAGCAGGTGGATGTGGTGATTATTGGTGGTTGTGGTGGTAAATTGGCAGAGTCATTAGAACGTCGGATAGGGTGCTTTGAAGTATTCGTTCCGACTCTCTTAATTCTATGAGTTCACATTCCGCCATAGTCAACTTCGCCTTTCATCCATTTAAGGTCGATAAAAAAAATACCAGTCAAGTACTGGGATCGATTCTTCATCCATGAGTTCAAATTCCGCCATGGTCACCTTTGCCTTTCATCCATTTAAGGTCGATAAAATGAAATACCAGTGAAGTACTGGGGTCGATTCTTTCTCTGTATCTCTTTTTCACTCGGAGGACGATATAATATGCCTTTGTTTAGTGGAACACCTTACCGTACGTTCAAAGATACAGAGATACGTCATATTGGCTGAAATGTAGCAGTCCCTTGCTGTTGCTGTTGTTGTTACTGTTGTTGTTGTTGTTGTTGTCAAGGTCGGTGGCGGCAGTGGTAATGTTGATGATATTGGTGCTGGAGTCGGAGGTGACGGTAGTGGTGGTTGTTTGGGGAGATTTGCTTTGGGAGAATAATTGGAAGAGGATCCTATGTTAATGATAATTATATTGATTGTGTTGGTGGTGGTGGTGGTGGTGGTGGTGGTGCTGGTGGTGGTGGTGGTTCTGGTGGTGGTGCTTCTGGTTGTGGTGGTGGTGGTGGTGGTGCTGTTGGTGGTGCTGGTGCTGGTGCTGGTGATGGTGATGGTGGTGGTGGTGATGGTGATGGTGATGGTGGTGGTGCTGCTGGTGGTGGTGCTGGTGGTGGTGGTGGTGGTGGTGGTGGTGGTGCTGGTGGTGGTGCTGGTGGTGGTGATGGTGGTGAGGATCGTGATTTTGATTGCCAGTGGTCGCGTGATAATGACAGTTTCGGTTCCCAGCGGGACTTACCTCACGTCAAATATGTTTTCATCAGAACGAAAGGCATGACTATAAAACAAATTACTTACATGCTTCCTATACGTTAGATATTGTTAGTATAATTGGGAAGAGTGGTGGGTTGGCAGTATTGGGAGAGGGTCGGACGCCATGCTTTGACGCATAGAGTTACAGCCCTTGCCATTCTGAGTTCAAATCCCGCCGAGGTTTACTTTGCCTTTCATCCTTACGAGGTCGATAAAATAAAGTACCAGTAATGCACTGGGTAATTGCTGGCCTTGTGCCTAAAGTACAAACAGTTATTATACTTGGGAAGTATTTTAGGGCGGTGGGTTGGCAAAATTGTTAGTGAGTTGGATAGAACATTTTAGAGCAGGTCTTTTCGAAGTGGGTGACGTGAGTGAAATTTAAAATTCTAACTTTAGGATTATTATTTGCTGGGTATGAGGGCGGTGGATTGGCAGTATCGGTAGACGTTCGGACGCCATGCTTTGCAGCATAGAGTTACGGGGTCGATAAAATAAAGTACTAGTCACGTACTGAAGTCGATTTAATCCGGCTCTCTGCTCTCTAAATTTCAAATCCAACCGAAGTCACCTTTACTTTTTATCCATTCGAAGCCAATAAAAGAAGTTATCAGTCACGTACTAGGGTCGATTCTTCATCTATATTTCTTTCTCACTGCCATCCCCTTCCTCTCTGTCCTTCTCTGGAGGCAGTCTGCTGTATTCAGACCTGGAGAGGATTGGGCTCCGTCAGATTTTTAAATGCTCTTGAAGCTTCCTATGTCAATACTGGCTATGGATTTTGTACCCATGACTGACTTGCCATGATTTATTTCTCCAAGTCACAGGGTGTTTTGTGGAAAACCTGCAGTCACGCATGCTTACCTATGTTCTCTCTCTACACCATGGGTGTTACTAGAGCCTAAGCAAAGGTCGATCGAGCTTGGCACCAGTATCGTCGCAACTCTTTTGTTTACCCAAGGCGCTGAGCTGGCCAGCCACAGGTGTGAGCCTCACGAGATGGAATGGCTCTTCCAGCGCATCTCCCTTACCATCCTCCGGGGAAACGCCTTCTCCATTCTGTCCGCCGGGGCTGTGGAGCCGCCAGCACGTGGGACCCTATTTGCTCACTATACAGAGAGATGGGGAGGGCGAGAGAGATGGGGGTGATGATGGTGGGAGTTCGGCTCTTTCGTGTTCGGAGACATTGCACCTGTCAAGAGTGTATATTGATGTATTTATGTACTTGTCATGTTTATCGCATACTAAAATGACTGGAGCAACGTAAAATAAAGTCAAAGACACAATGCACCACACTGTCCTGGAACTGGACTGAAAACTTTACTATCGTCAGCAACCCTAACTACTAAGTCACGGGCCTTCAGGGTTAATAGAAGGTACTTGCACAAGGAGTCCCGCGGTGGGACGGAACTCAGAATCACATGATTGCGAGGTGAACTACTTAACCACACAGTCTATAGATAGATAGATATAGATAGATAGATAGATAGATAGATAGATAGATAGATAAATTTCTATTTATTTGCCACGAGGGCACAAAAGAAGGGGACATTTACACAGTGGGGGAGTTTACATAAATCGAGTAAAGAAAAAAGGAATAACAATAATAATATAACAATAAAAAGTCCTCAAAAGGGAGGGGGCGTGTTGGGGATTGCACATACCCCCGAAAAGTGTGCAACTCTTTTCGCGGGGGAAGCCCAGAGAGGAGGCGCTCCCCCTTTCCTCTTCACTTCTTCACCTACAGAACAATGTAGAGAGAAGGCCCATTTACACGGGCCATTCTCGCTTCTTTCACCCACCTTTCATAAAACTGTCTGGGACCAAGCACTTCTCTCTCCATCCTGATTCTTCTTCCGAAGTGGTATCGGAAGAAGTAAACCAGGTGATGGCCGGAGAGAAAGTCACCCGACCTCAGACCTTTCAGGCGCGTCCACCACACAACCTCTTTCATCATGGCTATTACGCACAGAAAGACCGCCTCTGCTTCATTTCTGAAGGGAGGAGGCGGCTTGATGTTCACCACAGACTCGGCGGTTAATCGAATCGGCGCCACACGCGACAGCAGTCGTTCGACGTAGCCCCACAGATCGGCAACGCCCGGGCAGTGTACCAGTGCATGCGCAACGGTTTCCTCGTCGCGCACGCATCTGGGACAGATCTTTTTCGCGGGATCCCTGCCCGGGCGTCCGTGTCTGTAGAGCTTTTCTCGAACGGGCAGAGCCCCCCGGTAACACTGCCAGGCTAGGGACCTCTGGAAGTTGTCCATGGGTCCCGGGCCGAAAGTTCTACCGAACAGGCTGGCCAGTTCGTCCTCCTCCATGCCTAGCGACTCTCCAAGGGTGTCGTCGCCCCTGCTAGCCACCAACCCTCTATAGAATGTCGAGGTGGATTCTCCACTGACAGTCGGGTCCGCTTGCCAGATAGCCGTGAGCGCCTGGGCACACTCAGTGTGCCAGTTGCCCAGTTTTCTCGGTCTTTGCTTCACCCAGGATTGCAGTTCGGTGAGCGAGACGAGCTGTGGGAAGGCTCGCCTCACAAACGGGGCCCACACCGGCTGACCGTTGAGGAATACCTGTAGATGCCGTAGCCTCAATGCGTGCCTACGCATCAACAGCCACGGCATACCCAGCCCTCCTTTCGAAGGGTGCTGGCAGCAGATGGATCTCCTCACCATGGGAGGCCGCTTCTTCCAGAGGAACTGGAAGAGCATGCGTTCCATGATGGTGAGCTTTTCCTTGGGGCAAGGCACGACGGTCAGGCGGTAGTAGATGACGGACGCTATGTAAGCGTTCGTCACCTCCGCCCGACCTTTCAGTGATAGTTTGCACTTGGCCCACTTCTGGGTCAGCGCAAACACCCTGCTCGTCACCTCGCCCCAATTCTTCTCCACCTGGAGGTCCGGTCCGAACCAGACCCCGAGCAGCTTCACCGGGCCCTCTGTCCACCGCCCGACGACACCGTCTAACGGCATCGGTTTGCCCCTCCACGTTCCGAGTTGCAAACCGACTGACTTGTCCTGGTTCAGCTTAGCCCCCGTCAGCCTTTCGTATTCCTCCAGTAGGGTGGCGATCGCCCCGATTTCCGAGGCGTCCGCCACCATTACTGTTACGTCGTCGGCATAGGCCGAGACCGCTTTGTGCAATCCCGGTTCCAGGGGTATGCCCCGCAGCAACTCCAACTTCCGCAGCAGTGGCTCGAGAGTCAATACGTACAGAAGGGAGGAGAGGGGGCACCCCTGTCTGATGGATCGGGTGATTTGAAACGGCTCCGAGAGGTAGCCGTTTACTTTAATCCTAGAGTAGATGTTGCCACTGTGCATGGCAGAAATCCAGCCCCTGAAAACGGGTCCGAAGCCCGCCGCCGCTAGCACCGCATCCAGGTAACCATGGTCGACCCTATCGAACGCCTTAGATTGATCCAAGTTGATCAGGGCCCCACCAAAGCCGGGTTCGTAGCCAACCCTCTCTATGATGTATCGCATGAGGTGGAGGTTGTCGTGAATGGACCTGGACGGGATAGCGCATGTCTGCGCGTCTCCCACCAAACCACCCACCACAAGCGCCAACCTCTTCGCCAACACCTTGGCCAAAATCTGTAACTCTGCATTCAGCAGAGTTATGGGCCTAAAGTTACTTAAGTCGTCCCCCTTGCTCTCGTCCTTCCTCACTAGCGTGACCACGCCCTTGGTCACAGAACAGGGAATTCTCCCGTTCTGTTGCCAGTTGCAGTAGACAGCCTCGAGGAGTTCGGAGAACAAGACCGGCATAGCTAAATAAAGTTCGTATGGTAGACCATCGAGACCCGGGGATTTGCGTCTGCTGCATTGGCTGAGCGCTTCCCCGATTTCAGTGGCTGTGATTGGCCCTTCGCAGCACTCCGCTTCGCCGCTCGAAAGACGCGGTAGACCGTCGAGGTATGGACCGAAGTCCACATCCCCGTCCGGCCCCCCGCCACCTCCGAACAGTCGAGCAAAGTGCCTTTGAAAGGTCTCGCACATTCGCTCAGGTTCAAGGATCACCCGTCCATCCTGGTCTCGCAAAGACCGAATGGTGGATTTAATCCCACTCTTGGCTTCTGTCACGCGGGCCCAGCTAACAGCTTTGGTCCCCTCGTTTCCTAAAGCACGTATTTTACTTCGGACAACGCAGCCTTCGTGCTTCGCGTCAAAGAACTGGCTCAATGCCGTTCTCGTCGCTAACACTCTGGCTACGTCTCCGCTCCTAATCGCCTCTTCTAGTTTATCTGTTAACTCCCTTTCCCTCCTATTTCTATTCGCCGCTAGTTCCTTACTGTAACCTATCGAACTTACTCTAATCTCTCTCTTTAGAGATATCCACCACCTACTGTTGACGATCGCTCCCGTCAACCGCATCTTAACTAAGCTACTAATCCGGTTTCTGTAATCTTTCTTTGTCGGTAAGGACAAGTTCATCTTCCAGTAACCGGGACCCTGTCTATGCGTTCTATCAAGGTTGACCACGCAGGTCACTAATTTGTGATCTGAATAGCCAACCATGATCAGTTCTGGACAACTAAATACGTCCCTATCCTTACTCCTAACCAAAAACCTATCTAGGTACGATCTAGATTGTCCACTGCGGTTTGCCCAGGTCCAGGTTGGCGCAGTTGGACAATCTAGTCGAAATCTATCGACCAGGTCGAATCGATCGAGTAACCCCTTGAGGCTGCTACACCCCCCTCTATCGGGACATGCCCCTGCATAGTCCCAACGCGCATCTAGGATTCCATTCCAGTCCCCCACTAAAAGCAGGGAACGCGACGTTCCTAGAAAAGTCTCCAGACGTTGGAAGAAGTCGGCTCTCTCCGCCCCGAAGGGAGCATAAAGACCGACCAGTCTGAAAGCCCCGCCTTCACCACCTCCGACGTCCAGCACCAGTAATCGACCCCCCGGGTCCGAGTGAACAATCTGTACGTCGAGAGTCAGACGTTTATCCAGCAGTACGGCAACTCCCCCCCCGCCTCCGGGTTGACAGAGAGATGCGTGCATCTCAAAGTCATCGAAGGCGGGCGCCAGCTGTCTCACGCTGCTGATCCGACTCTCGCAAACAACCATCACATCTATACTTTGTGACCTGAGGTCACTTAGAAGCTTTGCTTGCTTCCAAGCTGAGCTCAGGCCACGCGCGTTCAAACAGCCAACTCTCAATTGATCTATTTTGGTGTTGAAAGTGAAGAAAGAAAAGCACTTACCTCTCCGGGTGGCGTAATTTCCATGGCATCAGGTGTGTTGGGTGGAGGGATGTTTTGTGGTGGTGTGGGGGTACACGTGTGTGGTGGGGTTGGGGTATTTGGAGTTGTGTCAGGGAGAGGGGCGGTTATGGGGAAATCTTTCAAGAGGACGCGATTCAACGGTTTTAAACAGGGGGGGCTCACGTCCCGTCTAAATTGTTCTTTTAAGGAACGATAAAGGTCCAGAGGGACCTTTATCATTTTTAAATGGGTGAAGTTCTCTGTTGAGATAAAGTTTGGCCCTTCGGTCTGCACCATAGGGTTATTGTTTATTAATTTAACCAGTTTTTTGTTTTCTTTATTTATATATGTGTATTGCAACGTCTTTTTTTGTGATGCTGTCAATGTTTCGGAGAGGGGAGGCGCAGATTTATTTTTGTTTGTTGAGGGTGGGGTGTTTTTGATTGGAGTTGGTGTTTGTGTGTGGGTTATTTGTGGTGTGCTGGGTGTGTGTTTTCTTTTTTTTCTTTTAACTTGTCTGAAGGCTTCTCCTCCTTCTTCTTCAGAAGTTGGGGGAAACTCTTCAGCGCTAGGTGGGAGGGACGTGTTGTGTGGTTGTTTTTTTTTTGCGGGAGGGGTAGATTTGTTACTGTTTTTTTTATTATTTGTTTGGAATGGGTTTTGTGGTGGTGGTGGTGGTAATGTTTGTGTCGTGCTTGTGGTTGGTAATGGTGGTGGTGATGTTTGTGTTGTGGTTGGTGGTGGTGATTTTTGTGTCGTGCTTGTGTTTGGTGCTGGTGGTGGTGATGTTTGTGTTGTGTTTGTGGTTGGTGGTGTCTGTATTTTGTTTGCTGTGTGTGGTATTAGTGTATTTTTGGAGGTGGGTGGTGCTGGTGTACTGTTTGTGGTGGGTGTGGGCAATAGTCCTTTTTGGGGGATACGTTTCGGGCAGTTAGCCTTAACGTGTCCCCTTTCCATGCATAAATAGCATGCTGGTCTTCTCCCCTCTACAATTATGTCTATTGGGGTAAGGTCATCCAGCCAGATGCGATCCGGGATTTGTGCTATTCTTTCGGGCCTCATTTGGACTAGTATGTCGAGGCCCATTCCCAGGAACGCATCTCCAGTTGCCTTCCCCATTGACAGCATAGTGTCTTCGCCCATATCAATGAAGCCAGCAATAGCCCACCAGAAGTCCATTGTGGG
>OZ024752.1:26066365-26071365 GCA_964016885.1 Eledone cirrhosa
TGTGTTGGTTGTTATTGTGTTGGTTGTTATTGTGTTGGTTGTTATTGTGTTGGTTGTTATTGTGTTGGTTGTTATTGTGTTGGTTGTTATTGTGTTGGTTGTTATTGTGTTGGTTGTTATTATGCTATTGTTGGTAACATTGGAGTTAGTAATTACTGGTTGTGAGGTTGAAGAAATATAAAACAGAGGCAGCTGTGCTATACACACACACACACAGACAGACACACACACCATCTGATCGTCTCTAGAACCTATTTGAATCTAGGTGGACTGTGCCAACTAGAGTTAAGTAGTGCCTCTGTCGACAATAACAGACACGGTGCAGCGTCAGTGATGGGATAAGAACTCACCAAACTCAACCTTTGACACTGGCCATCTGTGGTTCTATATGACTGCCGTGTACTGGAGGATATACACATATATAAGAGGACACACACAGACACATCTATACACACACACCCATACACATACATACACACACACACAAACATACACACACACACACATAAACATACATACACACCTACACACACACACACATACATACTCACCTATACACACATACACACACACCTATATACACATATACACACACATATACACACACACACACATATATATATATGTGTGTGTGTGTCCGTGTCTATGTGTATCTCTTTAACTCTCCATATATAGATGTTTATGTTTGTGTATGTGTATGTGTGATTGTTTGCGTGTATGCATATATATATATATATATATATATATATATATATATATAAACACATACATACATATATAAATATATATACATATCCATATATATATACATGTATATATACAATATATATATACATGTATATATACAATATATATACATATCCATATATATATACATATCCATATATATATACATATATATGTGTGTATATATATATATATATATACATATATATATATATCCATATATATACATATATATATATATATACATATATACATATCTATATATATACATATACATACATATATATTCATATATACATATCCATATATATATATATATATATACATACATACATATATATATACATATATACATATTATTCATATATATATATATATTATATATATATATATACACACACACACACATATATATATATATATATATATATGTTTAAATATATATGTATGTAGATGCATGCAAACATGTATATATACATTCCTAGATACACATATACATATAGAGAGGCAGTGTACCAATGAACCCAACACAATTCTGGTGTTGACCTCGGTGTGACCCGTCTTTTAATTGGATTTGATCCTAGGCACAGCTAATTGGGCATCCGGTCACATTGGTGTTACGATGGATACTGGCACACAGGGAGAGTGTAGTCACGATAACAATGATGATGATGGTGGTGGTGGTGGTAGCGGTGATGGTGGTGATGGTGGTGATTCTGGTAGTTATAGTGGTGGTGGTGGTAGCGGTGATGGTGGTGGTTCTGGTGGTTATAGTGGTGGTGGTGGTAGCGGTGATGGTGGTGGTTCTGGTGGTTATAGTGGTGGTGGTGGTTGCGGTGATAATTGCGGCGGTGGTGGTGGTGGTGGTAGTGGTGGTGGTAGTGGTGGTGATGGTGATGGTGTGGAGGTAGGGGTGGTGGTGATGATTGTGGTGATGGTGGTGGTGATGATGGTGTGGTGGTGGTGGTGAGGGTGGTTGTGGTGGTGTGGTGGCGGTGGTGGTGGTGGTGAGGTGGTGGTGGCGGTGATGATTGTGGTGGTGGCGATGGTGTCGGTGGTGGTGGTGAGGGTGGTGGTGGTGGTGATGGTAGTGGTGGGGATGATTAAGACGATGACAATAATGATGCTGATGATGGTGGTGGTGGTGGCAGTGTTGGTGGTAGTGGTAGCAGTATTGGTGGTGTGGGTGACAGTGGTGGTGGGAGGGGGGGGGGGGGGCAGTGGTGTTGGTGGTGGTGGTGGCGATGGTGGTGGTGGTGGTGATGGTGGTAATAGTGGTGGTGTTGGCAGCGGTTGTGGTTGTGGTGGCCGTTCTGGTGGTGGTGGGGTTGATTACGACGATGACAATGATGGCGATGATGGTGGGGTAATATTGATGGTGTGACAGCTGGCTAGGTATGTGCAAAGGAGGCCGTTGAATGGTAATGTCCGATATATATATATGAATAAAGTTAGTCCTTCATCAGTGATCTTCCAACCATCATTGGTATTTCATCGCTTTAAAGATTTAAAGACCATATACTTCCGGTTGGTGCGAGCAACGGCTAAAAAAAGTCGTTGGGACACGTAAATAAAGGGGACACGAGAGTGTAAACAAACAAGGATGGTGAAGCAACGAAAAGTGAGGAAGAACGAGTCAAGTCCCAAATTTCCATGAATATAAGTTCGGTGAAATCGTGAACGAGAGAGAATAAAGACCATCAAACCTGGTTGGAATGTGAGCAAGGAAGGAATTTCGTACAGGTCTAACGGGAGGAAGAAGGAATCTAGTCTGTGAATTCGGTGAACATAAGTTCTGTGAAATCGTAGACGAGAGAGAGAAAAAAAGGCCAACCAGCCTGACCAAGCGTGCGAAAGAAAAGAATTACGCACAGGTCAAACGGGAAGAAGGAAGAGGAGGAGAGATAGTAACAGAGAGTGAGTGAGTGAGTGAAGGGTGAGGAAGAGGCTAACAGAGAGAGTGACTGTTAGAGAGGGTAAAGATACAGAGAAAGAGGAAGCAGTAAGAACGAAATAGACGGGTCACAGCGGGGGAAAAAATGTGTAAATATGAGAATAAACGTGCTGCGAGGTTGCAAATAGGTTACATATGAATAAAGTTAGTCCTTCATCAGTGATCTTCCCACCATCATTGGTATTTCATCGCTTTAAAGACCATATACCTCCGGTTGGTGCGGTGGCGGTGGTGGTGGTGCTGGTGGTGGTGCTGGTGGTGCTCGTGGTGGTGATGCTGGTGATGGTGGTGGTGGTGCTGGTGGTGCTGTTGGTGCTGTTGGTGCTGGTGGTGCTGGTGCTGGTGGTGCTGGTGGTGCTGGTGCTGGTGAGGCTGGTGGTGGTGGTGGTGGTGGTGCTGAGCATTCAATAGACACGTGTACGTACGGTTCAACTATATTTAAGTGAGATTGAGTGTAACACTGTGTCACATGACTGGATCCCAATTGAATTACAGGTACAGTCAATTCGACAGCCTTCTGTTTTCCTGTCTATCTAAATTCACTCACAAGGCATGGGCCGAACCATGGATATAGCAAAAGACACTTGCCCAAGATGCCACCGAATGGGGTCAAACCTGGGACTTGACGATTGTGAAGAGAACTCGGCTATTCACACACACACACATGGTTATGAGTGTATGTATGTGTGTATGTATGATGATGTGCGTATATACAAGTGTGTGTATACATGTATATATATGTATACATATATATATATATGTGTGTGTGTGTGTGTGTGTGTGTGTGTGTGTGTGTGTGTGTGTGTGTGTGTGTGTGTGTGTGTGTGTGTGTGTATAGAGAAAGAGTGAGGGAGAGAGAGATGTAAGTATATATTGGTTTGTGAGCTTATGCGTGTGCGTCTATGTGTGATATATATATATATATATATATATATATATATATATGTATATATAGTATTTACGTATCGAGAAAGAGAGAAAAAAAGGGGGGATAGGTGAAACATATAGTTATTTGCCAAGTAGCGTATGCCAAAGGTGCTCGATACTAGTGCCGGCAGTATTAAATATTCGAAGTGTTAATATTTAGTGGGCTAGAGAGTTAGCAGAGCGTAAGCACGTGGGAAAGTAAGAAATCGGAGAATAGACCGTTAAAAAAAAATAAACATGTTTTCCAGTTACTAGTACTATCTAGCGGTCGCAACTCCAGGTAGAAGGAGCAACGTGAAATAAAGTGTCTTGCTCAAGGACATAACGCATCGCCCGGTCCAGAAACCGAACTCACAACCTCAAGATTGTGAATCCAATTCTCTAACCACTCAGCCACACGCCTTTATATATATATATATATATGTATATGTATATATATATATATATATATATATATATGTATGTATATATATATATATATATATGTATGTATATATATATAATATATATATATATATATCTATATATATATATGTATGTATATATATATATATATATATATATATATATATATATATATATATATATATATATATATATACTCTTTTACCTGTTTCAGCCATCCGGCTGAGGCCATGCTGGGGCACCGCCCTTGTTGCTACACATTTTATCTCCAGCCTGTATAGGTTGGCCACTGGTGTAGGAGGGAGTTTGTTGCTGCTGCCCTTAGGTTTCCCTCGTGTCTTGCTGTGGGCTCATCCGGGATCCTGGATAACAAGGTGTCGAGATGTTTCTTAAAGACATCCACCTCCACGTCATGCAAGTCTCGCAGATGCCTCGGCAGCCTGTTGAAGAGTTGAGGGCCCTTGAATCCCAGGCTATTGCAATACCTGCTCCTTATTCTAGATGTGGAAGACGGGACCTTTGGCACCACACAGTGACGTCCTGTTCGACGGTTGGTCCAGCTCCCAATGCCAAAGTTTGGTGCTAGTCCCTCCAGGATTTTCCACATGTAGATCACTGCGTATCTCTCCCGTCTTCGCTCCAAGGAGTAGAGGTTCAGTTCCTTTAGCCTCTCCCAGTAGCTTGTCTCCCTCATCTTGGCAATCCTCTTGGTGTAGCTTCGCTGGATTGCCTCAAGCTCCGTGGTTAGTTTGACACTATGGGGTGACCACAGCTGGGAGCAGTAGTCCAGGCGGCTTAGGACAAAAGTCCTCCACAGTGTCAACATGGTGTCTCGATCTCTTGTAAGGAAAGTCCTCAAGATCCAGCCAGCGAATCGTCTACATGTTGTCGCCACCTTCATGATGTGTGAAGAAAAAGATGCATCATCGCTCATGTCTATGCCCAGGTTTCGTATCGATTTTGACACGGGGATATCGGTCCCTCCTGG
>OZ024752.1:26076365-26098865 GCA_964016885.1 Eledone cirrhosa
TGTTGTTGATGTGTGCTGTTGTTGATGTGTGTTGTTGTTGTCTCCGTGTGTGTTATCGTTGTTGTGTGTGTTGTTATTGTTGTTTGTGTCTGCGCGTCTGCTGTTGTTGTTTCTGGGTATGTTGCTATTGTTGTTGTTGTTGATGTGTGTGTTGTTGTTATTGTTGTTGTTTGAGTCTGTGTGTCTGTTGTTGTTGGGATGTGTGTTGTATATGTGTGTGCGTATATTGTTGCTTTTGTTTTTGATGCTCCAGCGTAGTTTTGTAAATGATTTTTCTATTTCTGACAGACAACTAATCATATTTACCTTCTTGAATGTCGCAAATTTCGGCGGCAAACATAACACAGACATTTCATCATTATCTATTTTTGCGTTCCCATATATGTTGGTGTTTTTGTTGTTGAACTCTTCTAATAATGAGGTGTCGGCCATGTTGATACCATCAATTTTGTCGGGATATCTATTGGAATACTCTATAGTATCCTGATTTAGCTTTGCCTGTTTAAGCCACTTTAGTTTCCTGTTAAAGTGCTTATCACATTCTTGAGTAATGTACTGTTCTTCAGGGCGTATAAGGCTTATAAATATTAGTTTCTCTCTTGGTGTGGTGATTCTAGCTATTTCTTGTATTAGGTTACGCTTTTGTTTCTCTTGATGACTTAATTCTCTATAGATCTTCTTTTTTATGTTTAGAATTAATGTTCGTTTTAGCCTATCTGCTTGTTTTTTGGTGAGTTGTAATCTTCTAACGTCGGTATTGATGGTGTTGGTGTAGATTCTGGAAGAGGCACACTGCTTTATGAAGGATAGTTGTCGAGATGTTATGGTTTTTCGTAGACAACAGAACATGGTGGTTTTCAGTATTCTGTTAGCCTGGCTAAGGCTTACGATATTTCGTTTCTGAATTTGTTTAGCAAGATTCTTTATCTGAAATCGTGTGTTGAAACCGATATTGTTATACTTTGGGAGGGTCATGTTGCCAATATGAAACACACGCACCAGTTGCTTTCACTTCAATTTATTATATATTTATAAATTTATAAATTTACAAATCTACAAACTTATAAATTTCTGGTTGGTTGGTTGGTTCCACAACCAGATAGTTGTTTATATATAGTCATAGTCCTTTCGTCACACACTCTGTGACCTCTTCAGTGACTGGGGATTCCTTTCTTTGTTTCTGTGCCTTTCCTTTGTTCTGTCCTACGCCATTTTGTTTCTGTGTGTGTGTTGTGTGCTCAGTTTGCGCATGCGCCACATCCGGGTGTCTGTGTGTGTTTGTGTTCATTATCTATTTGTTTATTTATTTACATGTTGTTGGTTGGTTGTTTGTTCTATGTGTGTGTGTGTGTTTTCATTTTGTCCTTAATTGTAAGTTGTGATGTTGCTGTTCCACTCATATTTTCTATTTAATTTTGGTTGTAATTCTTTTATGCTTACTGCCTCTGTAATTTGCCTAAACATTGCAGCTTTTCTGTGTGTGGATTCTATTTTTATTTCTATGTCCTATAATTTACCCTTGTGTTCTATCTTAGCATGTTGGTAGAGTACAGATGATTCTTTATTATCTTGAAGGTCCCGCCAGTGTTTATTTATCCGTTCCCCTATACTACGAGCTGTCTCACCTATGTACACTATATTTTTGTTTCTACATTGTCCTTCAGTACATCTTATGCTATACACTACATTTCTAGTTTTACAGTTAATATGGGGGCTTATTTTACAGGTTATACATTTCTTATCTATACATGAGGGTCTTTGGAACGGGTATGTCTTGCTAATAAGTGTTTTTACGGAGGTACCTGGTCTTTCTACTATCTTAATATTGAGTAATATAGTGTACATAGGTGAGACAGCTCGTAGTATAGGGGAACGGATAAATGAACACTGGCGAGACCTTCAAGATAATAAAGAATCATCTGTACTCTACCAACATGCTAAGATAGAACACAAGGGTAAATTAGAGAATATAGAAATAAAAATAGAATCCACACAGAAAAGATGCAATGTTTAGGCAAATTACAGAAGCAGTAAGCATAAAAGAATTACAACCAAAATTAAATAGAAAATATAAGTGGAACAGCAATATCACAACTTACAATTAAGGACAAAATGAAAACACACACACACATAGAACAAACAACCAACCATTAACATGTAAATAAACAAATAAATAAATGAACATAAAAACACACAGACACCCGGATGTGGCGCATGCGCAAACTGAGCACACAACACACACACAGAAACAAAATGGCGTAGGACAGAACAAAGGAGAGGCACAGAAACAAAGAAAGGAATCCCCAGTCACTGAAGAGGTCACAGAGTGTGTGACGAAAGAACTATGACTATATATAAACAACTATCTGGTTGTGGAACCAACCAACCAACCAGAAATTTATAAATTTATAAATTTATTATAAATTTATTATAATAAACTGAAGTGAAAGCAACTGGTGCGTGTGTTTCTTATTGGCAACATGACCCTCCCAAAGTATAACAATATATATATATATATATATATATATATATGTGTGTATGTGTGTGTGTGTGTGTGTGTGTGTGTGTGTGTGTGTGTGTGTGTGTGTGTGTGTGTGTGTGTGTGTGTGTGTGCGCGCGTGTGCGCGTGTGTGTGTGTGGTCATGACAGTGATGGTCATGACAGTAATGGTAATGATGTGGTTGTGGGGTGGTTGGCTTCGTAGTGATAGTGTTTCTCATGGTAGATATTTTCCAAATGGGAGTGCACGCCCAAATAATAGAGTGTATGCCCAGCAGATGGCAGCCGCGAACATACGGTCAGAGTCGATACAAACAAGAAATACTATCACACGACCAGAAGAAGCACGACCACGAACAGCTAAGTATGAACGGTGGGACCCGATGCTAGCGAAAACAGTGGACGTCCAGCAGAAGGCATCCAAAGAACGAAAGGTCGGAAGCAAGGCAACCATAGCAGAGGATGTCTTGCCAAAGACCGAATGGTCGGTGCCGATGCAAAGAGGCTCTGCCCTATCGTGCACGCGTAGAAGGCCTCAAACGTACGAAAGATCGGTCCCGATGCAAGCGAACACTGGCCACACAAAAGTGTGCGCGTGCCAGAAGGACGGAGAGAATTAACAGTCAGTACCGATGAGACCGCGCACTGCCTCTAGGTAGTGTATGCGTAACAAAAACACAAAGAACGAACGGTCTACACCAGTCATGTGCAACGTGTGGGCCGCAGGCAGCATGCGGCCCGCGAAGCTTTCTGATTGGCTCACCCAAGTCACCAAAATGAAATCTTTCTGTTTTTTTACCCCAACTTTTCAGTCGTAATTTATCTTTCTATCATTTTTACGATCGAGGAAAACAACTTGTACGAATTCTGAAGAAACAAATCAATCAACACAACCTGAGTTACCACCCTTCTTTTTAATGTGGGCACGAATGTAAATTAGCGCTTGCGACCCGCCCGATGATGAACCATATCTCATGCAGACCGCTTCTCGAAAAAGGTTGCCCATGCCTGGCCTACATTCTGTCTTCTTCGCGGGTGTGTTTGCGTGCGTGTGTGGAATTGAATTCGTTAGACTGCACCATTTAAAATACTCATCAATTAATCCGGTACTTTCACCACTGAATCAGTTTGACATTTCAATTTTTAAACATTTTCTTTTAAATAGCCATATATGTACTATTTCACTTTGAATTCTTTATGACTTTACATTTTTATTCTTGAATACAGGATTCGATTAATCTATTGAATGTGAAACAGTAATTTTACTATTTTTTTCCCATAATATTATATTGGTTCTTAATGTACCGCTTTCCGGCAAATCCATGTACATACTCGGGATAGGCTTTTTTTTCGCTTTCTTCTATCCGTACTTCATGAACTACTGTATTTATTTTAACTATAAAATAAATCCGTTTATATTCGTATTGTTACATAAATTTAGTATAGCACTTACATGGCTTAATATGCTAAAAGTAGCAGTCACATTTTTCGTCTCCATTCTATCTATCTATCTATGTATATATATATATATATATATATATATATATATATATATATATATGAGGTTCACAGTGGAAGTGAGAAACAGGTTTAGTGCTCTGTGTGGAGAGTCAGAGGAGAGAGAGATTGGATGGACTGAGGAGAGTGTGACGAGGAGGTACGGGCACTTCACCAATGCAGTGGCGAAAGCAAGTGAAACCCTGGTGCCGAGGAAAAAGAACAAAGGGAAGCACGTCAGCTCTGCAAACCCAAAAGTGTGTGCAGCCAGAGAACACCTGAAAGCTGCCAGGGACCAATTCTATGCTGATCCTACGGAGGAGAGGATGGAGACTGTGGAGGTGATGAGGGAAGAGCTCTGTACCGCTTACACTGAGGTCAGAGAGGAGGCACTGATAGAGAAGATCAGAAGTGTGGAGAGAGCGGTTGACAGATCTGGATGTAAGGAGAGCTGGATGATCATCAACGAGATCACAGGGAGGAAGAAAAGGTGTTCGAGTCAGATCCAGGGAACGGGGCCCGAGGATAGGAAGAGGAAATGGCTAGACCATTTTAGGACCATACTAGGAGAGCCACCCTCCACAGCCCAGAGCACTGGGGAGATCAGGCGGCTGTTTGAGGAACTGGATGTTGAGACAGAGCCCTTCACCAGAGAGGAGCTTCAGAGAGCCAAGAAGAAGATCAAGGAGGGCAAGGCTCATGGAGAAGATGGAGTGGCATCAGAGGTGATGAAGAGGTGTGATTTTGATGATATCATCCTGGGGTTCTGTAACGGGGCACTGGAGAAAGGAGTTGCCCCGAATCAGTGGAGGATCAGTAACATCGTCCCAGTGCCAAAGAAGGGAGATCTCTCTAACACCAACAACTACCGGGGGATCTCACTGACATCACTTGTGGCAAAGACCCTCAACAGGATGATTCTTAACAGGATCCAGCCTGAGATGGAGAAGAAGCTCAGGGACAACCAGAACGGCTTCAGAGAGGGTAGATCAACCACCAGTCACATCCTGATGCTGAGGAGGATATTAGAGGGAGCTAGAGCAAAGTGCTTTCCTGCGGTCATGGTTTTCATTGACTTTAGGAAGGCCTTTGATTATGTGGACCGTTACTGCCTGATGAAGATCTTACAGGCTTATGGAATCCCCAAGAGGATAGTGGACCTGATATCACTGCTCTACACCAACACCAAAGCCCAAATCATTACACCTGATGGGATGACAGAGTTCTTTGAGATACTGGCTGGAGTGCTCCAGGGAGATACATTGGCTCCCTACCTTTTTATCATCGTAGTGGACTATTGTATGCGCCTTGCACTGGAGAAACACCAGGACTCTGGCTTTACTGTAACACCGGCTCAGAGCAGGAGAGTTGGGGCGAAAAAGGTATCGGATGCTGAATTTGCCGACGACATAGTTTTGGTGACAAATACAGTGAAGGAGGCAGAGGATTTGATGCGGGAGGTTGAGACTGTGTCGATTAGTGTGGGGCTGAGAATGAATGAGACTAAAACAAAATATCTGGTAGAGAATGTTGAGAAGCCAGAGGGGATCACTAATGTAGGCGGGAAGCCGCTGGAATTGGTTGAGGACTTCCTGTATTTGGGAGCAAAGATTGGGAATACGGAAGATGATGTGGTTGAGAGGAAGAGCAAGGCCTGGGCGGCGTGTCACAGCTTGAGGTCGGTGTGGAAGTCGGACCTTCGTAGAGACCTGAAAATCCGCCTCTTCATTGCTGTAGTGGAGTCTGTGCTGCTGTATGGGTCTGAGACTTGGACACTGACCAAGAGACTCACTCAGATGGTGGATGGGTGCTACACGAGAATGCTGAGGATGGCTCTGAACATTAATCAGTATACACTGAGGATGAAAAACTCAGAGCTGTATGGGAGCATCCCAAAAGTCAGCTCAAAAGTGACACAGAGGAGACTGAGGTTGGCTGAACATGCTCACCGACATCCAGAGTTGACATTGCACTCAGTGCTCCTTTGGGAGCCCCTACATGGACACACTAGAAGAGGAAGACCAAGGTTAACATATGTTGATGCCCTAAGGACAGACACTGATCTGCTGGAGATGCAGGATATGGCAGCGATAATGAGGGACAGAGACCGCTGGAGAGAACTGGTCCATGGATCTCGGGAATTTTACCCACCTTATATATATATATATATATATATATATATATCTGTCTGTCTGTATGTATGTTGGTTTGTCTGCATGTATGTCTATCTATCTATTGTTAGGCTACAAGTAACAGTCACATCTTTTCGTTTTCAATATCTATCCCAACTACCTATCTAGCTACCCCTATATATATATATATATATATATATATATATATATATATATATATATATATATATATATATATATATATCTACACACGAACATATATATATATATATATATATATACCATACACACTATACACTCAGGTTTATGTCAACCGTCGTTCCCCCTAAAACACTTGCTAAAACAATCCCTACAACTTATCTACTGAGAATACAACCTACAAAGCATCTGTTTAACTTAAGTGGTTTATTGTAAATATTGTATGAAAAATAGTCCAGTCATTTACCAGTATAATTTACACACGAATATATACGCTGAATGAGGGGTGTGCAACATATTCCGTTGGCGGGCCACTTTTGAACATTGGAACAACTATTAGGGCCAGTCACTGTAAAAAATATGTAATCTAATGAAAACCACATCTTTCCATAACATGGAACTGGGAAATTATAACACACATAACCCGATCAGTGAAGCCCTTTAGTATAGGTCAACTAACAGAAAATTGTATCACGGTTACGAAAAAAATTCTAAATAAGTCTACAAGGTAAAAATTAAAAACGGTCATCGCGGGTCACTCTGACTGGTCTGGCGGGCCGGATTGTGACCGGCGGGCCGCCTGCTGCACGCCCCTGTGCTAAATGGTGCGTAGATGTGAAATGAATGGTTATTGGTGTGCTTGCTAGTTCAAATTTGCTGCCGATGAAAGGACAAAACAGGTTATATTTTATGTTTTACATAACACTTAGTAATTAACAGGTTTCCGACGTTCCTATCTGTTTCACTGCATATTCTAGACCGCATCAAGATAAAGGCCGCTTGTCTAATTGGCATGAAGTCACTGACAAACTTACTCCAGATTCTGACTTATAAATATCACCAACAAACACACCCTAGGCTCTGAGCTAAAAATGTCACCAACAAACGCCTTCCAGCCCCTGACTTACAAAAGTCGCCAACAAACACACCCTAGGCTCTGACTTACAAAAGTCACCAATAAACACACCCTAGCCCCTGACTTACAAAAGTCACTAACAAACACACCCTAAGCTCTGACTTATAAATGTCGCCAACAAACACACACCCTAGGCTCTGACTTACAAATGTCACCAACAAACACACCCTAGGCTCTGACTTATGTTACCAACAAATCCACTCTAGCCTCTAGCTTACAAATATTTTCTGTCCTCTTTCTCTACCTTTTCTAATCGCTACTACAATGTCCTCTGCTCCTTGGAACTGGCTAACCTCGTACCATCCGCACTCATATACCCAGCCTCACATATCTCTCCTCCTTCTCCTTTATTCACTAATATTGTGCCATGTTCTCGGCGCCGTACTAACCACTACGTCATTCCTCCCCCAAACTCGTTCCTTTCACTATCGTATTCCAGAAATGTTTTTACTGCACGAGTTAATGTACAACAATCGAAACTAAAGATCAACAGCATCAGTCTTATTAATATAGGAGAATCTACAAAGGGAATGGGCTTTTCAGCGCTGTTTACAAATTTCGCTAATATATATTGGTGAAATCACAAAGACACAAATAAAATATATTTAATATATTTTATTTGTGTCTGCATTCATTATTCTTCAGAATTTTTCACAAAAATTTTACCAAAGATTTCCAAAAATTTCTATAAAAGATTTTACAAAGTATTTCACCAAAAATTTTTCAAAACATTTCAACAAAAATGTTCTCCAAACTTACCTGAATAATTTCATTAAGTATTCATTAAATTTCACGATTTTCGCATCTTAAATGTCTTCATGAATGTGGAATCGAAATCTGAAAGCTGAGAGTCAGAAGACAAAAAAGAAACGACTATTTAGTCTGACTAACAATTCAGTTAACAGGATCATATTTTAAAAGTTATATTATATATGCGGTGGATTGGAGTATCGGTAGAGGGTCGGGTGCCATGCTTTGCTATTCTCGCTTTTATAAATATGAATTATCCGCCCCCACAGCTTTTGTAATACCCACATTCAACGTTACATTTCTATTGATTACGGGACACTTGTAACCTATAAACATTATTATTATCATCAAAGGGCGGTGAATTGGCAGCATCGGTAGGGCGTTAGACACCATGCTTTACAGCACATAATTATGGCCCTTTACGTTCTGAGTTCAAATCCCGCCGAGGTTAACTTTGCCTTTCATACTTACGAGGTCGGTAAAATAAAGTACAATACACTGGAATAATTGCTGGCCTTGTGCCAAAAATAGAAACAATTATTATTGTCATCAAAGGGCGGTGGATTGGCAGTATCGGTAGAGAGTCGGACGCCATGCTTTGCAGCAAAGAGTTATGGCCCTTTATGGTGTGAGTTCAAATCCCGTCGAGGTTAACTTTGCCTTTCATCATTACAGGGTCGATAAAATAAAGTACCAGTCATGAACTGGGATATTTGCTGGCCTTGTGCCAAAAGTAGAAACAATTATATGTATAACGTCTAATTATATTCTAGTTTTTGACGTGCTTAACTTCTCAGTACGCGTTTTCATAATGTAAATCTTAGGATACCGATTTCTATTTTTAAGATTATAGTATTAATTATCAAAGACAATTTTTTCTGTTATATTATCGGACATAATTCGCCGATTCGGAGCGCCAGCACTGTGGTGACGAGATGTAGATGGCCGAGGAGCGTAACGTCTTGGAAGGGACAAGGTAGCACTGAACCTAGCAAGGTATCCTTATATATATATATATATATATATATATATATATCAGCAGAAGATTACAATTACATATGACGACCAAACAGCAAAAAGGAGGCCATGCTTCAACCTCTCAAACAAAGACGAAAAGTTGGCCCAGGCATGGAAGCGCATCAAGCAAGAGCAAACTTGGGCCAACTTAACTGTCCCGGTAGAAGCTATTGAGGCAGTGGAGCGCAAAACGGTGCATTATAGATGCATCTCAGCACAAACAAAACGGGCAGCGTTAATCCCACAAGAAGATATCGAAATCGCGCTGAGGTGCATCAGAGAAAACACCCAGTACATAGAGAGAAGCAGACAGTACAGCACCATTTCGGTGTTGTTCAAGTCAGAAGCCCTCGCTATGAAACACGCCATGACTCCTTGCAAAACCAGCAAGGTCATAATGTACCCCTCCCACATGGGAAAAAGAACGGCCCGTCTCCGCATTCCCAGAATCCCACCAGGACTTGACATGTGGTGGCTTCTGGGATGTGTGATTGTGGAGGGGACGGATACAGTCCCTATAGAAATCACCAGGGCGGCCAGAGAGGACTGGTCAGAGGTTGACCTGGAGATCCTTCTCCAGATCCGGCCCGAGTATGTGAAGACAATCCCAGACCATATCCGACTTCAGAATGGGACTGTCATTCACATTATGACCGAAGGCAAAAGGCCGCAGTGTTTTGTTTGTGGGGAAAAAACCCATTTGCGAGCCTTCTGCCCTCAACTGCTGAAAGAGGCAAGGGGTCGAAAGGCTCCACTGCTGCCGACGCCGGGGTGAGGACCACAACCAATACCTTCACCGGCAAAACCACCAACAACAACACCAATAGAAAAAACACCACCAACATTGACCACCCAGGGTGAAACGAGGAAAACTGTCAAATCCCCCCCCCCCCAAATACACACACCAATAAAACCTTAACCATGCATACAAACAAACTTACAAACACAGACCCCTCATCTACCAGTAGTGAAGATTAGGGAAATCCAAAATCCCCCAAAATACAAAAAAGGAAACACAAAAAAAAACAAAAAAACTCAACAAAGCACAAAAGCACCCACAATAAAAAAACGCAGACACCATCCACGCAAACATCTCTCCAATGACACCAACACCACCATCACCATCACCAGAATCCCCCAAACGAAAACAACCGAAACTGACGCAAGAACAAATATACACACAAACATCTGAAACCACAGACATCGCACTCACAACAAACACAGATACAACCGAAACAACACCACCAAAACCATCACCACCACAGCCACGCAAACAAATAAAATCACACCAACAAAACATACAAAACTTTGTGCTCGTCAGGAGGGCCAACAAGGAACTGATGGCCCTCGTAGCACGAAGTGAAAATATACAAAAAGAGGGGGAAATGTTTAAATCGAGCACATTTCGCGTGCCGGAAGATTTAGTTCTGGTGCGAATGTCGCTCGACATATTCAAAGAAATACGATACAGCTTTCCTAGGGACGTGGGAACCCCGAACGTAAAACCCACTTCAAGACTTTTAAAGGGGTTCCCAAAAGAAACCCCACTAACTATGGAGGTCGAACAACCCGACCTTCACAAGAGCCCGGAAGGTAAGTAAACCTTCCTCTCTCTCTCTGTTTAACCTGCCAACATGGCCGTATTCATCATCATCATCATCATTCTTCGACTACTGTCGAGATGATCGATCTCACTCTCATGCCCCAGAATTCCCTGTCCCCCATCGCTGCCCCCAGGTCCCGTCTACTGATTCCCGTATCCCTAGAGATCATTATGATCAGAAACAGGACCCGGGAAAGCAGGGGATGGACCTATATCAACAGGTATACTATATAGTGTGGTTCCCTGAGGAACAGGAACCCTGGTGCAGTCAGTTGCGAAATCCATCATCTTTTCATGGCCGTATTAAGAGTAGGATGTTTAAATGTTCGAGGCCTGGGATCGTCCTGGAAGCAGGCTCACCTGCTCAACGACCTCAGGTCTATAGAAATGGATGTAATTGCAGTCAGCGAGACCAGGATTTCCGACACGCGCGCACTAGCCCCCATTTTCGACGACTATCTGATCTTTGCATCTGTTAGCCAGCCGGGAATGGGAGGCGGGGTGGCAGTGCTGTTCAGGAAAGGCCTGGATCTCGAGGTAAGGTCGATCTTCCGGGACCCGGACGGGAAGTTGGTGGTCCTGGACGTGAACAATAATGAAGGTGGTGCCTTTAGACTGGTGGCCGTCTATTCTCCTACTGGGGCAGGAAGGCCGGACTTCTTTAGACGCCTGGAAGCCTTTCTGGGTACGTCTCGCCCTTTACTGTTAGCGGTGGACTGGAACGGCATCTTAGACGCACGCTGGGACTGTGTGGGAGTATCCGATAGGAGCGGGGGATGCAAAAGCCTCAAGAACCTGATCAGCCAGTTCCAACTGTCTGACAGGTACCGACTAGATTTCCCTAATGCGCCAGTGTGGACCTGGGCTAACCGCATAGGGTCATCTAGATCGTATATAGACAGGATATTCATTAGCAAAATAGACAGAAATAGTGTAAGCTGTCCATGTTTTGAAACGGTCGCCTATTCAGATCACAAGTCTGTGATCTGTATGGTCGACCTAGATAAGACGCGTAGGTTAGGACCTGGTTACTGGAAGCTAAACATGTCATTTCCGGCACGTAAGGCTTACAGGGACTAGGTCAACAATTTAGTTAAGAAAAAGTTGACAGGGGGAGTCGTCAACAATAGATGGTGGGGGGCTCTCAAAAGAGAGATTAGAGTAATGTCGATAGAGTTTAGCAAAGAAGTAGCATTAGAGAAAAATAGAAAGGAGGGGTAGTTGGTAGATAAGTTAGACGAGGCTATTGGTAGTGGCATTGCAACTGATGTGCTAGCGGCGAGAATGGCATTAGACCATTTCTTCAATGCGAAACACGAAGGTTGCATTGTCAGAGCTAAGGCACGTGCTCTGAGAAACGAGGGAACCAAAGCTGTTCGATGGGCCCGCGTGGCAGAGGCGCAGCGTGGTAATAAAACCACGATTCGGTCTTTGACGGACCGAGACGGGCTCGAGCTGAACGATTCCAAGAGGATGTGCTCGGTTGTTCGGGGGAAGTGGCGAGTCAGAGATGGTGGCGGACTTCAGTCCCTACCTCGATGGCTTGCCGTAACTCTCGACGGCTGACGCTGGGCGCTGCGAAAGGCCAATTACTTCAGCCGAGATTCAGGATGCCCTTGTAGGCTACATGAGGCGCAAGTCATCCGGTTTGGATGGTCTGCCCTACGAGCTTTACGTAAATATGCCATACTTGTTCTCCAATCTCCTCGAAGCGCTCTACTGCAACTGGCAGCAAAATGGGAGTATTCCCAGTTTTGTGAGCCGGGGCGTAGTGACGCTGATAAGGAAAGACGAGAACAAGAGGGACACATTAGACAATTTCAGGCCCATAACTCTGCTCAACACAGAGTTTAAGATTTTGGCCAGGGTGTTAGCGAAGAGGTTGGCGCTTGTCGTCGGGGAATTGGTTGGGGAGGCGCAAACTTGCGCAATCCCAACCAGGTCCATACATGACAACCTCCACCTAATGCGATACATCATAGAGAGGGTAGGGTGTAAACCTGGCTGCGGTGGAGCTCTGATCAATTTAGATCAATCGAAAGCATTCGATAGGGTCGATCATCGGTACCTGGAGGCTGTCCTCAAGGCGGTTGGTTTCGGCCCCGTCTTCAGAAGCTGGATCGCTGCAATGCACAGCGGCACCTGCTCGATGGTCAAAATTAATGGCCACCTCTCGGAACCGTTTCAGGTCTCCCGATCGGTCCGTCAAGGGTGCCCTCTCTCTTCCCTTCTGTACGTATTGACTCTCGAGCCTTTACTGCGGAAGCTGGAGCTGTTGCAGGGCATCCCGCTTGAACGGGGACGCGGAAAGGCTGTGTCGGCTTATGCGGACGACATCACCGTGATGGTGTCGGACACCTCAGAAATCGAGGTGGTCGGCAACTTATTGGAGGAATATGAAAGGTTGACGGGAGCAAAACTTAACCCGGAAAAGTCAGTGGGCTTGCAACTCGGCACCTGGAGAGGCAAGTCCATGCCGTCCAACAGCGTCGTTAGGCGCTAGACGGACGGACCGGAAAAGTTGCTAGGGGTTTGGTTCCGGCCAGACCTCCAGTTGGATAAGAATTGGGACGAGGTGACGGGCAGGGTAGTCAGTCTCACCCAGAAATGGGCTGGGATGAAGCTATCACTAAAAGGTCGGGCGGAGGTGGCGAACGCGTACATCGCGTCCGTCATCTACTACCGTCTGACTGTCGTCCCTTGCCCCCGTTCGCGCCTTGCCATCTTGGAGCGGCTCCTCTTCAAATTCTTGTGGAGGGGTCAGGTTCCGCTGTTGAGGCGGTCCATCTGCTGCCAGCACCCTCTACGTGGAGGGCTGGGCATGCCGTGGTTAATGATGCGCAGGCACGCGCTGAGGATGCGGCATCTCCAGATATTCTGCCTAAACGGTGAACAGGTGTGGTCGCCGTTTGTCAGACGGGCCTTTCCGCAGCTCGTTTCTTTGACTGAGTTGCAGTCCTGGGTCAAGAAGAGACCGAGACTGGGTGACTGGCATCTGGAATGTTGCCAGGCACTCACTGCCCTCTACCAGGCGGGCAATGCGGTCAGTGGAACTTCCACTCTCGAGTTCTATAGAGGATTAGTGGTGGGCAAGTGCGATGACGCACTCGGAGAGGCTCTGGGAGTCAACGAAGTCGAACTAACCAGTCTGTACCGGAGGACTTTCGAGCCGGGGACGATGGATAATTTCAAAAAATCCCTCGCTTGGCAGTGCTACCGGGAGGCATTACCGGTTCGAGATAAACTCTACAGGCACGGAAGTGCTGTCAGACGGACCTTCCCGAGAAGCGCGCAGAGCGACGAAACCGTTCTGTACGCACTCGTCCAGTGTCCGTGCATTACTGACTCGTCCAGTGTCCGTGCATACTGAGTTATGTTGAACAGCTGTTGTCGCGTGTAGAACAGATCCGGCTATCGGCCGAGTCTATAGTGAAGATCGACCCGCCGCCTTCTTTTGGCCAGGAAGGGCAGGCAATTTTCCTCTGTCTGGTGGCAGTAGCGAAAGAGGTTGTATGGTGGACGAGGTTGAAAGGACTGAAGACAGCCACTTTTCTCTCCGGCCAATCCCTCATCAACTTTTTCAAGTTTCACTTGGAAAGGAAGGTGAGGGTGGAGAGAGAAGTGCTGCCCCCATCAGTACATTTGCTGAAAGGTGGGTATATGTGGCGAGAATGACCCGTGTGAGTAGGCCTACTCTGGTCATGCGGCTGTAGGTAGGTAAATTTGAAGAGGAGAGGGGTGCCCTTCCAGGGTTCTCTCGAAGCGTCGGGTCGTTCAGGACTGGTGGGGTACCTGAGCGAACGCTAGGTGGTCATCCCCCCTATTGGGGAATGTTTTCTTGTTGTAATTTTCTTGTTACTTTATTGTTACTTTGTTATTGTTACTTTGTTTATTCATATTGTTCACTCGATTTTTCTGTAAAACCCCACTGTCCCAGTCTTTTGTATTGTCCCCTATATGTCGGCCCTTGTGGACAATAAATGAAATCATTATTATTATTATTATTATTGTTACTATTATTATTACTTTTTTTTTTCTTTTCCCAATTCAATGATTTCCAAAACAATATAAAAGAGATAATTGGCAATAAAGGTTCTGGAACAAAAGAGATAATTGGCAATAAGAGCAGGGGCCCCAAGTTATCACAGCTTGGGCCCGCTCGTCATCGTGCCACTGTAATAGAGCCAAACAAGGCATTTAGTCTTGGCTGCTGGAACGTACGGAACGCTGCTTAACAGGGATTCCTTGGAACGTCCTGAACGAAGGACCGCCCTTGTTGCAAAAGAGCTTCGACGTTACGATCTTGACATCGTAGCTTTATCTGAGACGAGGTTAGCTGGAGATGGTCATCTTACAGAATTTTGTGGAGAATATACATTCTTCTGGAAAGGAAGAGATGAAGGAACCAGAAGAGAGGCTGGGGTAGAATTTGCTGTTAAGACTGTTTTTGTGAATAAATTAGAAGAATTCCAGCAGGGATTAGTGAGTATGTGTATGAAGACGCTAACATCTCTGCTGCTCGTAATAAATGGAGAAAGACTGTATATGAGGGAAAAGTTGCTTTAAGGCATCTCGAATCGCATACGAGAAAGTAAAGCGGGATGTGAGGAATGGTATTGCTGTTGCATTTCCAGACGGCGAAGGTCCTCCTATGGTGCTGACATGCAGCGTCTGTGCGAGACTCTGCCTAAGCGAAGCTGGACTCGAAAGTCATCTTCGAAGTCATAAAGTAAGACCAGTAGTTTACTACCAGGCTGCTGTTGGAGATGCTACTCATCATGCTTGCCAAGCATGTGGTAGAGAATGTAAATCAGCAGGAGGGCTCAAACAACATGCAAAAGTACACGAACTCCAACCACAGCCGGCTATTCCCAGTGAATGTTTTGGTTGCCAACTCTGTGCAAGACATTTTAGATCATTGGCTGGGCTAAAAAGCCACATTCGATCGCTGTTAATTGCTATCGTGTGTGTGTGTGTAGATATGCTTATCTGTGTGCGCGTGTGTGTATACGTCGTTATTATTATTGTTGTTATTATTGTTATAGTTATTATTATGGTTTTCTTTTTCTCGTGCAATGGTCATACTCGGTAACGAGGAGGCAGCCATCATGTATGTATGTTCTTCTGGTTTTATAATTTCACAATTTTTTGCCAATAGAGAGAGTCGGTTTCTAACATAGTTACAAGACTCTCTCATTGGAATTTACACATCAACTAGGTAGATATGTATGCATGTCTGCATGCATGCATGTGTGTGTAGGTATGGATGTTATTGTATGTGTGGATGTGGATGTTTTGAGCTGTATGTGTGCATGTGTATATGCTTTGTATCTGTACATGTGTATATGCATTTATTAGATGCAACATTTTTGGAATGTTTTACATATGTTTAATGGATTATACTTGTAATTTCCTAACTAGTTGTGTTATTTCTGTTCCTGTGAAGCCCAGCTTCTCAAGATTTATGTATGTATGTTCTTCTGGTTTTATAATTTCACAAAGTTTTACCAATAGAGAGAGAGAGTCGGTTTCTCACATAGACACAAGACTCTCTCATTGGAATTTACACAACAGCAACTAGGTAGATATGTATGTATGCATGTGTAGATATGGATGTTATTGTATGTGTGGATGTGTATGTTTTGAGTTTTATGTGTGCATGTGTATATGCTTTGCATCTGTACATGTGTATATGCAGTTATTAGATGCAAAATCTTTGGAATGTTTTACATATTTTTACTGTTCCATTAATGGATTGTACTTGTAATTTCCTAACTAGTTGTGTTCTTCATGTTCCTGTGAAGCCTAGCTTCTCAAGATTTGTATTGAGGCAGTTACTAACGTATCCCAGTGCCCCAATAATCACAGGCATAAATCTGAAAGTGTAATCAGGATGGAGTATCTGCAGATTTCTCATCAATTCTGCATAAATATTCTCCTTTTCGCTAATCTTTGATATTATATTGGCATCTGCTGGGCAGCTAATTTCCACTACTGTGCATGCTTTCTTCTCCCTGTCCCATATCATAATATCTGGTCTGTTATGCTTGCATTTTATTGGGGTTTTTACTGGAACATTCCACCAGTACTCTTTCATATTATGTACATGGATGTCTTCCACATTTCTGTAGCTTTTAATGTGTTTATTATCGGGGTTATCTTTTCTACGGATTGCATTGTACAGTGTTTTGGCCACTACATCATGCCTCATAGGTAGATAGTACCGCGATGACATCTTTGGACAGCTGCTGATGACATGGGTGATATCCTCGATGTTAGTTCTGCAGAGTCTGCACTTGTTATCACATCTAGGTGTTTTGCCTGCATCCCTATCTCTTTTGTGAATCAGGTATTTCGTGTTAATCTCCTGTTCCTGGATTGAAAAAGCGTATCCTTCAAAGTGGGAGCCAATATAGCGGTTGTTGGTCCAAGATAGAGTACTTTCCTTATCTATATTACTCTCATTCTGGAGCTTCCTGGCAACATATCCATGCATGATTTTTTGCTGATAGGCATGCAGTTTTTCATCCATGGATTCACTGCGATACTGCTGAGCGACTTCCCTGGGTGTGAGTTTTTGATTATCACACAGGGAATATCTCTCGAAGAGTTCCTTCCCAACTCTCATGATCTTATCTGTTTCATGCAGATAGACTTGCTCGAGAAACGGGCTCCTATGCTTCGAGGTTCGTAGATGTTGTCGGAGAGATATGATGCGACATTCAAATGTTGTCTGGACTGATGTTAGGCCTCTGCCCAAGCTTACGTTTCAAGTAAAGGCGTTCTATGTCACTGTTGATGTGGAAGTTTCCGGTGTTGTTTAGTACTTTTCGAGTTCCAACATCAACTGCTCGGATTTCGTCTATCATCCAATTGGGTATTCCAAACGTTGGTGTTAGGACAGGCACAGCAAACACATTGTGAGCCACTGTTTTGTTTTGCGCAGAGAGTTCCGATGACCAGTTCTTCCTTAATCGGGTGTAGTATTCCCTGGTTACGCGGTCTTTATTACAGATACCATTATAGGATATGTTCTCATCTATCCCCAGGTATCTGTAGCAGTCCTCATCAGATATCAGTGAAACAGTTAGGCCATTGATGACAATGTTGCTAGATTGGGTTGTTGTTTTTCCCCGCTTTACAGCCATGTATGAGCATTTATCTTGGCCAAACTCCATTCCTATATCCTTTGAGAACGTTGTAACCGGGTCAAGATTTTTCTTCATCCCATCCATGTTCTTGGCATAGAGTTTCAGATCATCCACAAAGAAATTATGGGTTAAGTTCGTATTCCTGTCCTACTGTGAGCCAATGATGTATCCCTCATATTTCTTGAGCAGAAAGGACAAGGGGTTTAATGACAAGATGAATAATATCACAGAGAGACTGTCCCCCTGAAATATACCCCTGCAATATTTTATTTTATCAGTGAAAATAGAGTCCTCCCTCTCTATCTTTAACCTTAGGATAGTAGCCCAAGAAGAAGACAGCCTCTCTATGGCTCTGACAATAATGTCTGGGACTTTAGCAAGTTGGAGGGCCTCTATCATCCAAGAGTGGAGAACAGAATCGAATGCTTTCCTGTAGTCCAGCCAGACTGTAGCCATATTCCTCCTAAGTTGTCGCACCTCCGACATCGCAGTTTTATTGATTAGGAGTTGTTCAACACATCCCCAAACCCCTTTCTTTCCAGCTGTTTGTTCATCTGTGATGATGTATGTATGTATGTAGGCATTGCTTTATATCTGGAGATCTCTCTGCACTTGTCGTCACATGGTACCAAGGGCCCAGCACTATGTGTCAATAATTGTCACAAGTGTAGTGTTTGTACCAGAGTTTTCAAGTCGCTGGCTGGACTAAAAAGTCACACTCGTTCAGCGCATCGGTAGGGGTTCTCCTACATGGATATAAAGTAGTGGCCGTACTCGAAAACGAGTTGGCAGCCACCATGTATGTATGTATGTATGTATGTATGTATGTATGTATGTATGTATGTATGTATGTATGAGTATGTATGTATGTATGTATATAAGTTTAGTGTGAGTAATATGTTAGTGGATATATGTGGTGGTGTTGTAGAGAGATCTGATGTCTGCGTGAATGTGTGTAAATCATGGCACTCTATGCCTTGTGTTGAAGTGTAGTGTATATGCAATCTGAGTGTGTAAGGGTAACGTGTGTTGTGTAGGCCGTGTGATATACTTACTGTGTTAGTATTTATGAGTCTCAGTGTATGTTGCATGTATGTATGTGCGTGTGTGTGTGTGTGTATGAATATGTGTTTCTGAGTCTGTGTGGATGCTGTGTTGTGAGACTGTATACGTGTGTTCACGCACGTCGGTGTGTTAGTGTGTATGTATGTATGTATGAAAGGGTATTTGGTTGTGTTTACATGTACATGTGAAAGTTGGTCGTTATGGGTATGTGTGTATATGTGTGCATATGTACTAGTATATTATATATATATATATATATACGTGTCTGGGCGTGTGCGCATGTATATAAGTTCATGTGTAAATATGTGTACTTATACATATTATATATATATATATACGTGTGTGTGCGTGCATGTAAGCATATGTGTATATATGTGTACATATATTATATTATATGTGTGTGCGTGCGTGTCGACGTGTGTGAGTGAGTGTGTGTGTATGATAGTATGTGTATGAATGGGTGTCAGTGCGTAACTTTGAGCATAAGTATATGTATAAGTGTGCGTATATGTGTGTATGTGTGTATATGTGTATGCATGTGTACATGAAACTGTGTCTTTATGTAAGTATGTGTTTGATGCTAGAGATAAGAAGGAAAACTACAAAGGGAAATATTTATTAAAATAGATAAAGGAAATATAATACAACGTAAAATAAAATGTACATAATATATACATATATTCTAAATAATGTAAAATATAATTATATGCATAAAAAAATTTATATATATATATATATATATAAATATATATATACATACATATATATATATATATATATATATATATATATATATATATATATATATATATATGTATATATGGTGGCTGCCAACTCGTTTTCGAGTACGGCCACTACTTTATAACCATGTAGGAGAACCCCTACCGATACGCTGAACGAGTGTGACTTTTTAGTCCAGCCAGCAACTTGAAAACTCTGGTACAAACACTACACTTGTGACAATTATTGACACATAGTGCTGGGCCCATGGTACCATGTAATGACAAGTGCAGAGAGATCTCCAGATACAAAGCAATGCCTGTGCATACATATATATATATATATATATATATAAATATATATATACATATATATATATATATATATATATATATATATATATATATATATATATATATATATATACATACATATATATATATATATATATAAATATATATATACATATATATATATATATATATATATATATATATATATATATATATATATATATATATATATATATACGTACATATATATATATAATATATATATATATATATATAATATATATATGTATATATATATATATATACATATTAATATATATAGTATATTATATATATATCGTATACTATATATATATATTGTATATTAAATATATATATTGTATATATAAATATTATACACACACACACACACATATATATATATATACATACTGTATATATATTAAACACATACATATGTGTATTGATATATATATATTCTAATATATTCATATATATATATTAACCATATATATGTGTGTATGTGCGTATGTGTGTGTATGTGCGTATGTGTGTGTTTGTGCGTATGTGTGTGTTTGTGCGTATCAGAAGTGGGTATGGGAGGTTAGACGTTTCCCTTAAAGATAAAAGAGGTGTTTGGAATATAAATAATAGATAAGTATAGGATTAATAACACGCACAAACACACACGCACAGTCACACCTGCATACACACACTTACACCCACAACTGCATACACACACACTCACAACCTAACACTCGTAGGAGATATATATGTACACACACATATATATATATATAAATGTATGTTTACATGCACACACACACTCACACACACACACACACACACAGACACACACACACACACACACACATATATATATATATATATATATATATACACACACACATATATTTAAGGGTGGTTTTCTGAAGGGGGTCGGAAAACTAGTTAAATAAAATACTTAATACAATAGTAAGGAAGAAGTTATATATTTTCTATATATGTATATAAATCAAAATGAAGAGACGGTTCTATATCTATTGTCTTACATCACACCTATTATGTACATTTCAAAGGCATTAAAATGTCGTTATGTAACTGTTATTTAAAGGGTTTTCGTCAAACTAATGCTGAAAATGTAAGCAATATATATATATATATATTTGGGGGGGGGGTGCTATTTAAATGCCTGCTATTGAAGAGATGCTAAATTAGGAGGAGAAAGGAGGTGGGAGCTACGGCGTCAAACTAGGTTGCTTTACTAATGGTGTGTTTCGTTTTGGTCAGTCTGCCATTGTCCTTAAACTGGATATAAGACAATTTTATTTTCCATTATATACAAGAGGGTTGAGTTCAAATCCCGCCGTGGTAAACTTTGCCTTTCATCCTTATGGGGTCGATAAAATAAAGTACCAGTCATGCAGTGGGGTCGATTTAATCGGCTTTCCCCTCCCCAAAATTACTGGCTTTGTGCCTATATAAGAAACCCTTATATACAAGAAAGTAAAATATTTAGGAAAAAATTGGGACAATATGTCACAATTAATAACAATTACAACACCCAGGAAACCTCCCAACAAATGTGTCCGAACACGGAAGAGCCGAACTCCCACCGTCATCGCCTCCATCTATCTCGCCCTCCCCATCTCTCTGTATTATGAGCAAATGGGGTCCCACGTGCTGGCCGCCCCACAGTCCCGGCGGACAGAATGGAGAAGGCGTTTCCCTGGAGGATGGCTAGGGAGATGCGCAGGAAGAGACACTTATTAGTATACAGTATGTTATTCTCAGCAGCCAACATGTCAGTATCAGTAGAGCATCGGACATTGTGCTTTGCATCATGGAGTCGCGGCCCTTTACGTTCTCAGTTTAAATCCCGCCGAGATTAGTTTTGCCTTTCATCCTTTCGGGGTCTATAAAATTAAGTACCAGTAACGCACTGAGGCTCATTTAATCGACTCCCCACTCCCCCACAAAACAAACTGCTGATCTTGTGCTTAAATTAGAAACCATTATTATTATCCTTATAGGGCGGTAATTGGCAGTATCGGTAAAGGGTCGGACGCCATGCTTTGCAGCATAGTTACGTCCCTTTACGGTCTGAGTTCAAATCCCGTCGAGGTTAACTTTGCCTTTCATCCTTATCGGGTCGATAAAATAAAGTACCAGTAATGAACTGGGTAATAACTGGCCTTGTGCCAAAAGTAGAAACAATTATTATTATCCTTACAATCACCAATAATGTGGTTTCTGATTTAGGCACGGGGCCGGAAACGGCAATTAAATCAACCCCAATGACTTTCTGGTACTTTACTTTCTGGTACTTTACTTCGTAATGATGAAAGGCAAAGCTAAGCTCGGCGGGATTTGAACTGAATACGTAAAGAGCCGTAACTATGCCGCGAAGCATGGGGTTCGATGCTCTACCGATTCTGCGATTCCACCGCCCTCTTACTTACTCTCACCAACAATAATAGTCACAAGGCCAGCAATTTTGGGGGAGGGGAAAGTCAATTAAATCGACTCCAGTACGTTACAGGTACTTTATTTTATCGACGGCGCAAGATTGAAATGCAAAGTTAACTTCGGCGGGATTTGAACTCAAACTATAAAGGGGTGTAACTCTATGCTGCAAAGCATGGCGTCCGACCCTCTA
>OZ024752.1:26103865-26106365 GCA_964016885.1 Eledone cirrhosa
TCCGGTTTTCCTTATTCGTCTATTTATACAATACTGTGTAGTAGATGAGTCTATAATTATTTTGCTGAGTACACCGTATTATAGCGTCCATGTTAGCTACTGGGGTATTGCTGAATATTTTTTTAAACAAAAATTAAGGATACTATTTCTTGGGTGAACTTTTGTATCTTGTGTGTGTTTTCGTGTTTGTGAAAGTGTTTTTCTATTCTCCATTAATGTGACCGTGTGTTGTGGTGATAATTTGTTCGCTAGTCCGAACAAAGTTGAGGAATATTTTGTCCAACTGATTGTGGTGGTTAGATATGTGTGTGGGAGGGGTGTAGTCGAAGGTTATGCCAGGAGAAAAGTCGTTATAGTTGGATTGGTGTTATATATATATAAAAGAGAGATGTTTATTGGTTGGTTGGTTGAATCACACGAAATCTACACACATACACACAAATACATACACACACATCTAAAGAGAGAGACAGAGGGAGAGACAGAAAGAGAGAGATAGACCGTTATACAGAGAGTGATACAATTAAAGTATTAGATATTCAGAGAGAGAGAGAGAGAGAGAGAGAGAGAAAGAGTAACGTCCCAAGAAAGTCTAGGAACAGCTTAAACTATAGATCCTTTGATCTATAGGAAGGTTTAACAATTTGCGTTAGCTTTTATAAAGTCGTTTTGCAATCTTTGATTTTACAGAACAAAGACAAATTGATACTACTTGAAATTATTCTATCCTCCAGCTTTTATCCATATACTAATTACAGACCGTACTAAGAAACAACACTTCAGAAGCAATGTTATGCGGTATATTGCTGTGTTTCAGAAGACGTCTTATGGAGGTGAAAAAAGATCACACTGACTATGGTTATTCCACAACATTAAAAATCCAAGGCTAATGCTACCATTTAATCGATAGTTCACTCCCCCAGCCTAATAAACAAATTTTATGATTGTTTTGTTTATGTCTCTCTCACACACACTCACACACCCTCACATTACGGTCTCATATCATACCATACAACAGATCGAATACAGTCGTTTTCTCTTTTATCCATCTTCTCTTAAGTATTCCCCTGACGAAGCCGGGTACCTCAGCTAGTACATATATGTTGGTGTGTGCGTGCGTGTGTGTGTGTGGGTGTGGGTGTGTGTGTGTGTGTGTGTGTGTGTGTGTGTGTGTGTGTGTGTGTGTGTGTGTGTGTGTGTGTGTGTGTGCTGATGTGTGTACTGGTGTGGATTGTGAAGCATGTATAGGAAATCTAGTTGCAATTAGTTTTGACATGGGAAATGTTGTATGCCTTGGGTTCTCTCGCAATGTGGGTGTTTGTAAGAGTGTTAATGTGCTGTAACTGAATGTGGTTGCAATCGGGTGGGACATATGTTGACAGATGACTTGGTAGCAGCTACAATGCTTTTGCTATGAGTTCTAGGTGTCCACGAAGGCTCGAGCAAATACGGACACATTCTTGACTACTTGCCTTAATCCAGCGGAACATCCAGGATGAGAAAGTTGGACGAAAAGAGGACTGCACCACCACCACGGGGCTGGTACTTTCTCTGTTGACCCCGCAAAAGATGAAAGGTGAAAGGAACCACGGTAAGATGTGAACTCAGTGTATAGAGACACGGAACAAATATTGGTGGTGGTGGTGGTGGTGGTGGTGGTGGTGGTAGTGGTGGTGGTGGTGGTGGCGGTGGTAGTGGGGGTGGGGTGTTAGTGGGGGTGGAGGTGTTAGTGGCGGTGGTGGTGGTAGTGATAGTGGTGGTGGTGTTAGTGGGGGTGGAGGTGTTAGTAGCGGTGGTGGTGGTGGTGGTGGCGGCGGCTACGGCGGCGGTGCGGAGGCGGTGGTGTGGTGTTAATATTATTATTATTAGTAGTAGTAGTAGTAGTAGAAGTAGTAGTAGTAGTAGTAGTAGTAGTAGTAGTAGTAGTAGTAGTAGTAGTAGTAGTAGTAGTATGTTTTGATTGTAACAGTAGTGGTGTTGAATGTCGTCAATACATATTCTCCTTGTTTCGGTTAATGGTAGGCAAACAAAGGGTCATGATTGATTGGAGGAAGTGTAGATGGAGGCGTGGTGTGGAGGTATGGAGTGGAGGTATGGCCAGATTGTCACTTACATTGGCTTAGCTTTCATGTTCAGTAAGAGTCTACCTGACTTTAGATTAAATAATGTGTTACATGTAAATGTGTACGTCTATGTGTGTTTGTGTAAATACACGGACATCCTTGAAGCCGCGTGGCTTAGTGGTTAGCGTGTCTAACTCACGATCCTAAGGTTGTGATTTTGATTCTCGGCGGAGTGTTGTAGCCTTGAACAAGATATTTTACTTCATATAGCTCCAGTCTTCTCCGCTGGACAAAGATTAATTGTACCTGTAATTCAAAGGAACAGCCTTTTCATAGACTTTCTCGTCTCTCTCTCTTGTGGCGCTAAACTCCGCCAGTTGCAGACTGCACATTAACATGTGATATAACTCTCCACAAAGTTCGATTACCAGCAGCAG
>OZ024752.1:26111365-26118865 GCA_964016885.1 Eledone cirrhosa
TTACATGTTACCAGTAGCACTCAAGAGTGACCCGACATAACATACATACATACATACATACATACATACATACATACATACATACATACATACATACATACGTTCGTAAAAATATGTCAAACATTCCAAACATTTTGCATCTAATAACTGCATATACACATGTACAGATACAAAGCATATACATATGCACACATACAACTCAAAACATACACATCCACACATACAATAACATCCATATCTACACATGCATGCATGCATGCATACATAATCTACCTAGTTGAAGTGTAAATTCCAATGAGAGAGTCTTGTGTCTATGTTAGAAACCGACTCTCTCTCTATTGGGAAAAAAATTTGTGTAATTATAAAACCAGAAGAACATACATACATACATACATACATACATACATACATACAAACATACATGGTGGCTGCCAACTTGTTTTAGAGTACGGCCACTACTTTATATCCATGTAAGAGAACCCCTACCGATGCGCTGAACAAGTGTGACTTTTTTGTCCAGCCAGCGACTTGGTACAAACACTACACTCTTGACAATTATTGACACATAGTGCTGGGCCCATGGTACCATGTGACGACAAGTTCTGAGAGATCCCCAGATATAAAGCAATGGCTGTGCCGTGAAGCTTTTATAGTGAGCAAAAGCACTGCTCAAAGCCAGTCCCACTCTCTTAACCAAGATGATATTTACCAAAAAGAAGAACAAGTCAACATCATTGGATGCCATCAGGGTTGCAGGTGTTATATCAGAGTTTTCCTTCTCCTAGAATGCTGCCTTGACATGTATGTATACATACATACATACATACATACATACATACATACATACATACATACATACATACATACATGTAGAGAGGGATAGAGATTCAGTGTGAGAGACATTTGGAAAGCTGGTAATACACTCTAACCAAATTGGAAATGTATGCCCTATTTCTAACTGCTAGTTCCATTTTTTAATAATCAATAATAAAAGCATCCATCCATGGGTTTGGTTATCTACAAACAGCTGGACAGAAAATATGAACTTATTATTTATGAAGAAAAAATTTCTTTAGTAAGTCGTCTCTTTGCTTCTTACATGAGGAGTAGGACTCGCAAACAACATCCCTCTCTTTCTGGTTTGGCTTGTACACACACACACGCATACACACAGACACACATATATACAGACACACAGACACACACACACGCGCGCGTGCATCCACACACACTAACACACACACACACACACACATATATATATATATATATATATATATATATATATATATATATATATAGTGGTAGAACACTGAAAGGTAATATCCGTAGTGGTAGAGCACTCAGTCCATGGGACGAGTTAGGTAGAAGTGGTTACACAACAGTTAGTTCACTATACTGAGGATCCGCTAAGCTGAAACAATTGTTCTCGGTATGGTGAACTAACTGTTGTGTAACCACTTATATATATATATATATATATATATATATATATATATATATATATATATATATATATATATATATATATAAAGGTTTACATATATATATATATATAAAGTCATAGATATATATATATGTGTTTTGCAACGGGTCACGTTGTGGCTCAATGAAAAATTAATAAATTAAACAATCAGAGCTATATAGCATAAAATATGTCTTTAGAACCACTAGATATAATATATACCATTTCCTCTCCCAATTAGCATAATTAACCATATAAAAAACTCAATTAGACCAAGCTATAAGAATAAAGGCTCCTATGAAGAAATCTCCGACAAATAACCGAAAGCAGCCCCTTCGCGGTGGTTACGGTAGATTATTTATCTAGCATTTCGACAGCATGTAAAAATCGACCAGATATACAGTCAACCAAACACAATTAGGTGTAAAATTGAACTTAGAAGAACATATCTAATTACCTCTACCATGGTTTCATCCGTATTTTAAGACATCCGATAACAGAGGACATCCATAACAGTCGACGTTATCACCCCTTCCTTCAACAGTCATCATAATTACCCCTTCCTTCCTCAGTCATCATAATCACCCCTTCCTTCCTCAGTCATCATAATCACCCCTTCTTTCCTCAGTCAACATAATCACCCCTTCCTTCCTCAGTCGACATAATCACCCCTTCCTTCCTCAGTCATCTGTTGTGCGTTACAGACAAATACACAGGGCTATTATATTAGATATATGTGTGTGCGAGTGTGTGTATATGTGTGTGTGAATGTGTGTGTGAATGTGTGTGTGCGCGTGTGTGTGTGTATGTGGGGGGAATGTGTGTGTGTGTGTGTGATTGTATGTGTATGTATGTCTGTGTGTGCGCGTGAGTGAGTGTGTGTGTGTGTCATTGTGAGTGTGTGTGTGTGTGTGATTGTGTGTGTGTGTGTGAATGTGTGTGTGAGTGTGTGTGTTAATGTGTGTGTGTGTGTGTGTGTGTGTGTGTGTGTGTGTGTGTGTGTGTGTGTGTGTGTGTGTGTGTGTGTGTGTGTGTGTGTGTGTGTGTGTGTGTGTGTGTGTGTGTGTGTGCGGTAAACTGGTGATTGACTCGTTGAAATCCAACATCCTGCAGCTCCCTTGCATGCAATAGAAAAGATAAATGTTTATCCTATCCCTTAATTTTAAATCTGTTACTTCACAAGTGTTGTTGAAATGACACAATGTTGTTTAAATAACACACAGTATTTTTTTTTCCTCCACGTGTATTTATATATTAAGACAACTAAAGAACTTCACTTCCTGGCACGCACGCACACACACACACACACACACACACACACACACACACACACACACACACACACACACACACACTAGCACTATTGGTACTCCACCGGTATTGTTAGTTAGTTTTATCGTGTGTGTTTTTAAACTTTGTGTTGTCTGGCTTAAAGAACAATGTCCGGTTTATTGTGTTTGCATCTTACTGGACATTTTAATTGGAGGCACATTTCCACACATGTTGTTGATATTCCTTGTTGTGTGTTCCCTCTTTGTGTCACTGTCGTAATTGTGTATATTTGTGTGTTTGTTTGTTCGTTGGTTGGTTGTTATTGTAATGCTTTATTTTTGCTGGGTTAACATTCCTCTAAACGAAATTCGATGTATGTACATAGAATACAAAAGAAAGGAGAGGAAGTAATAAGGGAGAGACTGCCTTTTTTTTTTAAAATAACCTTCTTAGTTAAAAGTGCACACAAATTTGATTTTGAATTTTATCCGAAGAACTGCCTTTTTTTTATAACCTTCTTAGTTGAAAGTCCACACGAATTTGACTCTGCATTTCATCACTCACATACCTATAAAAAGAATCCTGGTTATATTTTATCAACTGACTCACTCGATAAATTCGGCAGGGTTTAAACAAAGACTGTAGAGGGACGAACGAAAATATTCTAAGGTACCATCCCTTTAGATCTTCATTTTATATTTCCCAGTACAAACCTATTCTATAATACTACTCCAGATGAGCGAGACTTACATCACCTTACACTTCATAAAACTGTACACTGAGGGTGGTTAGAGTTCCTTTATGAAACCTGCCCGACCCGAGGATAAATAGAAACATTTGGCTTTGGCAAAGTGGCTCCTTCATCAACAGTGTTTACGTACGAGAAGATGTCGATCCAAAATGATTATATTTCACATGAATACAGACGAAATTGTCTCTTCTGAGCTTTTGACTAAATCGGAAAAAACTTGGGATCGCGAGGGACCGAAAGATTTAATAATATAAGTTCCTGAATGAGTATGTATGTATGTATGTATGTATGTATGTATGTATGTAACACCTGCAACCCTGATGGTATCCAATGATGTTGACTTGTTCGTCTTTTTGGTAAATATCATCTTGGTTAAGAGAGTGGGACTGGCTTTGTGCAGTGCCTTTGCTCACTATAAAAGCTTCACGGCACAGGCATTGTTTTATATCTGGAGATCTCTCTGCACTTGTCGTCACATGGTACCATGGGCCCAGCACTATGTGTCAATAATTGTCACAAGTGTAGTGTTTGTACCAGAGTTTTCAAGTCGCTGGCTGGACTAAAAAGTCACACTTGTTCAGCGCATCGGTAGGGGTTCTCCTACATGAATATAAAGTAGTGGCCGTACTCGAAAACGAGTTGGCAGCCACCATGTATGTATGTATGTATGTATGTATGTATGTATGTATGTATGTATGTATGTATGTATGTCAGGTCACCAGTTGGTGCTACTGGTAACATGTATCACAGTACAACCTGTCTCATGGTCGGGTCGTTGGCGACTAAACTGGCAACCCCACCAAGGTTTCTTGGTGAGGAGGGTGGCTTTGGACATCCTGCAGGAATAAAAATAAAACCTGTCAAAGGGCAAAGGAGCTCGTAAGAGTCAATGGCCATCCAAAATCACCGGGAGAGATGACCCCTTAGCCTTTGTCAAGGCAGAATTCTAGGAGAAGGAAAACTCTGATATAACACCTGCAACCCTGATGATATGCAATGATGTTGACTTGTTCTTCTTTTTGGTAAATATCATCTTAGTTAAGAGAGTGGGACTGGCTTTGTGCAGTGCCTTTGCTCACTATAAAAGCTTCACGGCACAGGCATTACTCTATATCTGGAGATCTCTCTGCACTTGTCATCACATGGTACCATGGGCCCAGCACTATGTGTCAATAATTGTCACAAGTGTAGTGTTTGTACCAGAGTTTTCAAGTCGCTGGCTGGACTAAAAAGCCACACTCGTTCAGCGCATCGGTAGGGGTTCTCCTACATGGATATAAAGTAGTGGCCGTACTCTAAAACAAGTTGGCAGCCACCATGTATGTATGTATGCGTGTGACGTCCGAATGAGTATCTTCCACCTATAACTAACTTACCCTCTGCTTCTTGGTCCCGGTAGACAGAATGGAGAAGACATTGCTCCGGAGGACGGTGAGGGTGACGCGCTAGAACAGAGATTCCATTTCGCGGAGCTCGTACCTGTGGGCAGCCAACTCCGATTTGATAGCCGTGAGCAGAGATGTGGTCCGGGGGGGGGGGGGGGGCAAGAATGCCGGAAGTGTCCATTGCTACAGGCTCTACCACAAACCTATCCGAGAGCGGCTGATACTTGGACAGTTTTCTACCTTCAGTCTGGCGAGCAGCAGAGCCTGAGCTGGGAGCCGAACGCTCAAGGTGGCCACTATATCAGATATAACGATACCATTTCTCATATTGTTACAATGTATTGTCTTACCCAATGTCAAAAACAGCTATGCTTTTTATTATATTGTCACAATATTTCATTTTATATAATGTCAGAAAATAGTGATAACTATACTTCTCGTGTAGTCAGAAAGTTTAATCTTTGATAATGTCAGAAAACATCATCATACGAAAGAGCAGAATCCTTTTGATTACCCCAAATGTTTGACCGCACAAATCATTGAGGATCTTTCATGGTAAACGCCTATCTTTAGCATAGCTCTGTCCGTATTTCGAAGACTGGCCTTTCTCTTTAAGACCAGCAAATACAAATACTTGAACACCCTCCACCAACACCAACAAAGCTCAGGTGTACGGTTCCTACGTCTGGAACGGTGGTTGCTAATATTGGCATCCTAGATCATAGTGATATATACTGTATTTCCCGGCGTCGAAGACGCTACTTTTTTCCTAAAATAAGTCTCAAAAATTTACCATGCGTCCTAGAGGCCGAAGGTTGTTTATTATTTTTTTTTTCAAAATTTTTGGTTCTCAAAATTAGGGTACGTCCTCGAGAACGAAGTGTCTTCGGCACCGGGAAATACAGTATGTGCAGACAACAATTGGTTGCGTATGGGAAGTAGATTCTACGTAGGATCGCATAACTGCCAGGAATCTAGAAACAACACATCACTTCATACCGGATATTGATATAAGTCGAGATAATATGGTAAAAAATGAGGTTGCTGAAATGGAGGAAATATGTAGCCTAAGGTTCATAAATCACGATTTAATGATAACATGCTCACATTTCTAACTCTAGGAAATTTATGAAAACGAAACGGAGATTATTAGATTAAATTAGAAATTATTTATGTATATTTTATTTAGTCGACCCAGAATTTATTTTAAGGTACTTTTAGAACTGCACAAATTTTTGAGGTAGGTATCATGACCCAGTGTTTGATATTCTTTGAGCCTGAGAAACATTTGTAATGACTATGTTTTAAGCATCATTAACCATCTTTTATAGGCGACAAATTTACAAAGTCGTTAGAAAGTCGGACAGAATGATTTGCGGTATTCGTTTCGGCTCTCTGCTCTCTGAGTTCAAATCCAACCGAGGTTGAGTGGTTAGAGATTTGGATTCGCAATAGTGAGGTTGTGAGTTCGATTCCGGGACCGGGAAATGCGTTATTTCCTTGAAGAAGACACTTTATTTCATGTTGCCCCTTCTACCTGGAGTTGTGACCGATAGATAGTATTAGCAATTTGAAAGACCAATGGAAACATTGTTGCCTTGATCCGATTTGACGAAAGTCCATCGACTGACATATATTATATATATATATATATATATACATACATACATACATACATACATACATACATACATACATACATACATACATACATGGTGGCTGCCAACTCGTTTTCGAGTACGGCCACTACTTTATATCCATATAGGGGAACCCCTACCGATACGCTGAACGAGTGTGACTTTTTAGTCCAGCCAGCGACTTGAAAACTCTGGTACAAACACTACACTTGTGATAATTATTGACACATAGTGCTGGGCCCATGGTACCATGTGACGACAAGTGCAGAGAGATCTCCAGATATAAAGCAATGCCTGTGCCGTGAAGCTTTTATAGTGAGCAAAGGCACTGCACAAAGCCAGTCCCACTCTCTTAACCAAGATGATATTTACCAAAAAGAAGAACAAGTCAGATACCATCAGATTTGCAGGTGTTATATCAGAGTTTTCCTTCTCCTAGAATTCTGCCTTGACAAAGGCTAAGGGGTCATCTCTCCCGGTGATTTTGGATGGCCATTGACTCTTACGAGCTCCTTTGCCCTTTGACAGGTTTTATTTTTATTCCTGCAGAATGTCCAAAGCCACCTTGCTGGGGTTGCCAGTTTAGTCGCCAACGACCCGAGCATGAGACAGGTTGTACTGGGATACATGTTACCAGTAGCACCAACTGGTGACCTGACATACATACATACATACATACATACATACATACATACATACATACATACATACATACATACATACATACATACATACATACATACATATGAGCGGAACAAGTTAACATTAAACAATCTTTTAAATAAATTAAAATACGATTTAAATATTTACCTCTTCTAGTGCCATGACCGACGGTTTCGCTTATCAAAAGATTGGAAATTCAGAGAATTTCCAATGGAAAGATATAGCTCTTCAGATAGCTCTCCAAATCTACTAGACATAAGTCCGTATAGATGTAGATATATCACCCTCTGCCCAGTAAATGAATCAAGCCGTTAAAATGACCCACAC
>OZ024752.1:26123865-26128865 GCA_964016885.1 Eledone cirrhosa
CCACCATCATTAACACCAACACCACCACAACCAACACCACCAACACCATCACCACCACCAACACCACTACTACCACCAATCCTTATTCACATCATCACCACCACCAACAACGACAACAGCAACACCACGAACACTATCACCACCACCAACACCACTACTACACCACCACAATCAACACCACCATCACCATCACCACCACCAACACCACTACTACACCACCACAATCAACACCACCATCACCATCACCACCACCAACACCACTACTACACCACCACAATCAACACCACCATCACCATCACCACCACCAACACCACTACTACACCACCACAATCAACACCACCATCACCATCACCACCACCACAATCAACACCACCATCACCACCACCAACACCACTACTACACCACCACAATCAACACCACCATCACCATCACCACCACCACAATCAACACCACCATCACCACCACCAACACCACTACTACACAACCACAATCAACACCACCATCACCATCACCACCACCAACACCACTACTACACCACCGCAATCAACACCACCATCACCATCACCACCACCACAATCAACACCACCATCACCACCACCAACACCACTACTACACCACCACAATCAACACCACCATCACCATCACCACCACCAACACCACTACTACACCACCACAATCAACACCACCATCACCATCAACACCACTACTACACCATCACAATCAACACCACCATCACCGCCACCAACACCACTACTAATCCGTATTCCCTTCATCACCACCACCAACAACAAAACAACCAACACAACCATCACCATCACCACCATCATCATCATCACTACCACAACCACCGCCACATCAAGACCACTACAACGCCGCACAACCATCACTACCAACACCACCAACACCAATACCACTATTACCAGAAATCTTTATTCCCAACACCACCATCGCCAACAACACCGCTACCAACACCACCTCCACCAACACCAGCATTAACACTACAACCACTACCGTCCCCACCACTACCATCATCATCATCACCACCACAACCCCCGCCACATCAAAACCACCGTTACCACTACAACACCGCACACCCATCATTACCCCATCACTGCCATCATCATCATCATCGCCACCACTACATCACCACCACTACATCACCACCACCACCGTACGCCACCACCACCATCATCACCACTACATCACCACCACTACATCCCCACCACGACCGTACGCCACCACCACTATCACCACCACTACATCACCACCACTACATCCCCACCACGACCGTACGCCACCACCACCATCACCACCACTACATCACCACCACGACCGTACGCCACCACCACCATCATCACCACTACATCACCACCACTACATCACCACCACTACATCCCCACCACAACCGTACGCCACCACCACCATCATCACCACTACATCACCACCACTACATCCCCACCACAACCGTACGCCACCACCACCACCATCACTATCCCCATCACCACCACTACATCACCACCACTACATCATCACCACTACATCCCCACCACTACATCCCCACCACGACCGTACGCCACCACCACCACCATCCCCATCACCACCCAAACCTCACAGAGGCCATCAAAAATTTACTCGACAACAGCTAAGAAAAAAATGTCATCTCTCGCGTCTTGTTATAGAAAAGTCAGAAGAATACCTTGTCAGATTGTGACCTAGAAAAACAAAATGACGGACAAATTGACGAAGAAGAAGAAGAAGAAGAAGAAGAAGAAGAAGAAGAAGAAGAAGAAGAAGAAGAAGAGAATAATAATAATAAGAAGTAGAAAACTATAATGAGGATAAGAAGGCGGGCGAGGAGGGGGGGGAGAAGAGGAAAAACTCCAAAAATTAAAACAACAGCAACAACAACAATAACCAAAAACAACATCAACAACACCAAGAGAAACTAAGACAGCAACAACAACAACAACAACGGCAGCAGCGACGACAAGATCAACAACAACACTAACGAAACTCGTAAACGGAAGCTTAGGAATGCTACAATAAATAAATAGATAAATATAAAGTTGTGATGAATAGATAAAACGTAACCAATTCGGAGCCAATGAATGTGTGTCTGTATGGTGTCTTCTGGCCTGAGGGGGCCCCACGAAATCCCCACATAGACAACGGTACCGACAATCGAAACGTCTACACTCCACAGTCACCAGCACCCCCACCACTACCGAGGAGCGACCTCAATGAGGGATCTTTGAACTGGTAACCTATTTATTTTGTATCGTTGAAGAAATTGTTGCAGGATGACTCAAAGAATATATATATATATATATATATGTACATATATATATATATATGTATATATATATATATATATACATATATATATATATATATATATATATATATGTACATATATATATATATACATATATATATATATATATATATATATATATACATACATATATATATATATATATATATATATATATATATATATGTACATATATATATATATATATATATATATATATATATATATATATATATATATATATATATATATATATATATATATATACTTATATACAATGATATTAAAGAAATGGAAACTATATTTATAAAACCATATTTATTTTATTATATATATTTCAAGGGTACCAAAACACTTTGGTACGCTTTCTTCAGATAAAATACAAAGTTTGTTTTATAAATAGAGACATACCCAGGAAAATCATACCTTATCAGTTGGATATTCTCTGGATAGTGGAAATGTATTAGGGATTTATATATATATATATATATATATATATATATATATATATATATATATATATATATACATATGCATATATATATATATATATATATATATATATATATATATATATATATATATATATAAATATATTTAGCGAGAATCGCATTTCGGCGGGTAGAAATTAGCGAAACGCAACTTCCATATTGTGCAGACAAGCGCTCCATGGATATGAAGAAGATACCAGATCTATAAACATAAGTTAAAATGGTCATACACGCTGAGACGATGGTTAAGAAGCCATTAACCACCATAGCCAAAAAAGCGAACAAGCCAAACGGGTCAAACAAAATGAAATATGATATATATATATATATATATATATATATATATATATATATATATATAGGGTGGCTTAAAAGTCGCGATACATAAAAAAATAATTATGTTTTATAAGAAACAATTTATTCAAAATAAATAAATATGGAAACTTAAAAATGTCTTACGTATTGCGACTTTGCCCCCCCCCCCCCCCCTGTATATATATATATATATATATATAAAACAAATAGTTTATGTATACATATATATGTATATCGACAGTCGATCGACTTTCGTCTTATCGGGCCGACGAAACAATATTATGCTAATACATATATATATATATATATATAGGAAATTGTTCAAGACCCCGACGGTAAAGCTCAAGCCGTTTCGACGGCTATTTCCTATTACCCACTCGACTACCCTAAATATTGTGTAAATATAATATGTGTACATATGTGTATGTGTACATATGTGTATATGTGTGTATATGAATAAGTATACAAATAAGACCATCGGTTGTCCTAATCTGTAAACAAAACAATTATTATTATGGGGCTGTGAGACGTTATCAAACTAGCTGTCATATTACGTAGTTTCTCTATTACGACCCCATTACGTCAGAATGTACCCCGACCAGACCTAAACCCCGGAAATACTGATTATTTTAATTTAAAACGCCATCCCGCTTAACGAACCGAATTCCCTGCAATCAGCAATTAGCATCATCCAAGCTCTACCTCGAACTACATGAAATTATATATATTAACTAAAGGTATATAATATAACCTGCAATTAAATAAGCTTAATAAAGATAATTGTTTCTACTTTTGGCACCAGGCCAGCAATTATCCCAGTGCATTACTGGTACTTTATTTTATCGACCCCGTAAGGATGAAAGGCTAAGTTAACCTCGGCGGGATTTGAATTCAGAACGTAAAGAGCCAAAACTCTATGCTGCAAAGCATGGTGTCTGACGCCCTACCGATACTGCCAATCCACCACCATTCAAACATTAACTGAATAAGCACTCAATACTTGTAAATAGAGAGTATATATTATTTTCTGGATCGAAATAAATTATTAAACAAAATAGTGTCTAAATATAAAAAAGTATTGACTAAATAAAATTATCTAAAGTTCTTTATATATGTATGTATGTTTGTATATATATGTATGTTCTCTTTCTCTTAATTTCGAGTACATTTTAGACATACATACATACATACATATATACGTACGTACGTACTTATGTATGTATGTATGTATGTATGTATGTATGTATGTATGTTTTCTCTTTCTCTTAATTTCGAGTATATTTTTTTGACCGGCCACCTTCCTGGTGGCAAGGTTGTAAAAGAAAAGAAATTGTCATCCCTTGAATCGCAAGAATGTTTTGCAAATTTTGAAGGTGCCAGCTATCGCAGCCATTTGTAGACTATGAATTAGGGAGCTGCGCTTTTTGTCCACAAATCCAAGTTCAGTCATACTTTGGTCCAAGCGGGTTGGTATATAACCCGTAGCACCAATAATGATGGGTATGAAGCTAAAGGTGTATCTTGGATACTGGATTTGTAAACTCCTCATCATTGGTCCGTAGATGTCCTCCTTCTCCTGTATTTTTCTGACAACGTTTACATCAAGTGGGCAGCTGATCTCCACAACAGAACACGTTTTCAATGTGTGGTCCCAAACTACAATATCAGGCCGGTTGTGCTTTAATTTGGTGGCAGTTTTTATTTTCAGGTTCCACCAGTATTCCTTAGTGCCATCTGTCTCAATATATTCTTCCTCGTTTGTTGTTAATTTTGTTTTCCGAAGTGCGTTCCAGATGGTTCTAGCTATCCCATCGTGTTTCATGGGGAGGTAGTAGCGAGATGACATTCTTTCGCAGCTGGCAACAATGTGGCTTACATCC
>OZ024752.1:26141365-26148865 GCA_964016885.1 Eledone cirrhosa
CAGTTGTAAGCATAAAAATGTTTTGAACAGTTCTTTGATTCTTATAACTTATATATAACTGCTCTGTAAATCATCTGACGTTATTACATTGAGCTATTTAACTTACTGGTAATAAGGTAGTAATATATTACTGCCTACCACTATTTAGGGTTTGTAAAAATATATATAACTACAAAAGGTTTTTGTATTTGCATAACCATAAATAATATCCTTAATACTATTAACTGCTCCATACTGTTGAGCTGACATACAATAAATTACCAATATGCTAATCAAAGACCAACTCCCCATGTCAACCAAGAACATACCAATACCATCCAAGAATACATATGAGAAATTGTTGATCAACAGTGTAAATTCCTTTATCAATAGAGTGAGATGGAGGACATTCCATTTTGATAGAAACAAATCTAACAATGTTAATAATACTAACAAATTTGACTCCTTCGGCTTTAAAACCTTTAAAAGCCCCCCTCATAACACACTACTTAACTCCTTTGAAAATGACCTAATAAAACTAGTTAAGAACATTAAAAACAATAAGCACCATAATAGAAACAACACCTTCTTAAACAAACTTAACACCTCTATTAATGAATTCAAAACTAGTAATAAAATTATTGTACACGCGGATAAAACTAATAACATATACAGCCTGAATTATAATACTTATAGAAAGTTTATATATAATGAACTACATAAAAGCTACAAGAAAACTACTATGAAAAACTTAGAGGATATTAATATAGAGGGATATAATATAGTGTCTAAACTAGGACTTCAGAGGCATACACAACCATACACCCCAAACCCCGCTAGATTCTCTCTGAAGGACCATAAGGAGGACTTCATTAGCAACCCCTCGATTAGACTTATCTGCCCTTCCAAGTCCGACAGTGGCATTATCAGCAAGAAAATTTTAGATAAAATCATCCCACAGATTAAACACAAGATACACCTTAAACAATGGGGAAATACGGGTGAAGTTATCGAATGGTTCAAAGATATCAAGAATAACAAGGACAAAAAATTTATTCAATTTGATATCAATTCATACTACACCTCTATTTCCCCTATCCTATTAAATAAGGCACTAATCATGGCCATGAACAATAGCGACCTGACTAGAACCCAGATTGATGTCATCCTTGCGGCCCGTAAAACCATAATCACCTTTGAGGACCAATTATGGACCCGCAAGGATACGCACAACAACTTCGACATAACTATGGGGTCTTCGACATAACTATGACTCGGCGCAGGTCACTGATTTGGTCGGCCTATACTTACTTAATGAAATCCATAAGGACCTTCCATACCTCAACGGTGGTTTGTACCGCGATGATACACTTCTACTTATAGAATATAAAAAATTCAATATAGAAAGAACTAGAAAACTATTGCACAGGACATTCAAAAACTATAACCTTAGTATCACCATGGACAAAAACACTAAAAACGTTAACTTCCTAGACGCCACACTATACCTCGACTCAAGGATATATACACCTTTCCATAAGCCTAACGAAAAACTCATTTACGTGGATACCAAGTCTAATCACCCTAGATCAATATTAAACTCTATCTCTAAGGGGGTATCCAATAGAATCTCTAATATATCCTATGACGCAAACATATTTAGCAAAAACTCGCAATATTATAATCAAGCATTAGCTAGAGCCGGCCATAATATAGAGATTGAGTTCCTACCTACGAAAACACATAGCTACAGCATTATCTCGCACAATATGTCCATGAGGAAACCTAGTAATATGAATAGCAACCACACGCACACTAAAGCAGAGGGTGCCATCAAAGGTAACCATTACCACAGAAACTACCGTAGTACCTTAGGAGGAAACAACACACCAGACACTAAAAACAAAAATAGAAGAAGAAATAATACATTTTTCAACCCTTCTTTCAACCTAAACGTCTCCACCAACATACCTAGGGCTTTCTTCTCACTACTAGATAAAAACTTCCCTCTAGGACAGAAGTACCATAACCTTTTAAACAAAAACACTATTAAAATCTCATACTCTACGACGCCTAACATAGCATACCACATAGCTAGTAGCAATAAAAGAAAAATTAATTCTTACTTCCAACAAACGAAATCGCAACAGGGGGTAAACCATCAAAATATCTCTGTAGCTAATAACCCTAACAACGGCAGTAATAATAGTAATAGCACTAGTATAAGCAATAACACCGGGGACGACAACCCACATATCCAAAATCCTATAGCTACCACCCGGACTTCTGCACAGCATTATAACCAGCAGACTAACACCCAGAATAATTGTAACTGTAGAGCAAATAGAACCTGCCCTTTAGATAAAAATGCCTAATCAAGGATATCATATACTCATGCACCGTCACAACTAGCAACTCTTCAGAAACCTATGTAGGCTCCACTTCTAACTGCTTCAAAACCAGGTATAATTCGCACATCCACTCGTTCAAAAAGCACAGTCTAGCCAGCTCCACCTCACTATCTAGCTACATACACTATCTAAAAACTAAAAATAAACCTTACACACTCAAATGGGAAGTGATATGTAGCGCGACTTCGTACAAACCACCTAATAAATTTTGTAACCTCTGTATACTAGAGACCCACACTATTATCTTCTCTAACCATAACCTACTTAACAAAAAATCTGAAGTGTTCGCAACTTGCCAGCACCGCTTCAGACATTCCTTCCAAAACTTTAAGCCCAATATATAGCAATGTCGGACTTGAACCAGACACCACCTCTAGCATCAAACACCAAGGGCACACCTTATACCACATCCCCACACTCATTGATCCAATATAACACTAATCGGGACATCCCTCTAGAACCCTTCACAGCAGGAATACCCCTTTGTACTTCTACTTTAGATGTGACTGCATCCAGTTGCTTGAACTGCACTACACCACTTTATAATTAATGTAAAATTTAAACATTGAATTGATTGTATTGTTGGTGCTATGCGGGTGATTTGCCATCGTTGGATAAATGGAAGACTAATTAATCTAGTAACGTTGATGAGCTGTATAACCTATATGCTGAGTGCAGTGAATGTATTGCAAGTGGCGTATGAGTTGTACATATATGTATGAATTGATGGTCAGATTAGTGACATGAGGAGTGTAGATTGACCTCTGGTCTACCCTAGTGATAGTTATCTTTCGACATCCAATATAACATGCACTGACCTAGAGCTTACCAGGGATTATTATATATTGAAGTGATTCTATAATCATCCTGCCAGGTTCTATGAGTAGACTACAATCACAATGATCATTGATTTAGAAATCTCGCTCATCGTGTAAAATATTCAATTGTGGCACTCTATAATGGAGGATATCACCATAATATGAACACCTTCAGTACAGCTTAATAGACTACACTATAGTTAAGACACTTTAAATTTTTAGAAACTGTGTATAACCATAGAAGTTAGGGACTATTTTGAGACACAATTTAATAGTTAGTAATAGAAACCACTGAGTTACCTCCCCTCATGCATTAACTCGCCTTAGTCACACACACACTTCCAGAAAATATTTCGATGTCGATTCTCGCAACGTAAGAACCTGCTGTATTGAACATCAGACTTCGATTCTCTAAGAGGATTGTCAAACGCCCAATATCGAATCGTCGTGGATTATGTGAGGGGCATATAATCTGAAAAATACGCTCCCCGGACTATGAAAATGTTGCTGTGCATGAAATCCATATCATCGCTTTGCTACGCATTTCCAATATTTTTAATGCTTATATTATTTCTCCACGCACAGGCTATAACAATCATATAAAGAATTCATTACCAGTTCAACCCCCTTAACACTCTTGATCACCTGTTTAAGTGCTTCCATTACATGTAACACTCTGCCACACTATAGCATTATATAAACAAGACGCACGTGCTTGCCACACGTGTAACTATTCTACTCAATAACCGATTATGACTATCCTATCGCATTAATTTTCATGTTGTATTTTAACCTGTATTTTTGATTTTATCTTTTAATATGAATGTAATCTCTAAATGTGTACTGCCACACTAAATGCTGTAATGGATGTTGAACCACCAAGCAACAATATTTGCATATGTATCTGTATGTCTCTTGGGTTGAAAAGGAGGTCATATAAGTGTTCATTCATTAATAAATTGCTCCGAAGAAACCAAACCTCGGTTTGCAGGAAACAGTTGTAAGCATAAAAATGTTTTGAACAGTTCTTTGATTCTTATAACTTATATATATATGTATATATATATATATATATATATATATATATATATATATATATATATATATATATATATATATATATATATATATGTATATATACATGTATATATACATATATGTATATATACATGTATGTATATATATATATATATATATGCATATATATATATATGTATATATACATATATGTATATATACATGTATGTATATATATATATATATATATATATATACATATATAGATATATATGTATATATACATATATGTATATATACATGTATGTATATATATATACATATATATATATATATATATGCATATATATATATGTATATATACATATATGTATATATACATGTATGTATATATATACATATATATATATGCATATATATATATATATGCATATATATATATATATATATATATATATGTATATATACATATATGTATATATACATGTATGTATATATATATATATATATATATATATATATGCATATATATATATATATATGTAAAAATTGGAATAAATGCTCTGAAATAGCGATATATATGTGAATATAGACATAGAATATTCGAAAATATTCTGTATGTTTATAATAAACATTATGTACACAGCTAAGTATTCTATAAGTCTCTAGCTGTGTCATTCTCGATAAAAGCACTGGATATGTAGTCCTGAAGATTTCTAACAAGAATGAAACGCGTAGATTACTTCCCTTGCTTTTATCGAGAATCTAATTGTAATACGTGACGTATTCTATTCTATAGCGATTAGGTCTTCAAAATGTTTATTATAAACATACAGAATATTTTCGAATATTCTATGTCTATATTCACATATATATCGCTATTTCAGAGCATTTATTCCAATTTTTAATTTCTGCCGGACCGGCAACCGCTCTTTCAAACCAGTTCCTGTACACAGCTAAGTATTCTATAAGTCTCTAGCTGTGTCATTCTCGATAAAAGCACTGGATATGTAGTCCTGAAGATTTCTAACAAGAATGAAACGCGTAGATTACTTCCCTTGCTTTTATCGAGAATCTAATTGTAATACGTGACGTATTCTATTCTATAGCGATTAGGTCTTCAAAATGTTTATTATAAACATACAGAATATTTTCGAATATTCTATGTCTATATTCACATATATATCGCTATTTCAGAGCATTTATTCCAATTTCTAATTTCTGCCGGACCGGCAACCACTCTTTCAAACCAGTTCCTGTACACAGCTAAGTATTCTATAAGTCTCTAGCTGTGTCATTCTCGATAAAAGCACTGGATATGTAGTCCTGAAGATTTCTAACAAGAATGAAACGCGTAGATTACTTCCCTTGCTTTTATCGAGAATCTAATTGTAATACGTGACGTATTCTATTCTATAGCGATTAGGTCTTCAAAATGTTTATTATAAACATACAGAATATTTTCGAATATTCTATGTCTATATTCACATATATATGTAAGTATGTATGTATACGTACATACATATATGTATACAGACGTACAGTAGCATGTATATATATATATATATATATATATATATACACATACAGGCACACATATATATATGTACGTATCAGTTTAGCGAATATTTATTATAACATTCGCTTTGTTCGTTTGTAAACAAACGGACAGCCTAATTTATGCCGTGCGGTGTTAAGGCAACCACGTCACCTTTTTGTTCAACACTGACACAGGAACGATGTACTAGTTTCAAGCTTCTTAGCTATCGTCAGCACCGTATACCCTTCTGCCAGATGGTTGAACGTTCGAAAGTATATACTTTCCTTATGAAAATTAACGGCTGAGCAGCCTAATTTGCATATCGAGTGAGTTCAGTCGGCAAGGCGCACCGAAAACGATAAGTTGGAATAGAATGAAACGAAATTTCATTTCTCACTATTAGTACGGCACTTACTTAAATGTAAGTATGTATGTATACGTACATACATATATGTATACAGACGTACAGTAGCATGTATATATATATATATATATATATATATATATATATATATATATATATATATATATATATATATATATATATATATATATATATTAATAAGGTAATCGATTCTTTTACAATGGAATTAGCTCGAAGGAGGAAAATACCCAATGAGCCGTGTATAAACTAATATGTATGTGATGAAACACAGATACCAACACATCTGTATATATATTGCAAAAGAAAATTTAGCCACATTGAAGTATACTAATTATTATACTACAGTTTGTCCATATCGATTTAAAATAATAAATCAACAAAGACGAACTGTATTGCCAAGAGGCTATGATGTTTAGACACATTTAAATTTCAAAATCAAACCTGTTCCGTAGATAAGTTTAAACTTTAAAATCCAAATATGTTTCGAGTTAAATAAGTGTAGGAATATCATGTCCTGCCCTCCTCAGTAAACATCCAGGAACAAATTGATATGCTTCACTTCTAAATAATTTAAAAGACTGCGTGACGCACATGGTTTAACAGTATCTAGCTAGTCTCATAACCGTACTGCTAGAAATAACAGTCGTATACATGAGGCGGCTTTCAGCTCAGACTAGGAGCAGTTATTAATAAGGTAATGGATTCTTTTACAATGGAATTAGCTCGAAGGAGGAAAATACCCAATGAGCCGTGTATAAACTAATATGTATGTGATGAAACACAGATACCAACACATCTGTATATATATTGCAAAAGAAAATTTAGCCACATTGAAGTATACTAATTATTATACTACAGTTTGTCCATATCGATTTAAAATAATAAATCAACAAAGACGAACTGCATTGCCAAGAGGCTATGATGTTTAGACACATTTAAATTTCAAAATCAAACCTGTTCCGTAGATAAGTTTAAACTTTTCTTTTGCAATATATATACAAATGTGTTGGTATCTGTGTTTCATCACATACATATTAGTTTATTTATATATATATATATATATATACATACAGGCACACATATATATATGTACGTATCAGTTTAGCGAATATTTATTATAACATTCGTGCCGTACTAAGAGTGAGAAATGAAATTTCGTTTCATTCTATTCCAACTTATCGTTTTCGGTGCGCCTGGCCGACTGAACTCACTCGATATGCAAATTAGTCTGCTCAGCCGTTAATTTTCATAAGGAACGTATATACTTTCGAACGTTCAACCATCTGGCAGAAGGGTATACAGTGCTGACGATAGCTAAGAAGCTTGAAAATAGTACATCGTTCCTCTGTC
>OZ024752.1:26158865-26163865 GCA_964016885.1 Eledone cirrhosa
GTAAGTCGATCGACAATTTTATATATATATATATGTATTCGGATATATAAACGGAGTTAAAGACTCGCGTTAATCTCCTGTAATTTTATGAGTTCAAGTAATACATCACCGGGCTCTTAATAATACAGTATATAGAGAAGAAAACCCAAAAGAGGTTATGTTTTCAATTACAAGGGGTAAAGAACCCCTAGAGTGCAGCAGATGTTAGAGGATGTCTTATGTCTGCGGCGTCTTCGATTCTTAATCATGGAAAATGAAATCCTTGGTACTGTTATATATATATATCAAAGGTATATATTGAGTTAGAAACTCACAATAGTCTCTTACAATTAAATAGCTCAAGGAAAGAAATTTTTTCGGGCCGTGTAATTTAATTGAATATAAACGAGAGATGAACACTGTTCAAATCGTAAAGGACCAGATTCGCTACGGTGAAAAAAATTTCAACTTCACTCTCACAATTAATATGCTCTTTGATACTCCATCTCTTGGACACGGCTAAAGATTGTCAATTCCTATCGGAACGCTTCCATTTCGCCAAATTGCAATCTTTGCAATCTCGAGACTCTATTGATAATTACAAATTATGAAAATTTAATTAACAAGAAGAACGAATTATTTAGCAGCTGCCAACATAGAACCGGTAAAACATTCCAAGCATTATACAAGTTTCGAAAGAATATTGACAATTAATAATTTTATAAATATATTTATATTTATAATGTTTGCCTTACTAGAGTAATAATGTATTGATATTTTATCTATTATAATAATTTCATTATGAGTCTCTGTATCCTACGTTTTGATCAGGACAGTTCAATATTTAACTTGACAATTGTTGATTTATGGTTCAGAAATATCACTAGATTTCAGAGTAGATATATCGTTTAATGCTCACATTTGGTGAATGAGTTATCTTCCTTTTGTTTACATTCTTCGCAAATATTTTTATTCTGTTTGAATAGCTTGCTATTTAATTTTTTACATAAATTATATAGTTGAATAATATAAGAATTTCTTTAAAAGGAAACTAATAATTTGTAATTACTGAAGTAAATTAACGAAATAAAACTTTTGAGAGTAAATATAACTAAAATTTAATCCTGTAATTATATGATAATTAAATATTTGAAATGATTTAACAAAGGTGGTATATGCATGTATTTTAATATATTTTTTAATACAGGTTTAATAATTATTTAAATATGCTTTAAAGATAATTTTTTTTAAAGTTGTAACAAAATACTTATGGAATATATTACCTAAACCAGAAATTAAAATCTATAATGAGTTAAATTAAATTATATAAATTTTTAATTAAATAAATATGTGACGGCTATGAAAAGTAATGTATATTGATTAATTTTCATATATTATATTAGTATAATTAGCTTAACCATAACCAAACACTAGAGATATTCAATGGTCTATGGTAATTGATTGGTTGCCTCAATTTACCTAATATTTGAAAACAACGGTTTTTTCTACTTATTTCCCCACCCATAATTTTCTTTTGTCGTTATTTCTTCTTTCTTCTTTTTCTTATTTTTTATATATATTTCTTCCTCTATTTCACCCATCTAAATATTCATTTAAATATTTATATATGTATATTTTTTTCTTTTTCTTATTTTTTTCTTGCATCTCCTCTTCTTTACACCCTCTTATATCTCTAATTCGCTCCACGTCCTTTTCTTCTTTAAGTTTATCATATTATTATTTGTGGTATATAAATGTTGAGATGTGATGAAATAAATCACTGCCAATACTGGAATGGAAATATCAAGACCGTAGAGGTATGTCATATATCAAATCTTATATTTTATCTGACGAGGGCGTACTGGAAAAAAACAACACAGTACCTTCTAAATATATATAATAAAGCATATATTTTGATTATGTGAATATCTTCATTTGTTAATATTTTGAATAATATTAAAACTCCAGGAATATTTCTTGTTGAGTGCTTTTAATCGATTGTAAAACTGTATTCATTGAGTAATCATTGAACCATATTAATCTTTGGTTGTGTGTATATATATATATATATATATATATATATATATATATATATATATATATATATATATATATATATATATACTACACACACACTTATCTAAGCAGCCGGAACATCTTTCTGTGAGAGTTCCTTATATTCTGAAGAAGGGAATTTTAAGTCCCGGAATATTAGGCCTAAGGAAATAGCAAAAAAGAAAAAGAGAGACAAAACAAAGATTACCTGACTCACTTTTCTGTTATCTTCCATTGTGGATTGTTTAGTCTTATAAAACTTTCCACATTATATATTATATACAATGCTTCGGACAAACTACTTTTTATTATATACTAGCATTAAAGCCCGGCGTTGCTCGGGGTCATTAAGTTACCAAAGTTAGGTTGCACCACCCATTTTATGGCAGCATTTTTTTGTCTGCCAGGCACTGGGTGAATGAGCTGCGATGGAGTTGTTCTGCATGGTTGTCTGTGTGTTTTCTAAATTTAAGACAGTAAGGAGGGTTGTGATATGAGGGAGAGTTAGCTGTTGTTTCTAGCAGGTTTAGTGACCTCATAGAGGATATGTGTTTTCTAAATTTAAGACAGTAGGGAGTGGTGTGATATGGGGGAGAGTTAGCTGCTGTTTCTAGCAGGTTTAGTGACCTCATAGAAGATATATTTTCTAAATTTAAGACAGTAGGGAGGGGTGTGATATGGGGGAGAGTTAGCTGCTGTTTCTAGCAGGTTTAGTAACCTCATAGAGGATATGTGTTTTCTAAATTTAAGACAGTAGGGAGTGGTGTGATATGGGGGAGAGTTAGCTGCTGTTTCTAGCAGGTTTAGTGACCTCATAGAAGATATGTTTTCTAAATTTAAGACAGTAGGGAGGGGTGTGGTATGGGGGAGAGTTAGCTGCAGTTTCTAGCAGGTTTAGTGACCTCATAGAGGATATTATTGTTTAACATTATCTATAAAAGGCAGATTGTTGTTGTTGTTGTGTGTGTGCACATGTTCCATGTTTATACATTTGCACAATTTCAAACCGATTCGATTCAAAGTCTGTAAGAATCCACGTTCGTTGAGAGGTTTTAAAAAAGATTTATCGCTTGTTGTTGAATAAATGTATCTGTTGCTTTTGAATAATTGTCGTTTCGTATGAAATGTAATAATTGAGCAACTAAAAGTTAGTGTGGTTATAAATCACGCACGTTGTTTAATTGCTTTAAATGTTTTGTTATCATTTGAAGTGAGTGTGTGTTTGTATGCGTTTGTAAATAAATCAGTAAGTTTGAAGTATAAAAGAGAAAGTAGCAAAATGTGTGGATAGAGGAAAACAGATGATATGAGAGAGTAAAACGGACAGTATCACCATCAAGCTTGGAAAGAGAAAGTAGCAGAAACTATGAAGTTGTATAGATTTTGAATGGTAGTAGAAAGAGTTTAGCAGTTTAAATGAGAGAGAAAAATCGTAAAATATTGAGTTTTATCTATTTTTTGCGTAATTGTGGGTGAAATTGAAAAAATTAGATCTGCCAAAACGCAATCGAAGCTATTTCGAATACTGAATTGTAAATTTCAATTGAAGAAATTCTATATCGTAGATTTCTATAACAAAGGAGCATGTCCATACACTGAGCTTTATAGATTATGATATATATATATATATATATATATATATATATATATATATATATATATATATATATATATATATATATATATATTTATATATATTTATATACATATGTCTATGTGTGCGTACAACAATAAATACATATGTCTACATATATGTATGTGTGTGCATGTGTATGCGACATCATGATGTCATACGAATAAAACAGTTCTGGGCCTGTAGAAGTAATTTCTAGATATAATAATTGTTTCTACTTTTTGGCACAAGGCCAGCAATTATTTCAGTGTATTACTGGTACTTTATTTTATCGACCCCGTAAGGACGAAAGGCAAAGCAAACCACGGCGGAATTTGAACTCACACAATAAAGGGCCGTAACTCTTTGCTGCAAAGCATGGCGTCCGACCCTCTACCGATACTGCCAATCCATGCCGAATATATGTATATATATATATCATGAAAAAAATTCTACATTTTCTATGTATTTTATCTGAGGAGGACATGTTTTGCTTTATTTTATACATAAAACTTTACATCTTCGAAATATATATAATGAAATAAATAGAGATGATATAAAGTATATATCTTTCGTTTATCACTATTATAAATATATATATATATAATTTAACCTGTAAGTTATATACTTCTCGCCACCAAAAGTTCTACATAAATTGAGGTCTTTCATATAAGACTAAACATGAATAAGACTACCATGAATAAATAGTAGGTCATCTCAATCTCGATATTTTTAGAGCTTGCTTTATTATATGACAAGATAACATGTGATGAATGAAATTCTGAAGAGAGTTTCTTTTGAAATAATATAGAGATACAAACAACCGCTAGATAGTCGTGGACGATATTGTAAGATCAACACAGCCTCAGATTCAACACTGGAGGTGAAAATATCTTCAAATATATTTAAGAAATTTCTTTGTACATAACTTAAAATACACACACTCAAAGAACTCATACATTTTCCAATATATATATATATATATATATGTATGTATTTATATATATATGTGGGGGGGGGGGGATTTTGTTTATGTTATACGTGTATTTGTATATGTTTACATATTTGTTTGACAGTGTGTGTATTTTAAGTTATGTACAAAGAAATTTCTTAAATATATTTGAAGATATTTTCAACTCCAGTGTTGAATCTGAGGCTGTGTTGATCTTACAATGTCGTCCACGACAATCTAGCGGTTGTTTGTATCTCTATATTATTTCAAAAGAAACCCTCTTCAGAATTTCATTCATCACATATTATCTTGTCATATAATAAAGCAAGCTCTAAAAATATCGAGATTGAGATGACCTACTATTTATTCATGTTTAGTCTTATATGAAAGACCTCAATTTAT
>OZ024752.1:26168865-26171365 GCA_964016885.1 Eledone cirrhosa
GATAGACAGTTAGCTAGGTATAAATATTAACAAAAGTACTAACACAGTGTGGTTCATAATATTAGTGTATACATGAAGACATATACAATATGTTTGTCCATTATATATAAGAGTCTCACTATCAATATTTTAAGCTGTGATAATGTCGGTTTACGAATATTTCGGGTAACGATCGGCCTTCAGCAACGAATTAAGTTCGTCAATCGAGGTTCCAATATCCCGTAATAGGGTGAAAGCAGAAATTATTTGCTCAAATTTTAATCTGTACTAATAATAAATATTTGTATATACTTTTTGTATTATATATATATGCAATCCTTATCGAGCCCTATTCGGATTTCATTCTTTGTAATTATTACTATATATATATATATATATATATATGTGTGTGTGTGTGTGTATGTGTGTGTTGGTATGTGTGTGTATATATATATATATAGTGGTAGAACACTGGAAGGTAATATACGTAGTGGTAGAGCACTCAGTCCAAACCATGTCCATTACGAGGTGAGGATCCGCTAAGGTGAAACAATTGTTCTCGGTATGGTGAACTAACTGTTGTGTAACCACTTCTATATATATATGTATATATATTTATATATATACGAGACTCAGACTGAAATGTTACATAAAAATCTTTAATCAATATTTAGCCCATATTGAAGGTACAAAAATACCTTTAAATCTAACCTCAGTATTAATACATACAGCAAAGTACACATTTGGGACGTAATCAAGCCCCAATCTCTCTCTTTTGCTTTCCTTCAAACTTCCCTGGGCTTTAGAACTAAATATAGAACACAGCTATGTAATTTATACATTTATGTACTACACAAATCTCTATACAATCACATGTACTACGCATACATCCATTCAGAAACACACAGGCATACACTAACGTACGCACATCCACACACAATCACACTTCCACACACCCACACCCGCACACACAATCACACTTCCACACACATACATATATATATATATATACATTATATATATATATATATATATGTATATGTATATATGTATATACACATATATAATTATATATATATATTATATATATTATATATATTATATATACATATATATATGTGTGTGTGTATATGTATATATACATATATAATTATATATATATATAATTATATATATGTAATTATATATATATATATATATAATTATATATATATATATATATATATATATATATATATGCATATTAATTAATATTTTAATTTCCTAAGATTTTTCCCAATTGGTTCATTTTTAAACTCCTAAAGTTTATAGTCGTTCAACTCCCTCATTGGCCAGTAACAGGTCTCTCTCTCTCTCTCTCTCTCTCTCTCTCTCTCTCTCACTCCTTGACTCTCTCCCTCTCTCACTCCTCTGACTCTCTCTCTCGCTCTACCTCTCTCTCAGATGATGATGATATTATTTTTGATCTTGTATCTGTTCATGCAAAGAAGTAGGGTTAATAATATATATATATATATACTTAGGGTAAATATTGATGCAATTCAAATCAAGCACTCAACGTACTTTTTCCACATAGGAGTGACGGAGTAAATATCGAATAAGTACAAGCGAAGTAGTTTCAGATGTTCAAGTCCTTTAATAATAATAATTGTTTCTACTTTTGGCACAAGGCCAGCAATTACCCAGTAAATTACTGGTACTTTATTTTATCGACCCCGTAAGGATGAAAGGCAAAGTTAACCTCGGCGGGATTTGAACTCAGAATGGCAAGGGCCGTAACTCTATACGTCAAAGCATGGCGTCCGACCCTCTACCGATACTGCCAATTCACAATAATGCTGTGATATATATTTCAATGACGACACTGGCCACACTGTTCTGTGTGCGAGTGTCGTGACATCATCAGACAACTTGTTACATAATAAGGTTATGTTTCCGAGGCAATCCAAGTTGAATCGACATGGGAACGGACAAAGTGTGTGCTTTTGGGTTCTTCATCCGTTTCCCTGTGAGTACCAATTCACCCCCACCGGTTTGCGCAGGCGAATGTCCGAATGCCTCGGAAACATAACCTTATTATGTAACAAGCTGTCTGATGATGTCACGACACTCACACACAGAACAGTGTGGCCAGTGTCGTCATTGAAATATATATCACAGCATTATTATTAAAGGACTTGAACATCTGAAACTACTTCGCTTTTACTTATTCGTTATTCTCTCTCTCTCTCTCTCTATATATATATATATATATATATATATATATATATATATATATATATATATATATATATATATATATACAGTGATACCTCACAGTACGAGTTTAATTCGTTCCATGACCGAGCTCATTTTACGATTTACTCGTTTCATAAATCTATTTTCCGCATTGAAATTTAATTAAAATATAATTAATCCGTTCTAGCCTCCCAAAACCACCCAAAAATCATTTCTATGGGTTTTAAAACAGAAAAGGTGCAGTTATTATAAGATAATAGCAAAAAACGCACAAAACTTTTTT
>OZ024752.1:26176365-26181365 GCA_964016885.1 Eledone cirrhosa
ACTACAATAATTGTTTCTACTTTTGGCACAAGGCCAGCAATTATCCCAGTGTATTACTGGTGCTTTCTTTTATCGACCCCGTACGGAGGAAGGGCAAAGTTAACCTCGGCGGGATTTGAATTCAGACCGTAAAGGGGCATAATTCTATACAACAGAGCACGGCGTCTGACTCTCTACCGATTCTGCCAATCCAATAGTTGATGACTATTGATACTAGTTGAATAAATCGGGTAAAGTACCCCTGGATATAGAAAAAAGAGAACGCAGATAGCTGAGGGAAATAGAACCCTGAATCTCTCGTAAGTCAAGTAACCATGTCCGTCTGTGTGGTTACATACAGACTAGCTGACACTCACTGTAAAGTGTCTAGTGAAAAAACTGAGTACATGTACAGATGTATACATGTGTGTATTTATATGCATACTAATACTTCCGTATACATATGTAGATGTACACTTTAACTTAATTGTTTAAGCGTCAGTCATACAAAAGTGAGTTAGAAGCGAAACGAAATTTAATTTCGTTTCGTTATTTGTTTTTATCGTTTCCACTGAACCGGTGCGTACAATGACTCACGTTCTATGCAAATTAGTCTACCCACTACTAATTTTCATAGAAAAAGCATATAACGATATGTGCTTTTACAATTCTCCAGAGAAGCCGGAAGATGGGTAAATATTGCTGATGAGATGTAATAACATCGAAACTAGTCCAATATTCCTGTCTGGCTCTCTGGAGGATAGAGGAAATGTGTTTCCTTGAAACCTCGTATGACTCTAAAACCCGGTCCGTCTGTGTGGTTACATACAGACTAGCTGACACTCACTGTAAAGTGTCTAGTGAAAAAACTGAGTACATGTACAGATGTATACATGTGTGTATTTATATGCATACTAATACTTCCGTATACATATGTAGATGTACACTTTAACTTAATTGTTTAAGCGTCAGTCATACAAAAGTGAGTTAGAAGCGAAACGAAATTTAATTTCGTTTCGTTATTTGTTTTTATCGTTTCCGCTGAACCGGTGCGTACAATGACTCACGTTCTATGCAAATTAGTCTACCCACTACTAATTTTCATAGAAAAAGCATATAACGATATGTGCTTTTACAATTCTCCAGAGAAGCCGGAAGATGGGTAAATATTGCTGATGAGATGTAATAACATCGAAACTAGTCCAATATTCCTGTCTGGCCCTCTGGGGAATAGAGGAAATGTGTTTCCTTGAAACCTCGTATGACTCTAAAACCCGGTCCGTCTGTGTGGTTACATACAGACTAGCTGACACTCACTGTAAAGTGTCTAGTGAAAAAACTGAGTACATGTACAGATGTATACATGTGTGTATTTATATGCATACTAATACTTCCGTATACATATGTAGATGTACACTTTAACTTAATTGTTTAAGCGTCAGTCATACAAAAGTGAGTTAGAAGCGAAACGAAATTTAATTTCGTTTCGTTATTTGTTTTTATCGTTTCCGCTGAACCGGTGCGTACAATGACTCACGTTCTATGCAAATTAGTCTACCCACTACTAATTTTCATAGAAAAAGCATATAACGATATGTGCTTTTACAATTCTCCAGAGAAGCCGGAAGATGGGTAAATATTGCTGATGAGATGTAATAACATCGAAACTAGTCCAATATTCCTGTCTGGCCCTCTGGAGAATAGAGGAAATGTGTTTCCTTGAAACCTCGTATGACTCTAAAACCCGGTCCGTCTGTGTGGTTACATACAGACTAGCTGACACTCACTGTAAAGTATCTAGTGAAAAAACTGAGTACATGTACAGATGTATACATGTGTGTATTTATATGCATACTAATACTTCCGTATACATATGTAGATGTACACTTTAACTTAATTGTTTAAGCGTCAGTCATACAAAAGTGAGTTAGAAGCGAAACGAAATTTAATTTCGTTTCGTTATTTGTTTTTATATATATATATATATATATATATATATATATATATATATATATATATATATATAAATGTAGAAGTTCTATTTAAATTGTTGGTATACAACAAGCAAATATTTTTATAACTGATATAAAGCATTCAACAAATTATTGGAGTAAAAATACGATATATTAACAAATGGAAACTATATTTATAAAACCATATTTATTTCATTATACATATTTCAAGGACACCAAGTTAAATTATGGTGTGCTTTCATCAGATAAAATATAATATAGATCAGTTTTATAAATAAATATTGACATACCCTTAAAGAATGCGACCATTTCTGTTGGAAGCTAAATGGGCGCATTCTTTAAGGGTATGTCAATATTTATTTATAAAACTGATCTATATTATATTTTATCTGATGAAAGCACACCATAATTTAACTTGGTGTCCTTGAAATATGTATAATGAAATAAATATGGTTTTATAAATACAGTTTCCATTTGTTAATATATCGTATATATATATATATATATTTGTATATATACAGGGTATCCCGAAAAAAATGGATATACATATTTATTAGAATGCTGTTAAAAGTATGCATCAAATATTGAGTTATAAACTAGAAATATTCTTTTAAGGTATGTATACATTTTTTGGGGACACCCTGTGTAGATATATATATATTATAAAATTAACGAAGATCGCTGGTATTAAGTCACTGATCTCCGGTCAACGTCTAGCTCACTCAATGAATCTGCCGAATTGCAGTAATGCTGTTGCAATCAACTGTTTGGAGTGCACATAGTTATTTAATAGCAGATACGGTGGCTGTTTCAACAGCTAGTTCCGTATTCAGCAGTTGAAACGGCAAGAGCTCAGCCGTCAGGTCCCGATTCTTTATAATATAGCCATACTCTACTACCCCAAGTATCGAGTACTCTGATGAGTAATGGTCTAACTAGTTTTAAACTGGTTCTATCCTGATATATATACATACCGTATTTCCCGGCGCCGAAGACGCTTCGTCCTCGATGATGGACAATTTTGACAGTCAAAAATTTGAAAAAAAAAATAATAAACAACCTTCTGCCTCTAGGACGCATGGTAGATTTTTGAGACTCATTTTAGGATAAAAGTAGCGTCTTTCACGCCTGGAAATATATATATATATATATATATATATATATATATATATATATATATATATATATATATATATATATATATATATACGATATATTAACAAATGGAAACTATATTTATAAAACCATATTTATTTCCTTATACATATTTCAAGGACACCAAGTTTTTTTGCTCCAATAATTTTTTTACTCCAATAATTTGTTGAGTGCTTTATGTCAGTTATAAAAATATTTGCTTGTTGTATCCCAACAATTTAAATAGAACTTCTACATATATATATATATATATATATATATATATATATATATATATATATATATATATATAGAGAGAGAGAGAGAGAGAGAGAGAGAGAGAGAGAGAGAGAGAGAGAGAGAGAGAAAATTGAGGTTGGTAATGGCACATGGAATATATAAGAGACAGAATTTTCTTAATATTAATCAACATTTGAAAAGATGGCTTTTGCAGACCCATCGAAACCGGTCATTTTTTATACCCTTTATTATTTCCTTACCTTATAAAATTATATGTTTTTTCACAAAAAAGTATTCTGTCTCTTATATATTCCATGTGCCATTACCAACCTCAATTTTCTCTATAACCTTCGTTTTGTGTAGAAACTTACACTTTTCATATATATATATATATATATATATATATATATATATATATATATAACAAAAACAATAACAAAGTGTGCAGTACGAACAGTGTTGGTATTAGGTTCACGCTTGAGAGTGGGGTATGGGGGACGACGTTTCGGGCATAAGCCCTTCATCAGGAGAAAGGTGGGAAGGAAAAGAGTTCGAGGGGGTGTGAGGGGGAGTGGTGAAAGTCATTAAAATGGAGGTGGGGAATTAAAATGAAGGAAAACAATTAAAATGAGGGAAAAAAAATTAAATTGAAAACAAGTGGTGAAAGGGTGTGGTATATATAAGTTCATTTCGCAATCATTAGGTCCCAGATTCGATCCCGCTGCGTGTAATCTTGAGAAAGTGTCATTTACCATAACCTTAGATCGACCCTAGTGAGTGAAATGGAGTAGGGGTAAATTGTTTGGAATGTTGTTTTATGGACTGCACCTGTAATCTGAAGGACCTGCTTTGTCACATCCAGCGTTACGATGTACCTGTCTGGAAATTACGTATTGGACACAGATGTCTGAAGAATGCTCAGTCACTTACAGATTAATTTCATAGCAGGCTTTTCGATGGATAAAATAACTGGAATACTCATCGTCAAAACAGACAGAGGTCCAGTCCATTCCATTCCTTGTTTATATTAATATCATCGAACTTTTATTTCTGAGTCTTTTGTAACTGTTGTTTCTACTTTCGTATAATAACTATTACACCATCTACATATATTGGCCCTTGCAAACATATATACATATATGTGTGTGTGTGTGTCTGAGTGTGTATCTGTATCTCTCTCTCTATATATATATATATATATATATACACACATACATCTATATGTGTGGGTGTGTTTGTGTATGTGCGTGTGTATGAATGAATATATACATATATATTTTTTTATATATATATACATATATACGTGCATGTTGTATATATATATATATATATATATATATATATATATATACTCTAACACGTATCCCTTAGCCACCCGCCAAATGCTGGTATATTTTTTGTTTTCGCTAATGCAAACTTTACTTGTGGGTGGTAGGAGGTTGGTGGGGGTCGTGGATAGCGAAATATGTCAGTGGAATTTATATTTTCATGAGAAAAAAATATCTTTGTAAAAATACATAAGCCTAGTTTGTTTGAGTGTGTGTGTGTTGGGGGGGAAGTGTGTGTGTGTGTGTTGGGGGGGGGGGGTGTACTCCAGCATCTCTGTACACAAAATACTCGCGCTCATACACCCCAACCTCATTTGTAGATGTCTTGTGAACATATACAAACGCA
>OZ024752.1:26186365-26206365 GCA_964016885.1 Eledone cirrhosa
GGCGTTCGACACCACTACGGTGACATCGTCCGCATATGCTGACACGGATCTTCCGCATCCTAGTTCGCGCGGGACTCCCCTCAACGTCTCCAGTTTGTGCAGTAATGGCTCGAGAGTCAATACGTACAAGAGGGACGAGAGGGGACATCCTTGGCGGACCGAGCGCATGATGTTGAACGGTTCCGACAGGTGACCGTTCACTCTCACCACAGAGCAGATGTCGCTGTGCATGGCAGCGATCCAGCCTCTGAAGACGGGCCCAAAGCCAGCCGCCCTCAGGACTGCCGCTAGGTAACGATGGTCGACCCTATCGAAAGCTTTCGACTGATCTAAATTGATCAAGGACCCACCCGTGCCAGGTTCCCTAGCTACCCTCTCTACGATGTATCGCATGAGGTGGAGGTTGTCGTGGATGGATCTGTCGGGAATGGCGCATGTCTGCGCCTCTCCCACCAGACCACCAACGACAAGCGCCAACCTCTTTGCTAGCACCTTGGCCAAAATCTTAAACTCTGTGTTTAGCAGAGTTATGGGCCGGAAATTGTCTATGTTATCCCCCTTGTTCGGATCCTTTCTCAGCAGTGCCACCGCTCCTCGGCTCACAGAACTGGGAATTCTCCCGTTCTGTTGCCAGTTGCAGTAGACGTCCGCCAAGAGGCCTCCGAACAAGTCTGGCATCTGTACGTAAAGTTCATAGGGCAGACCATCCAAACCAGGCGATTTACCCCTTGTGCAGCCAGTCATTGCCTCCCTTACTTCAGCGGCTGTTATCGGCTTTTCGCAACACTTCGCCTCAGTGGCCGAGAGCCGCGGCAGTCCGTCGAGGTAGACACTAAAGTCCATCCCTCTACCCGGCCCCCCGCTGCCCCCGAACAGCTGAGCGAAGTGTCGCTGAAAAGCTTCACACATTTGCCCGGGATCGAGTAGCATGCGCCCGTCGTGGTCCACCAAAGACCGGATCGTGGCTTTGTTGCCACGACGCGCCTCCGCCACTCGGGCCCATTGAACGGCTTTCGTCCCCTCGTGTCTGAGAGCACGCACCCTAGCTCTGACAACGCAGCCTTCGTGCTTTGCATTGAAGAATTGGTCAAGGGCCAATTTCGCCGCAAGCACGTCGGTCGCAATGCCTTTGCTAAGCGCCTCGTCTAATTTTCTAACTAGTTCTCCCTCTGCTCTATTTTTCTCTATTGCTAAAGCCTTACTAAACCTAATCGATTCTATTCTAATCGCTCTTTTCAGAGCAAACCACCACTTGTTGTTGACGATGGCCCCCGTCAACGCCCGCTTAACTAGTTCGCTAATCCGGTCTCTGTAGGCCTTGCGCGCTGGTAAGGACGCGTTTAGCTTCCAGTAGCCGGGTCCTCGTCTATGAAGCCTATCTAAGTCAAGCACACAGATCACGAATTTGTGGTCCGTGTAGCTGACTATCTTGAATTGTGGACAGCCTATGCTAGACCTATCTATTTCCCTACAAAATACTCTATCTAGATATGATCTGGATGACCCTATGCGGTTTGTCCAAGTCCACATTGGCACATTCGGGAAATCCAATCGGTACCTGTCAGACAGTTCAAAACGCCTGAGCAGGTTGGTGAGGCTCTTGCACCCTCCACCCCTATCCGCTAATCCCACACAGTCCCAGCGTGCATCTAAGATCCCGTTCCAGTCGCCCACTAACACTAAAGAGCGCGACGTTCCAAGAAAGGTCTCCAGACGCCGGAAGAAATCAGGCCGCCCTGCTCCTGTCGGGGCATAGACGGCCACTAGCCTGAAAGCTTGCCCGTCTCCGCTGGTCACGTCCAGCACCACCAGCTTACCCTCTGGGTCCAGGAAGATGGCCCGTATGGCGAGATCCAAACCTCTCCGAAAAAGCACAGCAACTCCTCCACCCGATCCAGGACGGCTGGGAGATGCGTACACATCGTAGCCGCCGAAGATCGGTGCGAAGGCCCGTGCTTCGGAGATTCTGGTCTCGCTGATGGCCACTACATCTATGTTTAGTGACCTGAGGTCGTTGAGCAGGTGACCCTGCTTCCATGACGACCCCAAGCCACGCGCATTTATGCTGCCTATTCTGAGTGAGGTCATGTTTAAAATAGAGTGGAAAAGATGGGAAAGACCACTTACCGTATTTTTGGTAGAGGAGGGATGGTTTTTACATCCCTTTTCACTTGATCGTCTGGTGAAGGGACCGTTGAATCGTCCCTTCGGCTGGTCGTCGGCTCTTCTAAGAGAATGTCTGAATATACTCTTCGATTAATGGTTCCTCCTAGGTCCCTGAAATCACCAACTGCGTTGGGGAATTTCGTTTTAATGTTTGTGTATTGTTTCTGTGCTATTTTTAGCAGTCTTATGTTAGTTGGCGTTTTGATTGGTGCTGGTATTATGTAGTCCTGTTGTGAAATGTCTGTGTGTTCAATTATGTAAGTCATTAGTTTCTTGTTGTGTGTGTTTATTGCCGTGCATTTGTTTTTCTGGGGGTGGGGTGTGGTTCTGCTATTTTCTTGTCGTTGTTGCTGGGTGTGTGTGTTTTGTTGTTGTGTTTGCGATGTTGGTGCTTGTGGTGGTGGTGTTGAAGGTGTTGTTGGCGGTGGGGTTGTCGCCGGTGGTGATGGTGGTGCTGGTGTGGGTGGTGATGGTGTTGGTGGTGTTGCTGCTGTGGGTCTCTTTGCAGTAGACTTTACCCTTTTCTCATTTCTTTCCTCCCTTTTCAAAGGCGACGATGCGCTGCTTCTGCGTTTGTGCCTTCTTGAGACCTTTTGCCATCCCTCTCCCACCTCACACTCCATGTCTGATTCTGTAAGGTCGGGGAGGGGTACCAGCTCCACTCTTTCACTTGTTGTTGTTGGTGATGTTTGCACTGGAGTCTCTGTTGCAGCTGCATTTGGTATTGCTGTTGTTGTTGTTAATATTTCCACTGCTGCTGCTGTCTTTGATTTCCGTGGAGTGGGTATGGGTGCCACGGACCTATCGTTCCTGGTTGCCGCTTGTCCTGTTGCTGGTAGCCGTGGAACCGGATTCGGGAGGAGGGGGGTTTTCTCCTTTCTCAGGGTCTTCTCGTTGCAGAAGGCCCTGAGGTGAGTCTTCGATCCACAGCGAAAGCATTTCGGGCGTTTGCCCTCAACACTTATGGGCAGTTGAGTGCCGTTATCGAAGTCTATCACATCCGGGATAGCTTCGATGCACTCCTGGTTGGTTTGGATTAGCATCTCAATGGAGGAGCCGACCCAATCTTCTCTTACTTTTTTCTGTACTTGCAGTACAGTTGTTTTGTCCTCGATTCCGACGAGGACAGACGCGGCCAGCCAAGAAGGGGTCATTCCGGGGGGGACGTGGGTCAGTTTGACCCTCACAATTTTTTGCCCGCAGTAGGAGGGCACCAACACCATTTCCTCGCTCCTTAGGGTCACTACTGATTGGGCCTTTGCCTCCTGGGGTGTGGCAAAAAGTACGTCTACGGTGGCGTATTTTTTGCCTCGGGTGATGTGCGTTTTCCTCTGCCACACAGACCCCAAGGCTTTTTGTATTTGGGCCTCTGTGGCTCTTTCCACCCTACGGGATTTTGTACTTACTGTACGGTACGTGACCGTACAGTGCTCTTGGGTTTCGAAAAAATTTTTCGCTGCCTTGCAGATTGCTCGGTGTCCGTTCTTTGTCACCATCTTCTTCGCTTCCTCTAATTCCTCATTTGTTATGAGGATTGTTTCCAGGTTTTTCGCAATACCTGCAAATGAGATTGGTTTTTCTCTGCTGTTGTTGTTGTCGTCAGAGCTGCTGGTACTTTTGTTGTTGCTGCAGGTACTACGACTACTGCCTCCGCCGCTGTTGCTGTGGTTGTTGTTGGTGTTGCTGCTGCTAATGCTGTTGTTGTTTATGCTGCTGGTGATGCTGTTGCGGCTGCTACTGTTGTTTTCATTGTCACTGTTGCTGTTGTTATTACGGCTGCTACTGCTATTATTCCTGACGTCAGACGAATGAACTGGGTTTTCGTATTTCCCGCACACCTGTTTCGTCGCTGTCGTCGTCGTCGTGGAGAAACCTTGCACGCTTTGCACGAGACTTTTCTTTTCTTTCGTCGCTTGCGAAAGAGAAGGTAGGGAGAGAGACACATTTAAAGAAGGGAGGGAGAGAGACAATCTTCTCTCTCCTGTAGTGATGATTGAGGAAGAAGAAGACGGAATGAGTGGGAGTGACGTGTGAAATTTTTTTTTTTTGGTAGCCATGTTTTTTTTGTTTAAAATGAAATTTTGGGTACAAAACCCCAATAACTGGCTATTTAACCCCGAAGGGCCAAATAACGGACAGAAAGACCCCTCTCACGAGGAGGAGGGTGTCTTTATCAACAATTTGGTTCAAGTTTTAAACAATTTACAATTGTTTTAACGGTTAAAAATTACTATACCTTACAGAGCCGAGCCTCCGTCAACCATGGCATTCAATAATAATAATAATAATAACGACAACAACAATAATAATATACACATTCATACACACACACACACGCACGCACATAAGCATATCTACACACACACACACACACACACACAAACACACGATAGCAACTAACAGTGCTGCGATCGAATGTGGCTTTTTAGCCCAGCCAATGATCCAAAATGTCTTGCACAGAGTCGGCAACCAAAACATTTACTGGGAATAGTCGGCTGTGGTTGGAGTTCGTGTACTTTTGCATGTCGCTTGAGTCCTCCTGCTGATTTACATTCTCTACCACATGTTTGGCAAGCATGATGAGTAGCATCTCCAACAGCAGCCTGGTAGTCAACCACTGGTCTTACTTTATGACTGCGAAGATGACTTTCGAGTCCAGCTTTGCTTAGGCAGAGTCTCGCACAGACGCTGCATGTCAGAAACATAGGAGGACCCTCGCCGTCTGGAAGTGCAACAGCAATACCCTTCCTCACGTCCCGCTTTACTTTCTCGTGTGCGATTCGAGATGCCTCAAAGGCAACTTTTCCCTCATATACAGTCTTTCTCCATTTATTACGATCAGCAGCAATATTTTCCCATGTATCAGCAGAGATGTTAGCGTCTTTCAGAGAGGCCTTCAAGGAATCCTTATACCTCTTTTTTGGTTTATGTGGCGGTCGTTTTCCTTTAACCAACTCTCCATAGAAGAGTTGTTTTGGTATTCTAGAATCCTTCATCCTGGCAAGGTGACCACTCCAACGGAGTCGCTGCTTAAGCACAAGAGCTTCTATACTGTCACACATAGAGCTTTCCAAAATCTCGACATCACTGATGTGGTCCCTCCAGCGAACGCCATGTATCCGTCTGAGACACATCTGATGGAAACGCTCCAATTGCTTAAGGTGGCGTCGATATGTGACCCAGGTCTCGCAGGCATAAAGAAGACAAGAGAGTACACATGCCCTGTACACCCTTACCTTTGTCCTCCTGCATATGTCTCGCCGACCCCAGAGTCGCCTTTCTAGCTTTCCGAAAGCATCACTTGCTTTCCTAATCCTAAGTGAGATTTCACCTAAGTGAGATTTCATCATAAATACATACGTGTATACATACATACATACATACATACATACATACATACATACATACATACATACATACATACATACATACATACATACATACATACATACATACATACATAGATATACATACACACATAGATACATACATACCTGTATACATACATGTATACATACACACATTCATACATACACACATACACACATACATATACACACATACATATATGCATACATACATACGCATACATACGGCTTGATATTGTTGTTTGGGACCACTCATTGAAAATGTGATCTGTTGTGGACCTCAGCTGCCCAGATGTAAACGTTGTGAGAAAAATACAGGAAGACCATTGATGAGGAGTTTACAAATCCAGTATCCAAGATACACCTTTAGCTTTATACCCATCATTATTGGAGCTACGGGTTATATACCAACCCGCTTGGACCAAAGTATGACTGAACTTGGATTTGTGGACAAAGAGCGCAGCTCCCTAATTCATAGTCTACAAATGGGTGCGAAAGCTGGCACCTTCAAAGTTTGCAAAACATTCTTGCGATTCAAGGGATGACAATTTCTTTTCTTTTACAACCTTGCCACCAGGAAGGTGGCCATTCAAAAATATACTCGTAATTGAGAGAAAGAGGCATACACACATACATAAATACATACATACACACAGAGACACACACATACATACATACACACAGACACACATACATACACACATACATACATATATATATATGCACGGCACGTATAAAACGCCTAAGATATGCCTAACATATAAAAGCGGTACCGTTTCCCCAAAGTGTAGGGCTTTAAGCCATTGTTAGAATTCTTGTCATTAGCCAACCAACCATATCAGGGAAACCATTTCTCAGAAATTTCATGAATAGTCAGAAAATTCTACATGTCGAAGCAGTGCCTTTACAAATGATTCTGAAAATCCATCTCAGTTACATATGTGTGTGTATATATGTTACAGTTACATACAATTACATATGTGTATATATATATATGTATATATATATATATATATATATATATGTGTGTGTGTGTGTGTGTGTGTGTGTGTGTGTGTGTGTGTGTGTGTGTACATATATATATATATATATAGAGAGAGAGATTTCTACATATATATTATGTATATATATATATATATATATATATATATATGTGTGTGTGTATATATATATATGTATATATATATTTTATATATATATATATATATATATATGTGTGTATATATATATATGTATATATATATTTTATATATATATATAAAATAGAAAACACGGGCAAGCATTAAGAGAAGAATTTTATCCAGGTATTTACGACCGTTTCATTGGTAAGTGCAACCTATACTGCAAATGGCAGGCACTCAATTATAATTGTTGTTCACAGTCCAAATTTTCAAAATAGTGACTGGATCACAATAAGCAATTTTCTGCTTCCATAACTATATATATATATATATATATATATATACACACATACATATATATGTATATATATATATATGCATGTATATATACGCATATTATATTTTTGTTTTCAATTTTTAAAATATCTTGAATTTTTCGTTCCCTTTTTTATATTTTATGTATTTCTGTTATATTTTATTTATTATTATTATTATTATTTTTTTGCTTTATTTTAGAAAAGTATTTTCTTTGAATTTTATGTTTACTTCCTTTGGTTAATATTGGTTAAGATGTAATAAGAATGTTAGGGCGGCGTGGTTGATGAAGGAAATTGGAGGTAGGGTACAAGAGAAACTGAAGGGCTGAAAAGAGAGAGAGAGCTGATTGAGGAGAATTGGAACGTAGATGTGTGTGTGTGTGTATGTGTCAGTGTGTGTGAGAGGGAGAGAGGGGATGGAGAGGAGGAGAAAGGGAGAGAGAGGGGGATAAAAGGAGGGGAGGGGGAAAAAAGGAGAGGGAGGGGGAGAAACGGAGAGAGAGAGAGAGAAAGAAGAGGAAAATGGGATGAGAGAGTGGAGTAGATAGGGTGACAACGAGAGGGGGAAGAAAAGGGTTGGAGAGCGAGAGGAGGGGAGAAAGGAGATGAGAGAGAGAAGAGGGGATAAAGGAGATGAGAGAGAGAGGAGGGGATAAAGGAGATGAGAGAGAGAGGAGGGGATAAAGGAGATGAGAGAGAGAAGAGGGGAGAAAGGTGATGAGGGAGAGAGGAGGGGAGAAAGGAGATGAGGGAGAGAAGAGGGGAGAAAGGTGATGAAGGAGAGAGGAGGGGAGAAAGGTGATGAGGGAGAGAGGAGGGGAGAAAGGAGATGAGGGAGAGAAGAAGGCAGAAAGGTGATGAGGGAGAGAGGAGGGGAGAAAGGTGATGAGGGAGAGAGGAGGGGAGAAAGGAGATGAGGGAGAGAAGAGGGCAGAAAGGAGATGAGGGAGAGAGAGGAGAGAGCCACAGGGAGAAAGGAGATGAGAGAGAGGAGGAAGAAAGGAGATGAGAGAGATAGATTGCGTGAAATAGGGGTGGAGAGAGAACGCTTAATGGTGAATGTATAATAAGAGCGTCGTCTCTCCGTCCGTCCGTCCGTCCGTCCCTCCGTCCGCCACGCGAGAGATATATACATAAACAGAGAAAGGGGAACGCCGTGTTTTCGAGGTGACAGAAAGAGGTAGATAGACAGAAAGTTATGATGTCACCCTCATCTATTAGAGAGGGGGAACGCCTAGCAGAAGAGATGTACAGAGATAGAGAGAAAGAGAAGGAGAGAGGAAGAGAGAGGGAGAGTGTGTGTGAAAGCCAACAAAGGAGAACAGGAGGAAAAATGATTGTGTTTGTGTTTGTGTGTATATATGTGTGTATGTGTGTTTGTATGTGTGTGTGTATATATGTGTGTATGTGTGGTTGTATGTGTGTGTGTTGTGCGTGTTTATGTGTGTGTGTGTGCGTGTGTGTGTGTTTAGATGTGTGTGTGTATTTATGTGCGTGTGTGTGTTTAGGTGTGTGTTTATGTGTGTATGTGTGTGCGTGTGTGTGTACGTGTGTGTATGTATGTATGTGTGTGTGTATGAGTGTGCGTGTGTATGTATATGTGTGTGCTTGTGTGCGTATGTGTGTCTGTGTGTGTGCTTATGTGTGTGTTAAGAAATATGTAATCACGACAGTGGCGATGGATAGAAGGATAGATATACAGACCGCTAGTATGTCTCCTCTCTCTATATATCTATCTATCTATCTCTCTCCCTCGCTATATATATATATATATATATATATATATATATATATATATATATATATATATATATATATATATATATATATATATATATATATATATATATATATATATATATATATATATATATATATATATATATATATATATATATATATATATATATATATATATATATATATATATATATATATATATATATATATATATATATATATATATATATATATATATATATATATATATATATATATATATATATATATATATATATATATATATATATATATATATATATATATATATATATATATATATATATATATATATATATATATATATATATATATATATATATATATATATATATATATATATATATATATATATATATATATATATATATATATATATATATATATATATATATATATATATATATATATATATATATATATATATATATATATATATATATATATATATATATATATATATATATATATATATATATATATATATATATATATATATATATATATATATATATATATATATATATATATATATATATATATATATATATATATATATATATATATATATATATATGTATGTATGTATGTATGTATGTGTGTGTGTAGGTGGAGTCACCTGGCCTAGTAGTAAGGATGTTGGACTTACGATCATAATGTTGTGGGTTCGATTCCTGAGTTTGCGTGTTGTGCTCTTGAGCAAAACACTTCATTTCACGTTGCTCCAGTATACTCGGCTGAAAATAAGTACCAGCAATAGTTGGGGGGTTTAACCCTGCAATGGACTGGCGTCCTGTCCAGGGGGAGTCTTGTACTCTCAGTCGCATCACGCCACGAAACCGGGATAAGCACCTGCCAAATGAGCCTTTAGACTTTGTATATATACATATAAAAGAAAGAAAATTTCGCTCTACACGGCTGAATACAATAAATGTAATGTGAGTTTTTCGAATATTAATAATTGTTTCTACTTTTGGCACAAAGCCAGCAATTACCCAGTGTATTACTGGTACTTTATTTTATTGACGCCCTAAGAATGAAAGGCAAAGTTGACCCCGGCGGGATTTGAACTCAGAATGGCAAGGGCCGTAACTCTATGCTAGAAAGCATGGGATCCAACTCTCTACCGATTCGTTTGCAATTTTGCAAACAAGCCTCAGTTTTGTAGCCATGTTAGTAGCGAAATTTTCTTTCTTTTTTATTTGAATTTGGCAAAGCCGGCCATTTATCGTTCGTATACAGGAAACTGACTGGCCAGTCTGCTGATATGCAAATCTCGCTGATCAGTGGATCTGCTACTATGCAGTTCTGACTGATCAGCCAGTCTGCTAATATGTAAATCAGGCCGATCAGTCACTGTGTGTTTTTGAAAATAGCATATATTTTCACTAGCTCTGACAGTTTGGGAGGTGAACAGTGAGCTGTACTGATGAAGGGTGATACCCAGAAACATTAGTGTCTGCAGTTCTGTTCGCATGCTAGGAACTAGGTGGACCATAACGCACCAGAGTACTCAATACTTAAGGTAGTAGAGTGTGTAATAGGAAAATATTCAAGACCCCGACGGCAGAGCTCCAGCCATTTCGACGGCTATTTCTGGTCCAGAAATAGCCGTCGAAACGGCTTGAGCCATGCCGTCGGGGTCTTGAACATGTTCCTATATATATATAGTATATATATATTCGTTCCCGTCGCAGAACTGGCTCTACCAAATTGGGTTGGGTGTGAAAGGGAGAGCTTGGTGCTATAAACGTTGCAATGATTGGATTAGACTATCCTAAATTGCATATATTTGGGGCAGGGCACCGTTTGTGAAACTAAAAACAACCCCAGCGCATTAATGTTGTTTTATTTTATCGACACCGTAAGGATGGAAGGCAAAGCTAACCTTGGCTGAACTCAGATCGTAAAGGGCCGTAACCCTATGCCACAATGCATGTTGTCCGACGCTCTACCAATACTGCCAATTCACTGCCCTTGTCCGATTATTAAAACCACCAAGCCAGCACCACACTTATGGGGACGGAGCAAGTGGTGGTAATAGTATTACTAAATGCACCCCAGCATTACTACTACAACATCACCACCACCGCCATCACTGACGACACTCCCTCGCCACCCCTCTCGTCATTAACAACATTACCACCTTCATATGACACCACACAACCACAATCATGGAACTGGTAGCCGACTTACTGTGCGGTTCACAGTTGACGCCGCTAATTACAAACAGACTGGCTGATTTCTGGCCTCGTTTTTTTTTATTCTTTGAGAAATCGCACAAACTCACGGTCACAGACTAAAGGACACAGACAGGGATATAGAATCTTACACACACAAACACACAGACACACACGTACACAAAGCTATAGACATGCACACACACACGTACATACACAATTATATATATATATATATATATATATATATATATATATATCGCTATTAGCTTTCTCCGATTATGTATTTATATATATATATATATGATAATAATAAAAAGGACGATTTGTTATATCTTCATGACGTTTATTGAGTAGTGACGCGCGTTTCGCTATTGATAAGCTTAAGTTTCGATCTGTATCGATCTGATCTAACCCGACTCTGGAATTCCCTATATATATATATATATATATATATATATATATATATATATATATATATATATATATATATATAGGAACCAGTAAGACCCCGACAGCTGAGCTCAAGCCGTTTCGACGGCTAATTCTGGACTAAATGAAAATTTATCCTGGTATTTAAATAGCCGATCTTCTCAAGGGGTAATTCCATATATGGTCAAAGTGATTGTCAAAAATCAGTAGTAATTCTGTGGTTGCAAATTAGTAGGGGAGATGGTGGCTAAACCTGCCAGTAGGAGAAAGAGGGGAGGGGTGGAGTAGACCCAATCAAGCGTTGGTAGTGCCAGCTACAGCTGGGCATGAGGTCAAAGAAGATACAGGGGAGGGGAGGGGGAGGAAGTCGGAACGGTAGGTAGAACAATGGGGGGTAGAAATATATAGGAAAGAAAAAATACTGAGAGTGAAGAAAAGCAAATAAGTGTAAAGAAAAAAGTAAAGTAAATTAAATTCTACGACCTAGGTCTCTAGCTATTGTTAGGCTAGAATAAATAAATAAAGAAAGAAAGAAGTAAAGTGGTTTCCGGGAGGAAATATCCTACTGTCCAGCTCCCATTAGCGGAACCAGCAGGAGACACCGCCGCTCACGCAATGTAACATGGTTCAATCCTCCCCACAACGCAGAGGTGACAACTCCCATCGGGAAACTATTCTTTAGGCTCATTGAAAAACACTTCCCATTACAACACCGCTACCACAACATAATTAACAAAAATACCATCAAACTCTCTTACAGCACTACACCAAACTTCGCACAAAACATCGTCTCCTCTAACAACAAAAAACTCAACCCCGATGGCAGAAATAACCTAAATAGCAGTGGAGAACCGACCAGGAGGTGTAACTGCCCGGATAGATCTATTTGCCCACTCGACAATAGATGCAGAGACCGTAATGTGATCTACCAGTGCAACGTGAGGACGGATACCTCCAACAAAGCCTATATAGGACTTACCGCATGTGACTTCAAGACCCGGCTATACCAACATAGACATACCTTCCGAAACCCGGCCCGGCGTCACGCCACTACACTTTCGGGCCACATATGGGACCTCAAGGACAAAAACATCACCTATGATCTCACTTGGAGATTACTGTCCAGAGCCAATTCTTACACGGGAGGACGCCGTCCGTGCAATTTATGCTCGGAGGAAACTTTACAAATGCTGTTTTCGACGGACCAACTCCTAAACAAGAAAGATGAACTGGTTACTGCATGTAAACATAGATTGCGTAGGACTTACCTCGCCCTCAAACCCCATAATGACCCGGGGGGGGGGGTAGACTAGGGCTATAACACCCCACTTGCCGATTTTGCAATGGGTAACCCCTGCTTGCCAAGGGAGACGTAAGATCTTCTTTGTATTCTTTTATCGCTTCCTTTATTTCCTTCCCCCCTCTCTCCTTAGTCCTTCTACCCCAGCTCTTCTCCTTTGTCGGCGTCTTTTCTCGCCCACCCGAGGCTGCCCTTTGGCCCCTTGTAGCCTTAGTACCCCCACCCCCTCCCCTAGTCTATGATAGATTTGGCGGACTCCGCCCTTTATAGCAGTTGGTTTAGACCCCGGATACTTGTCCCCTTTTTCCGACCGCTCCCACTATTCTCTGTGCCCTCTATATTTCTTAGTGGCACTTATGCCTTATTTTTTCGTTTCAGTATTTCTTTCTTCGCTTTTCTTTTGGGCGGGGTGGATTCTGAATTTATTTTTCCGTATTCTACCTTTACTTCGTACGAACTTTCATGTAGCTTGTTTTAGATCTTTTAGAGTTAGCATTAGTATATATTTTTCTCGGGACTCAGAATTATTATCTCGTACAAGTTCACTTTGCTGCACTGGGTGGTTGCTGGCATTGTGCCCGGGATGGAAGCCTTTATTGTTTATTTCGTGGTAGTCTCTTTAGTATTTTGGCCCCTTTTGTTGACCCGTCACCGTATCATTTACGTACTTATACCTCTTAAAAGGGTCCTTGCCTATTCCGTCCCACCTAGTTCTTTTACTTATTTCGTTATTTCTTTATTTCTTTCTTTACTTCTTTCTTTCTTTATTTATTTATTCTAGCCTAACAATAGCTAGAGACCTAGGTCGTAGAATTTAATTTACTTTACTTTTTTCTTTACACTTATTTGCTTTTCTTCACTCTCAGTATTTTTTCTTTCCTATATATTTCTACCCCCCCATTGTTCTACCTACCGTTCCGACTTCCTCCCCCTCCCCCTCCCCTGTATCTTCTTTGACCTCATGCCTAGCTGTAGCTGGCACTACCAACGCTTGATTGGGTCTACTCCACCCCCTCCCCTCTTTCTCCTACTGGCAGGTTTAGCCACCATCTCCCCTACTAATTTGCAACCACAGAATTACTACTGATTTTTGACAATCACTTTGACCATATATGGAATTACCCCTTGAGAAGATCGGCTATTTAAATACCAGGATAAATTTTCATTTAGTCCAGAATTAGCCGTCGAAACGGCTTGAGCTCAGCTGTCGGGGTCTTACTGGTTCCTATTACCCACTCTACTACCTCAAGTATTGAGTACTTTGGTGCGTTATGGTCCACCTGGTTCCTTACCACATTTCCTTCGTTATATATATATATATATATATATATATAGGGAATGTAACGTCCAGTTACTTTAGGTTCAACACCAGAGCTTTTGATTCCAGAGTCGGGTTAGATCAGATCGATACAGATCGAACCTTGAGCTTATCAATATATAATATAGTTCAAGGAGACAACAAACAGAGGTACAAAATGTCTTATTAGTTTCACGCTTTATATTAGAAAGAGGAAAGAAAGTTCGACATGCCGGGCTTAAGCCCTTCTTCAGGGGTACAAAATAGAGACAGGATCACAATGGAGAAACAGAAAAAGGTCGGAGTAACAAAAAAAAAATGAAGAGTGAAAACAAACATCCGAAAGGTAGTCTAAGTAACGAGTTGGAACGCAAGGTGGTGTGTGTGTATTAGTATCGTTATATGTATGTATGTATATATGTGTATATATGAAAACTGAATTAGAAGATTTCGCCATATTTTTCACTAAATAAAATCATCTAATAATTGGGCCTATAAGACCAATGAACGAAAAGAAAAAGAAAATTGGCCATCAGCGCAAATGAAGGTCGAACATACACCCCTTGTTTGTCGAACAAGTGCGCAACCATTTACACCAGTCCGGGAAATAAGATGAGTGGATTCGATCCCTATGTGCACTGATGCCCATCCTTTCTGGTCAGTGGGCTTATTCGTCAGTTATTAAACTATTTTACTTTATAATTCAATTTCTATTCAAAATATAACGAAACGTGATGAACGAACAAAATTCCTCATCAGCCACTCCCTGATCAATGTAATTCCGTGCACATTCCGTGCAGAGTATTGAGCCCGAATTAAACGACGTCTTCGACAAGCCGCTGGAAAGATTGATAGAACACAACACAACACCACAGTGACGTAGGAAAACAACGGACTTTGTTTCGACAGGGACAGCAAAAGAATTACGTAAACAAGAATAAAAATGCTTACGACTGGAAACAGGATTTGACGCAGACAATTTGTGTAAATGGTAACGCAAGAACGGGTGAATATAAATAAACTTTTGTCAAAAACGAGGAGAGAGAGAGATTTATCAAACTGGTAAGTAAACAGTTAGTTAATCGGAGAAAGAGTGGGTAGCATCACTGTAGCATTAAATATCGAAGTGGCACACGAAAAAAAAACGAAACACATGGAACGAACTAACAAAAGCACTCGTCTTCTTGGTCAGCCACTTATTGGCTATGCATTTTCGTGCATAAAGGTGAGATTGTCAACTATTAAACCTAGGCTGCACGAAGGCTTGAACAAGCTGCCGCAAACATGCATGTGAGGCAACACAACAATATAAAGACAGGGGAAAAACGACGACACAAATCTGAAACATTTGTAATGGTTATTTTAAATATTTTTTTAGTATTCTAAGACTTTTATTCATTTTAGTGCATGTAGTATCTGACTAAATGTAAACTTACTGCAGAAAATTAAATTTAGAACTGTAGAAAATTAGATTTAGAACTACACAAGCATGGGTCAATTTCACGTTAAAATAATCACAGAAGAACAATAGGCTTAGATATAATTTGTAATATTGAATCTGAAAACTGTTTCTAATTCTGAAATTACCACCCGTTACTTTCACTGACTCTTTGAAGGTGGTGTTTTTATATACCAAATGTAAATATAAATGTAAAACAGAATAAATGTTTGTTGCGTTTTAAAAACATTCCTTGTAACAACTCAGTTCTTCAATTAAAATTCAATAATGCTTTACACACATTTGCTTAATCATACACACACAGATATATATATATAGTGAAAAATGGAACGTGAACAAAACAGAGAGGCAGTACGAACAAAGGTTTATTAGTATATATATATATATATATATATATATATATATATATATATATATATATATATATATATTGTTATACTTGGAGAGGGTCATATTGTTGTAATAATATTGCCAGAAATAATAACAGAACACACTCACTGTTTGGTTGGTTTTCGCTTCGGTATCTTTTATATCTCCATATATATATATATATATATATATATATATATATATATATAAATTAAGTATAAATCGAAGTTGTAGCTACAGTGGGGCAGATACCAATTGAATTGTTTGAGGTGGTTACGAAGCACTCAATGATGTGAAAGGTTAATACTTTTTCGTTCAAAGTAAATACTTACTCGCACACACACAGATATTAAACAATTTATTTCACTCACTTGCTCGTCACTATATATATAAATAATTTTGTGCGTGCGTGCGTGCGTGCGTGCGTGCGTGCGTGCGTGCGTGCGTGCGTGTGTGTGTGTGTGGCGAAATGATCGTACCGTTACATATATATATATTATAACGACGAATTGGCTAAGTCGTTAGAACATCGCAATAAATTCATTGGCATTAATTCCGAACCTCCGCGATCTAAGTTCAAAACCCATCGCATTCAACTTTGTCTTTCATCATTTTGTAGTCGATAAAACAAAGTTACCAACCGGGAGCTGTGGATTCACGGAGTTGTTTAAAATGTTGGACGAGCTGCTTTGTGTTATTTGTTCCGGTTCTGTGCGTTCAAATCCTACTTCTTCTCCAGCAGGTTGGTCTCTATTTGGGAAATAATTGATCTAAAAAAAGCTAAGATGTATATCCTCAAGTTCCAATAGAAATATTTTCATGACGTTTTATATTCTGCTATTGACTGAAATAACGATAAGAAGAATATCTGTTATTTCGGCTTTAAATACTGCATATGTAGGTATCATTGGGATATTCTTTGGCTTTTTGTTGTGTCTAAGCCCATCATATCATCATCATCATCATCATCATTTTACATCCGCTTTTCGCTGCTTGCAAGGGTGAGACGGGTCCTATTCAGCACAGCATCTCTCCACTTGCCACGGTCCTTCGTATCTTCTCCGTGAGTTTCAGCGATCTGAGGTCTGCTCTCACCACCTCCGACCATATTTTTCGTGGTCTTCCTCTACTGCGTTTTCCTTCATATATGGCAGCGAATTGGAAGAGTCGTTTGCATGTCGAATAGAATATTTTGAGGCGTTCGTTTCGGCTCTATGAGCTCTTTCAGTTCAAATAGCACCGAAGTCAATTTCGCTTTTCATCCTTTCAAGATCGCTGAAAAAAATGTATCAGTACCGAGTTAGATTCTCTCTCTCTCTCTCTCTCTCTCTCTCTCTCTCTCTCACTCTCTCTTTCCACCCCACCCCACCCCCTCTCTCCCTCTCTCTCATTTCTCTGGAAGAAATCTGGAGAGGAGATGGGTTTCGCCAGGTTTTAAATTCTCATGACGAGTCGTATCTCAGTATGGCATCGTTACGACTCGATCAGGAATTACGGGTCCATCCACCCATCCATCCATACATACATACACACACACACACACACACACACACACACACATCCATCCACACACACACACACACACACACACACACATACATACATATATACATACATACATACATACATACATACATACATACATACATACATACATACATACATACATACATAGAGGCCTAACACGCCGACATATTAGCTTTTTTCATTCGTAGTGAAAATAAAAGATTTTCCTTTCAAATATGGTGTAAGTAGCATACGACTTCCTTTTCCAGGGGAGATAGATTATCATCGAGATCTCTCAACTGCCCTGGTGTTGAATTCCAGCAATAAAAAGAAAACAGCTGTTTCAACTCCCAGCTTCTATTCTTCTGTGTTTCTCAAAGAATTCTCAATTAGATGGTTCAAAACCTTCAAAGAAAATTTTCTGAATTCCTCAAAGAAAGCTCAGTGGAGTCGTCCCGCTCTACGATTCAATCCAAATATTCGGAATTTCTCTATTTGCTTCATTTAGTGGTTTAACTCTCAAGTTTAATTTGTTCTATATTTCTTGAAGAATGTTCAAACGGCAGGATCATTCTACTCGCATTTCCCTAAAGAAAGTTCAGAGGAATGACTCAGCTGTCCTATTTTAATCAAATTTTCTTTACTGAAATACAGTCTGATTGAATACTACAACGTTCAGCATTCAATATAAATGATCTAAGTTTATATTGATTTCTAATTTAGGCACAACAAATTGGAAGAAAGGTAAAGTAGATTAAATCAACTTCCGTACATGGCTGCTACTCTATTTCATCGACCCAGTAAGGATTAAAGGCAAAATTTACCACGGCGAGGTTTAAACACAGAGAGTAGAGTGCTGAAATGAATATTGTAAAGCATTCTGTCTAGATAGGTTTGTGGTCGAGCCTGTGCCAATGGAGACATCCGGCGTTTTTTGGTCCCCGGACCACGTCCCTAATAACTGCTATCGGGGTGGAGTTGGTTAGCCTCAAGAGCGATCCTCCGCGAGTTGAAGTGGCTGTTCCAGCACGTCTACCTCGCCATCCTCCGGGTCAATGACTTCCTTATTTTGTCTGCTGATACCACCAGGCGAACTAACCCTTAAACAGTGAGTTACAAACAATGTGTGATTGTTTTTTGTCGTCAAAATATATTTATACAAATACTTCAATAGCATTTCAACCGACGGTCTACCGGTTATGCCAACCCACTATCCCTGATCTAATTATATAGTCATTAATAGAAACGTAGCTGCGTGTTTTAAATCCAAGACAATGATCTCAACATTTTTTTCCCCAAAATCTCTTAGCTAACGTTTTCAACACGAAATAAATAATTTGAATTGCTGACAGCAAGTTGGACCGAAACTGTCACAACAAAAGTGTTGTATGGAGGCTGGTGTGTTAATAAATGAAGTGAGCAACTAGAGTTTTAGGCGGGGAACTGATACGTCGGGGCAGAAGAAATACACCATCCTCCACACTTCCCAGGGCATTAATCTCTACTTCATATCACGTGACACCACCATACATCGTTTCCGTTCGTTTTATTTCCCCTTCATATCAGATTCAGACCGAGGCAGAACAATAATTACGTCTACCAATTCCAGAGACTACACATATCAGATAGTAAGAAGAAGAAGAAGAACAACAACAACAACAGCAGCAGCAGCAACAGCAACAACAGCAATAACAACAGCAACAAACAAATAACAACAACTAATAACAACAGCAACAAACAAACAACAACAGCAACAATAACAACAACAACAACAACAATAACCACAACTAACAACAACAACAACAGCATCAATAACAAAAACAACAACAGCAACAATAACAACAGCAGCAGCAGCAACAATAATAACAACAACAGCAACATCAACAACGACAACAAAAAAAGTGTAGTTCTTTAGTTAGAAGAAGAACAACAACAATAAAAATAACAACATACAAACAAGAGCAACAACAACAACAAAAACACGTTTGGGATTCTTTATTAAGAACAACAAACAACAATAACAATAAAAACAACAACGACAACACTAACGACAACAAACACAAGTTTGGGTTCTTTATAAAATGAATAGATGCCTCTCTCTCTCTCTCTCTCTCTCTCTCTCTGGCACTCCGTCGGTTACGACTACGAGTGTTCCAGTTGATATGATCAACGGAACTGCCTGCTCGTGAAATTAACGTGCAAGTGGCTGAGCATTCCACAAACACGCATACATTTAAGGTAGTCCTCAGGGAGATTCAGCGTGAGGCAGAATGTGACAAAGTTGGTCCCTTCGAATTACAGGTACAACTCATTTTTTCCAACTAAGTCGACTGGAGCAATATGAAATAAAGCATCTTGCAAATGAATATATATATATATAAATATATATATATTTAGAAGAAACCAAAGAACGCTTACATACTCAAACAGTTTTTATTTGCTTACAATGTTTCATCCATACCATTCAGTAGGAATCCTCAGAGCTTAATAAACACAGTGCTGAGTATAAGTTCTACAGAGCCTAGTCACGCGAACAATCGGAATGCAAAATAGGGTAAAGATAGGGAGATCTGAGATGGCGAACAAGGAGGGGTTCATGTTGGGGTTGTTAAACACCACAGCTAAATGCTAGGGCACAAGCGGATTCCACAAGGTGCAGATATAATTGATGGAACACAAAAGCAAAAGCAAAAGATATAGGCAATG
>OZ024752.1:26211365-26213865 GCA_964016885.1 Eledone cirrhosa
ATGAACTTTTCAGCCCACTCTCGTATACACAGATACAAAACTCGCGTGCTCGCACACTAAAGAAAAAACAACTGAAACACACACGTGATATACACAAAGACATATACACACACATACATACACATATATGTACACACACACATATATATATATACACACACATACACATACATACATACACACACACACACATATATATATATATATATGTGTGTGTGTGTATATTCACACACACATACATACAAACACAAATATATATATATACACACACACAGACACATATATATATTCACACACACACATACATACATACACAAATACACACACACATATATATATATATATATATATATATATACACGCACACACACACATGCTCACGTGCTCAAACATTGTCTAGAATGCTGCCATATGTTTTCTAACTAGCAATATCAAACTAGACCACACCCATCACTACCACCACATCCACCATTAATTTCTGTTTTCACAACCACACCACATGCAACTGCATCAACTACATAGCCACCATTGACACTGTCAGAAATAGCAGCCAAACATCCTTAAAGGTGTATATGTATCGGCAATATCGGTAGAGAGTTGGACGCCATTCTTTGCAGCATAGAGTTACGGCCCTTTATGATATGAGTTCAAATCCCGCAGAGGTTAACTTTGCCTTTCAACCTTGCGGGATCGATAAAATAAAGTACCAGTAATACACTGGGTAATTGCTGGCCTTGTGCCAAAAGTAGAAACCATTATATAATGTATATATATGTTGAGACATCACTGTGCTAAGCTGTATCAGCCATTGCCTTTCCCTTGGACAATATATATAGTGTAATGTATATATGGTGTATAAAGTGTATATATAGTATTATATAATGTATATATATGTTGACACAATAACATAGCCACCATCAACACTATCAGAAATAGCAGCCAAACATCCACAAAATTTCATCTTGGATAAAATAGTTTTACACAGAATATGTCTGACGAAAGGCTGCGAATTGCCAGAGTGGTCGGAGTGAAAATATCTTGGAATATATTCCGGCTCATTGTGCTTTGTAGTAGAGGCGTGTGGCTGAGTGGTTAGAGAATTGTATTCGCAATCGTGAGGTTGTGAGTTCGATTCCGGGACCGGGCGATTGCCTTATGTCCTTCAGCAAGACACTTTATTTCACGTTACCCCTTCTACCTGGAGTTGCGACCGATAGATAGTATTAGCAACTGGAAAGACCAATGGAAAAATTGTTTTAGTCGGTCCGATTTGACGAAGGTCGATCGTTCCTTTACTGTGCTTTGGGTTCAAATCTCGCCGCAGTCAATTCCACCTTTCGGGGGTCGTTAATTGAAGTAAAAGTATTGGGGTTTGTTTTTCTTTATCACGCAAACACCCACAAACACACACACACACTCTCGCTTTCTCTATCTATCTATCTATCTCCCACTCTCACTCTCTCGCTCTTTCTCTGTTTCTCTTTCTCGTTCTCTCTCTCTCTTTCTCTGGAAAAATGGGCTGTTTCGACTTGGAGAGAGATGGGTTCCACCAAGCTAAAAAATAGCTCAGGGGCACGTTGTCGTGTGTTATGACGGTTCCTCTACGACTCCATTAGGAGTTAAGGACCCTTTTCCTTTTTTATGTCTGACTAATAGACATGGCGACCAGATCACAACTGTAACGTTCTTGATCATAGGTCTACTCAATCGGGTTTGACCTGGGGTTAAAAAACATCCCCATCACACCACAACACAATGTAACAAAGTCAGATAAGGGAGATAAAGAGTGATATGACTGAGTGGTAGCAAGGGGAGGTAAGAAACTAGAGAATCTATTAACTTGTTAATATTTATTATACTCCGTATATTTCGTTCATTTTTACCCTTCTCTTTCTTCCTTATCCGGTTGTGTTTCCTTAATATATACAAACCAAACACATCTGCATTGTAGCAGCTTCCAAAACATACCTATTTTTAGTTTACACACACACACACACACACACACACACACACACACACACACACACACACACATACATACACATATACACACACTCACACAAACACACATAATATATGTATATACATATATATATATACACTCACACAAACACACATAATATATGTATGTATATACATATATATATATAGAGAGAGAGACAGAGAGAGGAGAAAGAGAGACAGAGAGGAAAAGATATATATATATATGTGTGTATATGTATATATGTGTGTGTGTATACATATATATATATATATACATGTACATATACATATATACATATACATATACAACATTTACATATATTTATATCTACTAGTTTTCCAAGTAGATATTTTTGAAAGAATTTTGTATTTGGTGCATCCTAGAAGCATAACACTATTAAGAACTGTGTATTTCTTTCATTAATTCAAAGGATGCCCTCAGAATCCTAGTGAATATTTGCTATCACGTCATTGGACGAGAGCAAGATTCTAACCATTGTTGGTCGGTTAGTAGCTA
>OZ024752.1:26216365-26248865 GCA_964016885.1 Eledone cirrhosa
TCTCATTCACATACAAGAAGTCGAGAAAATTCCACACCTAATTTGACTATCTCCTCTGATACAACATTCACGAAAGGTTGTAACTGTAAAAACAAAGCAAATTGCCCGTTAAAAGGAAATTGCCTTATTAATAACATAGTATATAAATGTAAAATTAACACTAAGGACTCAACTTATTCATATATAGGAGCTACTTCTAACCAATTTAAAGTAAGATTTAATACCCACAAACACAGTTTTAAAAATGCCGCATTAGCTAATACAACATCCTTAGCTGAAATAATTAATAATTACAGAAAAAAGAATATCGATTATAATATGACCTGGAGTGTGCTCAAAAGGTCCACCCCTTATCATAATAATAGATATGAATGTAGATTATATACCCAGGAACGTTTTGAAATAATGAAATCTAAAGATATCCTATTAAATAAGCGACAAGAATTAATGATATCAGATAATCATAAAATTAGAAGAACTTTTAAATATTATAAACCTAATTAATATACACTTTACAAATTATTGTAATATTTTTTTTTTTTTTTAATTAGTTAACCTATAATTAATATTCTACTACTAATGAACTGCATAATTTTATTTCCCTTTTACAGCTATCTTTTCCTAAAATTTATACCAATAAGTATACATATAAACTATTTTAATTTCAGGTTATGAATCTATATTCCTTATAATCTATATAAATTTGTTATTTCTCACTACTACATTTATCCCCCCCCCCCCAATTATTATTTTTTTATTTTTATTTTCCCTTCGTTTTTAACAACATTCTTCAATTACATCTAACTCTTATTTATCATATCTATATGAATTAATATAAATTTATCAATATAAATATACCTATCAATTTAATTTATTTATTTTCTTTTTATAGATGTAAATTCCTTATGTTTTAAATAAGATTGATATTTTTCACTAACACATTTATCGTAAAATTTTATTCTCCTTAGATTTTTACATTAGCATTATTCTTTTATAACATCAATTTTTCGTGTACCTTTTACCGACTTGACCTATTTTCATCCCCAAAATATTCTTTTCATTCATTATACTCTTTCCATTCAATACTGAAGTCTGCTTTCCTCTACCCCTAAATTAAAGTTCCATTACTACTATTCTACCATCTTGACCACTTACTACCTTTCTATTGGTTAATTCAAAACCTGTTCCCAAACAGACCTATTATACTTTGTGGGTTTTTTTCAATAAACAAATATCATTATTTCTGAAGACAGCATATATATATGTGTAGGTATGTATATTCCCTCTGATAGTTTGTAAAAATGTTTACATAGATCTATATGATATACATACCAACACACACACATATATCCTAGAAACGATCGTAAAATGATGAATTTTTTAATATAAGGAACTGTTTCTTTGTTTTTATTCATTATTTTTATTAATTTATAATATATATATATATACATGTATATATTTATATATAAATATATATATATATATATATATATATATATATACAATGAACTTCTGCAATTTCCGTGTACCAAATTCCATCCAAAAGAAAAGGTTATAGTACCCAAACACTTGCCCTGGGTGTCGCGCTGCGTGACTGAACCCAGAACCACATGATTGCGATGCCATGCCTGATATATATATATATATAGGAAAGTACAAAAACAACAAGAACGCAGGAGTACAAGTTACAAAAGGTATTAGGTTCACGTTTACCGAGAGTGGGAGAGTGCGACATTTCGGGCATACGCCCTTCATCAAGAGAGTGGGGGGGGGGCGAACTCCGAGAGGGAGTGAGGATGAGTTAGTGGAAAAAAAATTAAACATTTATATATATATATATATATATATATATATATATATGTATAGAGAGAGAGAGTGAGAGAGAGAGAGGGGGAGAGAGAGAGACCGGGAAAACCACTAAGTTCAATACATGAGGTGATGTAGAGGGGGTATAAAAATAGGTAATATACCGACCGCGGCGCCAAGCGAAACCGCTTGTGTGTGTGTTTGCACATACAAGCTCGCATATCAGACGAGATGTCGAAAAACAGTCGGGCCCAGCCACCTTCACTGTACCCTGAGCTGATCGATATCGAAACAATTGTAATATGCAAATAAAGTTTGTACATATGCTGCACCACTGACTTCGACTCTTTTAAATCTATATCTTATATATATAAATATATATATATATATATAAGTATGTAACAGCCGTACTAAGAGTGAGAAATGAAATTTCGTTTCATTTTTTCCGTTTATATATATATATATATAATATAATTGTTTCTACGTTAGGCACAAGGCCAGCAATTACCCAGTACATGACTGGTACTTTATTTTATCGACCCCGTAAGGATGAAAGGCAAAGTTAACCTTGGCGGGATTTGAACTCAGAAAGGCAAGGGCCGTAACTCCATACGTCAAAGCATGGCGTCCGACCCTCTACCAATACTGCCAATCTACCGCTCTATATATATATATAATATAATAAAATAACAGGAGGCTAAGACTTGTGTTTAATTTGTTGAAAGGTTAATATTAAATCACGGTAGAGAGTCGGACGCCATGCTTTCCAGCATAGTTACGTCGCTTTACGGTCTGAGTTCAAATCCCGCCGTGGTTTACTTTGCCTTTCATCCTTACGGGGTCGATAAAATAAAGTACCAGTAATGCACTGGTTAATTGCTGGCCTTGTGCCTAAAGTAGAAACAATTAGTACATCAAGATTGACCACACGGAATGACCAGCTCTATCCAGTGGTGAACCTTCAAACCTAAATAAATATATATATATATATATATATATATATATATATATATATATATGTGTGTGTGTGTGTGTGTATGCATATACACTCACACATACATTATATATATATATATATATGCAATATACATAATTAATACAAATTTATCTAGGCACGCATAAATCTATCTGTCAGTCAATTTCTCACTCACACACGGTCTCTGTTTCTCTCTCTCTCTCCTCCCCCTCTCTCTCTGTCTCTATTTCTCTTCTCTCTTTCTTTCTCTCTCTCTATGTGTGTGTGTGTGTGTGTGTGTGTGTGTGTGTGTGTGTGTGTGTGTGTGTGTGTGTGTGTGTGTGTTATACGCAAATTCAATCATATTTCTTCTTTCTCTTTTTTAGTAAAATCGTGATGCAAACAGCTTAAAAGACTTTCTTAAGTTCGTTTCTTTCCTGGAGAGCTCGGCTCCACTATCCACCCCGACTCCGGCCCCACTAACTAACTATGCCCACCCCACTAACTAACTATGCCCACCCCACTAACTAACTATGCCCACCTCACTGACTAACTACGCCCACCCCATACATACTGATGCAGAACTGACAAACAGACTTTGATGTACTTTTCTTTCTAAGAATGGTCTCTAATTGCTCTTTGAGTCTCGTAAGTTTCCCAGCGTGGTGGTTTAAAATGCCGGGAAATATCACCATCATCGTCATCATCTTTGTCATCATCACCCCCCCTCTCCATCACCATCTTTGTCATCATCACCACCACAAGCACTACAATCACCACCACCACTACAATCACCACCACCACTACTATCACCACCACCACTACTAACAGCACCACCACTACTATCACCACCACCACCACTACGATCACCACCACCACTACAATCACCACCACCACCACTACAATCACCACCACCACTACTACTATCACCACCACCACTATTATCACCACCACCACTACAATCACCACTACCTCCACTACTATCACCACCACCACTACTAACAGCACCACCACTACAATCACCACCACCACCACTACTATCACCACCACCACTACAATCACCACCACCACTACTACTATCACCACCACCACTACTATCACCACCACCACTACTATCACCACCACCACTACAATCACCGCCACCACCACTACAATCACCACCACCACTACTACTATCACCACCACCACTACTATCGTCGCCACCACTACTATCACCACCACCACCACTATCACCACTACCTCTACTACTATCACCACCACCATCACTACTATCACCACCACCACTACAATCACCACCACCACTACAATCACCACCACTACGATCACCACCACCACTACAATCCCCACCACCACTACTATCACCACCACCACTACTATCACCACCACCACTACTATCACCACCACCACTTCAATCACCACTACCTCTACTACTATCACCACCACTACTACTATCACCACCAGCACCACTACAATCACCACCACTACTATCACCACCACCACTACTATCACCACCACTACTATTACCACCACCACTACAATCACCACCACCACTACTATCACCACCACCACCACTACTATCACCACCACCACTACGATCACCACCACCACTACTATCACCACCACCACTACTATCACCACCACCACTACAATCACCACCACCACTACAATCACCACCAGCACTACTATCACCACCACCACTACGATCACCACCACCACTACTATCACCACCACCACTACTATCACCACCACCACCACTACTATCACCACCACCACTACAATCACCACCACCACTACTATCACCACCACCACTACTATCACCACCACCACTACAATCACCACCACCACTACAATCACCACCAGCACTACTATCACCACCACCACTACAATCACCACCACCACTACTATCACCACCACCACTACTATCACCACCACCACTACAATCACCACCACCACCACTACTATCACGACAACCACTACAATCACCACCACCACTACTATCACCACCACCACTACGATCACCACCAGCACTACTATCACCACAACAATCACCACCACCACCACTACTATCACCACAACAATCACCACCACCACTACAATCACCTCCACCACTACAATCACCACCACCACCACTACTATCACCACCACCACCACTACAATCAACACCACCACCACCACCACTACTATCACCACCACCACTACAATCACCACCACCACCACTACTATCACCACCACCACCACTACAATCAACACCACCACTACTATCACCACCACCACTACAATCACCACCACCACCACTACTATCACCACCACCACCACTACAATCAACACCACCACTACTATAACCACCACCACTACAATCACCACCACCACCACTACTATCACCACCACCACTACAATCACCACCACCACTACTATCACCACCACCACTACAATCACCACCACCATCACTACTATCACCCCCACCACTACAATCACCACCACCACTACTATCACCACCACCACTACTATCACCACCACCACTACAATCACCACCACCACTACAATCACCACCACTACTATCACCACCACCACTACAATCACCACCACCACTACTATCACCACCACTACTATCACCACCACCACCACTACTATCACCACAACAATCACCACCACCACTACAATCACCACCACCATAACAATCACCACCAGCACTACTATCACCACCACCACTACAATCACCACCACCACTACTATCACCACCACCACTACGATCACCACCACCACTACTATCACCACAACAATCACCACCACCACCACTACTATCACCACCACCACTACAATCACCGCCACCACCACTACAATCACCACCACCACTACTACTATCACCACCACCACTACTATCGTCGCCACCACTACTATCACCACCACCACCACTATCACCACTACCTCTACTACTATCACCACCACCACTACAATCACCACCACCACTACAATCACCACCACTACGATCACCACCACCACTACAATCCCCACCACCACTACTATCACCACCACCACTACTATCACCACCACCACTACTATCACCACCACCACTTCAATCACCACTACCTCTACTACTATCACCACCACTACTACTATCACCACCAGCACCACTACAATCACCACCACTACTATCACCACCACCACTACTATCACCACCACTACTATCACCACAACCACTACAATCACCACCACTACTATCACCACCACCACTACTATCACCACCACCACCACTACTATCACCACCACCACTACGATCACCACCACCACTACTATCACCACCACCACTACTATCACCACCACCACTACAATCACCACCAGCACTACTATCACCACCACCACTACAATCACCACCACCACTACTATCACCACCACCACTACTATCACCACCACCACTACAATCACCACCACCACTACAATCACCACCAGCACTACTATCACCACCACCACTACAATCACCACCACCACTACAATCACCACCACCACTACTATCACCACCACCACTACTATCACCACCACCACTACAATCACCACCACCACTACAATCACCACCAGCACTACTATCACCACCACCACTACAATCACCACCACCACTACAATCACCACCACCACTACTATCACCACCACCACTACAATCACCACCACCACTACTATCACCACCACCACTACAATCACCACCACCACTACTATCACCACCACCACTACGATCACCACCAGCACTACTATCACCACAACAATCACCACCACCACCACTACTATCACCACAACAATCACCACCACCACTACAATCACCTCCACCACTACAATCACCACCACCACCACTACTATCACCACCACCACCACTACAATCAACACCACCACCACCACCACTACTATCACCACCACCACTACAATCACCACCACCACCACTACTATCACCACCACCACCACTACAATCAACACCACCACTACTATCACCACCACCACTACAATCACCACCACCACCACTACAATCAACACCACCACTACTATCACCACCACCACTACAATCACCACCACCACCACTACTATCACCACCACCACTACAATCACCACCACCACTACTATCACCACCACCACTACAATCACCACCACCATCACTACTATCACCCCCACCACTACAATCACCACCACCACTACTATCACCACCACCACTACTATCACCACCACCACTACAATCACCACCACCACTACAATCACCACCACTACTATCACGACCACCACTACAATCACCACCACCACTACTATCACCACCACTACTATCACCACCACCACCACTACTATCACCACAACAATCACCACCACCACTACAATCACCACCACCACTACAATCACCACCAGCACTACTATCACCACCACCACTACAATCACCACCACCACTACTATCACCACCACCACTACGATCACCACCACCACTACTATCACCACAACAATCACCACCACCACCACTACTATCACCACAACAATCACCACCACCACCACCACTACTATCACCACCACCACTACAATCACCACCACCACCACTACTATCACCACCACCACCACTACAATCAACACCACCACTACTATCACCACCACCACTACAATCACCACCACCACCACTACTATCACCACCACCACTACAATCACCACCACCACTATTATCACCACCACCACTACAATCACCACCACCACTACTATCACCACCACCACTACAATCACCACCACCACTACTATCACCACCACCACTACTATCACCACCACCACTACTATCACCACCACCACCACTACAATCACCACCACCACCACTACTATCACCACCACCACTACAATCACCACCACCACTACAACCACGACCACCGCCACCATCACCGCTACAACCACCACCACCATCACCACCACCGCCACTACAACCACCACCACCGCCACTACGACCACCACCACCACCACCACAACGACCACCATCACCACCACCGCCACTAAAACCACCACCACCACTACAACCACCGCAACTACAACCACCACCACCACGACCGCCACTACAACCACCATCATCACCACCACCACCGCAACCACAACCACCACCACCACCACCACTACCACCAACACCACTACTACTACAACCACCACCACACCACCACCATAACTTCCAATAGATTTATTTATCGGAGAAAAGATCACAGAAATACTTGTTCTGTTGTAGTTGTTGTTGTTACTGCCGTTGTTGTTGTTGTTGTTGTTGTTGTTGTTATTATTGCTGCTGCTGTTGTTATTGTTGTTATTGTTACTGCTGTTGTTGTTACTGCAGTTGCTGTTGTTGTTGTTATTGTTATTGTTGTTGTTGTTACTGTTGTTGTTGTTATTGCTTCTGTTGTTGCTATTGTTGTTGTTACTGCTGTTGTTGTTGTTTTTGTTGTTGCTGTTGTTGTTACTGCTGTTGTTTTTATTGTTGTTATTATTGCTGCTGCTGCTGTTATTGCTGTTATTGTTGCTGCTGTTGTTGTTACTGCTATTGTTATTTTTATTGTTGTTATTATTGCTGCTGTTGTTGTTATTGCTGTTATTGTTGCTGTTGTTGTTGTTACTGCTGTTGTTATTATTATTGTTGTTGTTATTATTGCTGCTGTTGTTGTTATTGCTGTTATAGTTGCTGTTGTTATTGCTGTTATTGTTGCTGCTGTCTCGTTCATTGCTCCAGTACGTAGAAATATTTTGGTCGTTCACATTGTCATACTGTTGTTGTTGTTGCTACTGCTGCTATTGTTGTTACTGATTGTAATGGTGATGAAGACGATAGCGGTTGTAGTAGTGGTGGTGGGGATGTTTGTAGTTGTAACGTTGGGTGTTGTAGTGGTAGTGGTAGTAGGGAGGTGTTGTGGTGGTGGTAGTGGTAGGGAGGTGTTGTGGTGGTGGTAGTAGGGAGGTGTTGTGGTGGTGGTAGTGGTAGGGAGGTGTTGTGGTGGTGGTAGTATGGAGGTGTTGTGGCGGTGGTAGTGGTAGTAGGGAGGTGTTGTGGTGGAGGTAGTGGTAGTAGGGAGGTGTTGTGGTGGAGGTAGTGGTAGTAGGGAGGTGTTGTGGTGGTGGTAGTAGGGAGGTGTTGTGGCGGTGGTAGTGGTAGTAGGGAGGTGTTGTGGTGGTGGGAGTGGTAGTAGGGAGGTGTTGTGGTGGTGGTAGTGGTGGTGGTGGTAGTATGGAGGTGTTGTGGTGGTGGTAGTAGGGAGGTGTTGTGGCGGTGGTAGTGGTAGTAGGGAGGTGTTGTGGTGAAGGTAGTGGTAGTAGGGAGGTGTTGTGGTGGTAGTGGTAGTAGGGAGGTGTTGTGGTGGTAGTGGTAGTAGGGAGGTGTTGTGGCGGTGGTAGTGGTAGTAGGGAGGTGTTGTGGTGAAGGTAGTGGTAGTAGGGAGGTGTTGTGGTGGTAGTGGTAGTAGGGAGGTGTTGTGGCGGTGGTAGTGGTAGTAGGGAGGTGTTGTGGTGGAGGTAGTGGTAGTATGGAGGTGTTGTGGTGGTGGTAGTGGTGGTGGTGGTAGTATGGAGGTGTTGTGGTGGTGGTAATGGTGGTGGTGGTGGTATGGAGGTGTTGTGGTGGTGGTAGTGGTTACTGTAGTGTTGTGGTAGTAGTGGGGTGTTGTGATGGCAGTGTTGTAGTTGTAGTGGTAGTGGTGGTGGTGGTGGTGGCATCATCATCATGGTTGTGGTCGCCGTTGTCATCATTATCATCATTACACAACCACAACCACCATCATCACCATATGAACATTATCACCATCATCATCATCCTCACCATCACCACCACCCACCATCATCACCACCATCATCATCACCATCAACATCATCATTACCATCATCCTCGTCCTCATCAGTACCACCACCACCACCACCACCATCATCATCACCACCGCCATCACCCCCACCATCATATCACCACCATCATCATCGACAACAACATCAAAAAGATGTTTATTTCATTCTCTATTTCATCGCCTCTGAAGAGAATTTTCTCATTAAATCTCACTGGAGTCTCCTGCTGACATCCTGGTTATTGTGGTGGTGGTAGTGGTAGTGGTGGTGGTGGTGTGGTGGTGGTGTGGTGGTGGTGTGGTGGTGGTGTGGGGGGGTGCTGGTTGTGGTGGTGGTGTGGTGTGGTGGTGGTTGCGGTGGCGGCGGTGGTGGTGGTGTGGTGCTGGTTGTGGTGCTGGTGCTGGTGGTGGTACTGGTGCTGGTTGTGGTGGTGGTGGTTGTGGTGGCGGTGCTGATGCTGGTTGTGGTTGTGGTGTGGTGGTGGTTGTGGTGGTTGTGGTGGCGGTGGTGGTGGTGGTGGTGGTGGTGGTGGTGTGGTGCTGGCGGTGGTGTGGTGGTGGCGGTGTGGTGGTGGTGGTGGTGCTGGTGCTGATGGTGGTGCTGGTTGTGGTGGTGTTGGTTTTGGGTGGTGGCGTGGTGGTCGTTGTGGTGTTGGTTGTGTTGGTGGTGGTGATGCTGCTGCTGCTGCTGCTGCTGCTGCCGGTTGTGCTGATGCCAGTGCTAGTGCTGGTGTTGCTGACGGTGGTGTTGGGGGTGATTATAGTTATAGTTGACGTAGTTGTTGTTGTTGTTGGTGGTGGTGGTTGTGGTGCTGCTGCTGGTGGTAATAATGCTGCTGGCAGCGGCGATGGTGGTGGCGGTGTTGGTGGTGATGGCAGTGGTATTGGTTTTGTTATTCTTGACGTTGTTGTTGTTGGTGACAGTTGTGGTTTTGGTTAAATGCGACAGACTAGGTGTTGTCTTTTCTTGTTGTAGGTGATTGGGTGGAGGTGTCATCTTTGTAAGAAAATATACTTATCTCAAGATGGTAAACATAGTTCCTAAAATTCCCTCTATAGAACTGTTTCAAGAAATCGGAGAAAATACGCCAACCATCGATCTTACTAATTAGTATCAATCACCAATTATCGATTTTAGTAATTAGCATTCCAAGACCAAGATTTCTATTATCAGTAGGTTGGTTGTCTAAACTACCTGCACAGGGTGTAATTTTAAAATGTTCCGCACATGGTTTTAAAGTCACGCTTTAAATAATCAGATATTACAGTAAGGAATGCTAAAAATAGCTCCAAGCTCGACCAATTAATGCAACTCGAGTAATTAAAAAATATTAAAACCAGGAATATCCTAAATTTAGGTTTAATGAATACTATTATTAATTTTCCAAAAACGCTTCTCTCACTTAATTCCCTCTTGTTTTTCCTTGGTGGGAGAGTAAGGTCCGATACATTGAATATAGTTCATTTTCCATTGGATACAAGCTTATTGTTCTCCGTGTTTCATTTTTTACGTTATACTTACTATGTATGTACATCGAGTGCTTCTTTTGGTACCACCACCAGTAATTCACTGAACCATAAACACTATATATATATGTATTTACATATATATGTATATATATATATATATAGTAATAATAATAAATTTGAAGACTAAAATCCAAAGAGGGCTCGATAAGGATAAATATATATCAAATATATAAGAACCGTAGAGCAAATATTTATTAAAATAACAGATTAAAGTTTAAGCAAAGAATCGCTGCTTTCACCCTTAACGGGATCTTCTGAAGATCCCGTTAAGGGTGAAAGCAGCCATTTTTTGCTTAAACTTTAATCTGTTATTTTATTAAATATATATATATATATATATATATATATATATATATATATATATATATATATATATATAGAGAGAGAGAGAGAGAGAGAGAGAGAGAGAGATTCATGTATGTGCGTGTATCATAGGCTATTTGCCCGATATAGGCTTGTTATTTTTATTGATTTATTATGTTAAATCGAGTCAGGAAAACCGTATTGTTTTAAATTAGTATTTTTCAACCAATTGGAACACATTTTTATTTATATGTGTTCATCCTTCTCATATATCCATATCTATATAGATAGATAGATATGTTTCTTTATTAGCCAGAGGGGCACAAAAGAAGGGGACAAATACAAAGGGGGAAGTTTACATACAATAAAAACGTGTAAAATGTTATCACAAATGCAATTTAAAAAGTTAGTCGATTTTCCCCAATAGGGGGAGACAGTTTATATGGGTAACACATACCCCCGAAAAAATGTGCAACCCTCATCTCCAGGAGTACGAAGAGTGTGTACTCCTTTCCTCTCCTCCTCCTTTTCCTCAACCTACAGGCTGATATAGAGAGAAGGCCCATTCACTCGGGCCATTCTCGCCACTTTCACCCACCTTTCATAAAACTTGCTGGGGTACAGCACCTCTCTCTCCATCCTGATTCTCCTTCCAAAGTGGTATTTGAAAAAAAGAATCAGTTGTTGGCCGGAGAGAAGGGTGTCTGACCTCAGCCCTTTCAACCTTGTCCACCATACAACCTCTTTCGCCATAGCTATCACACAGAGGAAAACCGCCTCTCCTTCGTTTTTGAAGGAGGGTGGCGGTTTGATCATGACAATGGACTCGGTGGTCAACTGGATTGGTCCCACCCGCGACAATAGTCGTTCTACATAGCCCCACAGGTCAGTGACGCCCGGGCGGTGTATGAATGCGTGCGCGACGGTTTCTTCGTCTCGCGTGCACCTCGGACAGATCTTTTTTGCAGGGTCCCTGCCCGGGTGTCCATGTCTGTAGAGCTTGTCTCCAACTGGTAGAGCTCCTCAGTAGCACTGCCAGGCCAGGGACTTTTGGAAGTTGTCCATCGGTCCCGGGCGGAAGGTCCTACCGAACAGACTGGCCAGTGCATCTTCCTCTACGCCTAGAGTTTCACCGAGCGCGTCATCGTACTTGCTGCGGATCAACCCTCTATAGAATGACGAAGTGGAGTCTCCACTGATCGCCGGGTCCGCCTGCCAGAGGGCTGTGAGCGCCTGAGCACATTCGATGTGCCAGTCGCCCATTTTTTCCTCGGTCTTTGCTTGACCCAGGACTGCAGCTCGGTCAGCGAGACGAGTCGTGGGAAGACTCGCCTCACGAACGGGGCCCACACCGTTTGTCCGGTAAGGAATACGTAGAGATGCCGCAGCCTGAGCGCGTGTTTGCGCATCGTCAACCACGGCATCCCCAGCCCTTCATTAGAAGGGTGTTGGCAGCAGATGGATCTTCTCACCAAAGGAGCCCGCCTCTTCCAAAGGAATTGGAAGAGCGCGCGTTCCATTTTGGCGAGCGTTTTGGCTGGACAAGGCACGACGGTCAAGCGGTAGTAGATGGCGGACGCTATAAAAGTGTTCGCCACCTCCGCTCAACCTTTCAAGGATAGTTTGCACTCGGCCCACTTCTGGGTGAGTGCAAACACCTTGGCCATCACTTCGTTCCAGTTCTTCTCCACCTGGAGGTCCGGACCAAACCAGACCCCGAGCAGCTTTACTGGTCCTTCCGTCCAGCGTCCGACGACGCTATCGGAAGGCATCGGTTTGCCTCTCCACGATCCGAGTTGCAAACCGATGGACTTGTCCCGGTTCAGCTTCGCTCCTGTGAAACTTTCGTATTCTTTCAGTAAGGTGCCGACTTCCTCGATTTGCGAGGCGGTCGACACCATTACTGTCACGTCGTCGGCTTAGGCCGACGCCGCTTTCCGCAGTCCCGGTTCCAGAGGGATGCCCTGCAATAGCTATAACTTCCGCAGTAGTGGCTCTAGAGTCAGTACGTACAGAAGGGAGGAGAGAGGGCATCCCTGTCGAATGGATCGCGTAATATGGAACGGCTCCGAGAGGTAGCCGTTCACCTTGACCCTTGAGCAGATGTTGCTGTTGTGCATTGCAGCAATCCAGCCCCTGAACGCGGGTCCGAAGCCTGCCGCCTCGAGCACCGCATCCAGGTAACGATGGTCAACCCTATCGAAAGCCTTAGACTGATCCAAGTTGATCAGGGCCCCACCGAAGCCGGGTTTACACCCTACCCTCTCTATGATGTATCGCATGAGGTGGAGGTTGTCGTGTATGGACCTGGTCGGGATTGCGCATGTCTGCGCTTCTCCCACCAGGTTCTCGACGACAAGCGCCAGCCTCTTTGCCAACACCTTGGCCAAAATCTGTAACTCTGTGTTTAGCAGAGTTATGGGCCGGAAGTTGCCTATGTCATCCCCCTTATTCTCGTCCTTCCTGATTAGTGTGACTACGCCCCCGGTTACAGAACTGGGAATTCTCCCGTTCTGTTGCCTGTTGCAGTAGACCGCTTCCAGGAGACCGGAGAATAAGTCCGGCATTGTTACGTATAATTCGTAGGGTAGACCGTCGAGACCTGGAGATTTGCGTTTGCCGCATTGGCTCAGCGCGTCCCTTATCTCAGCGGCTTTTCGCAGAACTTTGTCTCGCTGTCCAAGAGTCGCGGTAGGCCGTCGAGGTATGGACCGAAATCCATAGCCTCTCCCGGCGCGCCGCCCCTCCCGAACAGTTGAGCAAAGTGCCGCTGAAAAGCCGCACACATCTGCTTCGGCTCACGTATCACGCGTCCGTTTTGGTCCTTCAAAGACCGAATCGTGGACTTGTTGCCACTTTTTGCTTCCGTCACTCGGGCCCAGCTAACAGCTTTGGCTCCCTCGTTTCCCAGAGCACGTATTTTGCTTCTGACAACGCAGCCCTCGTGCTTTGTGTCGAAGAACTGGTCCAAGGCCGTTCTCGTTGCTAGCACGCTGGCTACGTTTCCACTTCTAATTACCTCTTCTACTTTATCTACCAGTTCCTTCTCGGTTCTATTTCTATCTAACGCTAATTCTTTACTAAAAACTATCGAGTCTAATCTAACTGCCCTCTTGAGAGAGTACCACCATCTGTTGTTGACAATGGCCCCTGTCAAGTGCTGTTTAACTAAAGTGCTAATCCGTCTACTGTAGGCTTTGCTTGTCGGTAACGACAAGTTCAGCTTCCGGTAGCCGGGTCCTTGTTTATGGGTTCTATCAAGGTTGGCCATGCAGGTCACTAGTTTGTGATCTGAATAGGCAACCATGAACATTTGTGGACAGCTTAACATGTCCCTATCCTTATTTCGCTGTGGATCCTGGACTTGCAAATGGCTACCACATCCATATTGTACGACCTGAGGTCGTTTAAGAGTTTGCCCTGTTTCCAGGGCATCCCCAGGCCGCGTACGTTCACACATCCAACTCTTATATTGGCCATGTTGGTGCTGAAAAGTTAAAAGAGATCACTCACCCTTCGCCTCCTGGGGACCAGGCCGCACGATTTCCATGGGGGTGTTGGAGGGGTTGTCTGGATGGGTGGTGGTTTCCGGCGGGGTGGGGACGCAGATGTTTGGTGGGGTGGGGTCTGGTGGGATGGGGGTGTCTGGGGTGAGGAGGCATTTGAGAAGGACGCAGTTGAGTGGTTTCACGCAGGAATTCCCCACATCCTTCTCAAATGTTTCTTTTAGGGACCTATAAGTTTGTATAGGGACCCTAATCAGTTTTAGGTTCAGTTTTTTGTTATTTTTAATAGAGTGGGCGAAAGTTTTCCCTTCGGTTTTCACCGAAGGGTCGTTCGTGATGGTCTCCATTAGTGTTTTGTTTTTAGTGTTTATGTAAGTGTAAGTGTAATTTTCTTGTGTTGTGTTTGTTTTTGTCTGTAGTTCTTGTGTGTGCTTTCGTTTTGTTGCAGGTATTTTGTTTTCAGGAGGTGGAGGTTTTGTTTGTGATGTTTTTGTTGTTTGTGTTGGTGGTTGTATGTTTGTGGTAGTGTTTTCTGGTTTTTTGCTTTTGTGATGTCTTTTCTTTCTTTTCGAGCGATGGGGTTCTCCCTTGTCTTCACTGGGTGATGGCGAGATAGCCTCATCTGTTGTATCGTCTGTGTGATTGGGGAGGGGTATGTCTTGGGGAGCTGTTGTGTCTGTATGTGATTTTGCAGTGGTTTTAGGTGGAGTGGGGTTGGGTGGGACTGTGTTTGTTGTGGTTATTTTTGTGTGTTGGTGTTGTTGTTGTTGTGGTGTTGTTGGTGGTTGTGTTGTTTTGATGGATGTCGGCAGAAGAGCCTTTTTTTACTCATTAATTTAGGACAGGAAGCCCTCAGGTGACCACTGCTAAAGCAATGGTAACATGAAGGTTGCCTACCCTCAACCGAAAAGTTTATGTAGGTGAGTCCGTCCAGGAGTACACGTTGTGGGATCATAGCTATTCACTCTGGGCTCATTTGCACCAGAACTTCAATGCTAGTCCCATTGAATACATCTCTGGGGGACTTTCCTATTGACAGTATTCTGTCTTCATCAAAATTGATGAAGCCGCACAGTATCCACCATATGTTCACCTTTGGTGTGACACTCGTGATTTTAATCTTTTGTCTCCTTTTTCCCATGTATGTAGGGAAAAAGGTATACAGGTTGGATACAATTGGTGACACAGAGTAATTTTGGGCCGTCAATTGATCCTTCATGAGTACCGAAATACTCCCAAAAAGTTTGCTTCTTTGAATGAATGGAATATCATTCATTGAATTTTTGAAAACCAGTTCAATTTCTTTCTGTGACAATTGGACTGGTTTTCGGGTAGAATTGGAAACTGTCCTAAAAACTATCGTTTTGAGAGCAGTTTCCTTGCGAATTTCTACCGAAGAATTGATGCTGAAAGCACCATTTTTTTCGAAAGTGACATATCTCCTAGCGTCCTTTAAAAGTTGTTCGGCATTTGTTATGTCGAGATATGTCAGTTCCTCCTTTTTTTGAACTGTCTGTGCAAAGGAGATTTTTGGTTTCTTTGTGGAATTATCCGTGTTGGTGGTGTTGTCGTTATTGTTGTTGTTATTCTTGTTGTCACTGATGTTGATATTATTCGTATTTTCCTTGGTGTTGGTGTTGGTGTTGTTGTCTTTGATGCTGGTGTTATTGGTGTTGTCTTTATTTTTTTCTTTGTTGTTGTTGTCATTGTTGTTTTTATCATCATTATTGGTGTTGTTATTTTTGTTGTCATTGAACTGTTTGGTGTCATTTGTGTTGTTTGGATATGAATTTGTTTTTACATTTTCATTTCGTCTTTCCATCTCTATAGTATCTAGGGAAGAAAACGATGTTGACTGCGAGCTCTGTAGTCTTACCGACTCTCCACCACCATTATCGTGAACGCAGCCTTCATAACGTAATCAAACTTCTTACTATATTTTTTCCAAAATTCGATGGAGAAAAAATTTTTCAAACGAATATTTCGCCCCTATAGGGGCGAAAATGAGTTGACCCACCACCTAAAGGTCCCGACGGGTGGTCAAGTTACACAATAATATAAAATTTAACTGAAAACTCACGGTTTTTCTTACATAAATTAACGGAAACTTCTCCGCGAAGTTACACACGTCTGATAGAGAGAAAGATAGATAGATAGATAGATAGATAGATAGATAGATAGATAGATAGATAGATAGATAGATAGATATAGTGTATGTAGTTCGATGAATTATTGGTGGTGTAACCAAAACAAGCACTCGATGATAGGCAGAGTGTAAATACATATAAACAAAACTTCATCATTTTTATTAATATATATATGTGTGTGCGTGTGTGTACATACATACATACAGACCGACAGACAAACAGACAGACTGACAGACAGACAGACAGACAGACAGACAGACAGACAGACAGACAGACAGACAAATAGACAGACAGACAGACAGACAGACAGACAGACAGACAGGCAGACAGACAGAAAAACAGACAGACAGACAGACAGACAGACATACAGACAGACAGACAGACAGACAGAGAAGACAGACAGACTCCATGGAAGACTCCACATCAGTAAATGCATCAAAGCAGCCAAACAGATGAAAGACAAGCGGCACTAAATCTCATGGGCCCTTTCTAAATATCTCAAGCTGCAATTCTACAAAGCATTCATGAGCTCTTGGGGTTTCGAGATGGGTCTTGCCTCCGTTGGCTCCAGACAACCCTAGTTGGTGAGTGCAAGTGCAGAAATATGAATAACTTCAAAAAGAGAAGAAACTAATGAAGTTTCTGTGATATTTTTATCTTTCGTTTGGTGGTCTTGAAAGCTCAATAACATATACACTGCTATTATCACAACAACAACAACAACAACAACACTCATCAGGACCAAAGGAGGACATCTTTGAACATACGACATCTCGATATGGATTGATAATGAGGCTAAACAAAAACAACAGCAACAATAACAACACCCACAACGACAGCAATAACAACAACAGCAAAAACCACAACAACGATGATAACGACAGTAGCTGCAACAACAACAAAAACAACAGCAACAACAAAAACAACAGCAAAAACAACAACAATAACAAAAACAACAGCTACAACAGCAACAGAGATAGAGCGGTGATGTTTAGAGGGGGGTCAAACTGTAAAAAAAAATTCAACAATTTTTGTTTGTTTTTTGTCAACACAAGTATAGATTCCCTGTCATCAGGAAATAAGGTGTCTTGCCTAAGATTTCCAGAATGCAATTCTCAGGGAGATTCGGCGTGACAAAGTGTGTGACAAGGCTGACCCTTTGAAATACAGACGAAATAGATTTTTGCCAGCTAAGAGAACTAGAGTAACCTGAAATATAACGTCTCGTTCAAGATCTCTTTTACGCAATTCTCAGGGAGATTCGGCGTGACAAAGTGTGTGACAAGGCTGGCCCTTTGAAATACAAATGCAATACAGCTGAGTGAACTAGAACAACCTGAAATATAGTGTCTCACTCAAGATCTCTTTTAAGCAATTCTCAGGGAGATCCAGTGTGTAACAGTGGCTGGCTAGCTTTTTGAATTACAGCTACAACACATTTTTACCAGCTGAATGGACTGGAACACTGTATAATAATGTTTCTTGCTCAAGAATTCTACTCAACACACCAAACCCTACACCCACAAGGCATTTGTCCTCAACCTAGCGATATGTTAGTTAAAATAAACAAAAACTGAATTGATGCTCCCAAAGTACATGATAGATGGATGGGTTATAGAGTTAGCACCTCGGATACTTTCTTTGTTAGCATCCGTGCTTCTTGGGACCCCTGGGGGGACAGATATTGTCGGAAGGTGTTAAAAATGCTGTGATCTCATGAAGACAGCTGATAATGGGTATACCCCGCAGGGGAAGCACTCAATGTAGATTATTTATCATATACAAGGATAAGTTGATACATAATTGTATTCGTATTTGTCTTTGATATTATACATATATATATATATATATATATATATATATATATATATATATATAATATACATATATATAATATATATATATATATATATATTATATATATATATATATATATATATATATATATGTGTGTATATATATACATATATAATATATATACATATATAATATATATGTAATATATATATATATATTATATATATATAACATATATATATACATATATATATACACATATATATATCCACACATATATATATATACACATATATATATATATACATCTATATATATACATATAGATATATATATACATATATATATATATATGTATATATATATATATATATATATGTACATATATATATGTGTGTGTGTGTGTGTTTGTGTATGTATATACACACAGAGACAGAGAGACAAATAGATAAGTAGTAGTAGTAGTAGTAGTAGTAGTAGTAGTAGTAGTAGTAGTAGTAGTAGTAGCACCCTTCGCCCTTACTCTTACCTCACTCGCCCACCCGACCCCACAACTCTCAACTATGATGAAGATATATAGACACATCAAACCATTTCCACTTATGAATCAATTGCTAAAATGTTCTGCCCAACATCCTTTACCTAACCCCCATCTACCCACATCCTCACGATTCCACCCAAACACCTACACCTCTACATCCACCTCCACACACATCACCACTAACACATCCACCCTCACATCCACCCACATTCTCCGTCTAAACCCAAATTGGCAATCTATCTATCTATGTGTCTATCGATCTGTTTCTTCCGATATCATTTCGGAAGAAGGATCAGGAAGGAGAGAGAAGTGCTCCACCCCAGTCGTTTTTATGAAAGGTGGGTGAAAGGGGCGAGAATGGCCCGTGTGAATGGGCCTTCTCTCTACATCAGCCTGTAGATGGAAAAGATGAAGGAACGAGGGAGCACCCTCTCTCTCTCTCTCTGTGCTCCTGAGGAGAAGGGTTGCACACTTTTTTCGGGGGTGTGTGCGACCCCCAAAACGCCTCCTCCCTATTGAAGACTTTATTGTTAATTTTATATTTGTTATTTGTTTTCTTTACTCGCCTGTTTGTGTAAACCCCCCCCCCCCTCTTGTATTTGTCCCCTTCTTTTGCGCCCTCGTGGCAATAACTAGAAATATATCTATCTATCTATCTATCTGTCTGTCTGTCTGTATGTCTGTCTATCTATCTAACTTTATCACTTCGACATTCTATAGAGGGTTGATCCGCAGCAAGTGCGACGACGCGCTCGGAGAAACTCTGGGCGTAGAGGAGGACCAACTGGCCAGTCTGTTCGGTAGGACCGTCCGCCTGGGACCAATGGACAACTTCCAAAAGTCCCTGGCCTGGCAGTGCTACCGAGGAGCTCTACCAGTTGGAGACAAGCTCTACAGACATGGACACCCGGGCAGGGACCCTGCAAAAAAGATCTGTCCGAGGTGCGTGCGAGACGAAGAAACCGTCGCGCACGCATTCATACACCGCCCGGGCGTCACTGACCTGTGGGGCTATGTAGAACGACTATTGTCGCGGGTGGGACCAATCCGGTTGACCACCGAGTCCATTGTCATGATCAAACCGCCACTCTCCTTCAAAGACGAAGGAGAGGCGGTTTTCCTATGTGTTATGGCTATGGTGAAAGAGGTTGTATGGTGGACGAGCTTAAAAGAGCTGAGGTCAGACACCTTTCTCTTCAGCTAACAACTGATCCTTTTTTTCAAATCCACTTTGGAAGAAGAATCAGGATGGAGAGAGAGGTGCTGTACCCCAGCAAGTTTTATGAAAGGTGGGTGAAAGTGAGGAGAATGGCCCGAGTGAATGGGCCTTCTCTCTATATCAGCCTGTAGGTTGAGGAAAAAGAGGAGGAGAGGAAAGGGGCACAAACTCTTCGTATTCCTGGAGATGAGGGTTGCACATTTTTTCGAGGGTATGTTTTACCCATATGAAATGTCTCCCCCTATTGGGGAAAATCGATTAATTTTTAAATTGCATTTGTGATAGTATTTTACACGTTTTTATTGTATGTAAACTTCCCCCTTTGTATTTGTCCCCTTCTTTTGTGGCCCTGTGGCTAATAAAGAAACATATCTATCTATCTATCTATCTATCGGTCTGCTTTCTGTCTGTCTGTTTATCTATCTATTAACTTTATGTGTGTGTGTGTGTGTGTGTGTGTGTGTGTGTGTGTGTGTGTGTGTATGTGTGTGTGTGTGTGTGTGTGTGTGTGTGTGTGTGTGCGTCTATCCATCTGCATATCTGCCTTTCTATCTATCTATCTATCTGTATATAAACCTGTAGTTTAAAGAAGAGAGCAAAAGGAAGAAAGGGGCACTTGCACAACACGCTCCTGAAGTTGAGGTTTGTTCTATCGACGAGGTATTAAACAACCCATTTGTAACGTCTCCCCCTATTGGGGATTTCGATTGTTAAATTTATTTGTTTTAATAATATTTTTACACGACTGTATGTAAAATCCCCGGCATGTGTCTTTGTATTGTCCCCTTTTCTTGTGCGTCCTTGTGGCTAATAAAGAAATATATCTATCTATCTGTCTATCTATCTATATATATATATATATATAAACTCCCCATTTGTATTTGTCCCCTTCTTTGTGCCCTTGTGGCTAATAAAGAAATTTATCTATATATATATATGTCTGTCTATCTATATATCTACCCTCACACAAGTCTGTCAGCTACGTCGACCTTTACATAGTACAGTCCCCACCACCCCTTACAGCGGTCACTACATTTACAACAACATCGACGCCATCTCCCCTTTTTAAGACCAACTCAACAAATTCTTCTCTTTTCTTAACCCCTTTTCGCCCTTCTCTTGAATTTCCGTCATGTTTGACACATTCATTAACTTTCTAGCTATCGATGTCTCTATCGACCACTCTGACCTCATCACCGTCTTCTATAAACCCGCTGAATCCCCTTCCTACCTACTCCCAACCTCCCCCCAACCTCCCCCCAACCTACTCATATCAGATACGCTATTTCTTGTTTCTGATTCCTCTCTGTCTCTTGTATCTCTGCAGCCGTGACCATCACTTTAAGACCCTGTCCCAATACATGATCTGCTTCATCATACGACATGGATGCACTAACTAGTTCAAGCGGCCTTGATCCGTACCTGTCATTTTAACCACCGTTCGTCTCATTCCACCCGCATTCGCTCCACTTTCAACAGCCACCACATTCCTCCGACATTACATTTGACGAGCCTTCTGTCTTATCCAGTCCGATCCCACCACAATTGATATTTTTCTTAATCCAAACTTCCTTTCTTTTCAGGGTGTCCCTACCCTATACGACTTGCTCGACCGTAACCCTATCTTGCTCCCTGTCATGCTTCCACACCTGTCCGTTCTTCACTAATGTCATCGCTCTCACTGACCCAACAACCACACCTTCCATATTTCATACCCGTTCAGCTGCTCATTTAATAAGGATGTCTACGTTAGACACAAGACCAGTGATTTTGGAGGAAGGGAAATGTTGATTAAATCGACCTCAGTACTTGACTGGTACTTTTTTTCACCGACCCCGAAAGGATGAAAATCAAAGTTGACACAAGACCAGTGATTTTGGAGGAAGGGAAATGTTGATTAAATCGACCCCAGTACTTGACTGGTACTTTACTTAATCGACCCCGAAAGGATGAAAAGCAAAGTTGACCTCGACGGGATTTGGAGAGAGAACGTAAAGGTGCCGTAACTAAATGCTGCAATGCATTTTGTCCGACGCTCCAGCGATTCTACCTATCCACAGTCTCAAATATTATACTTTCTCTGCCAAATTCTATATATCGGTCAAACCAGCCATTGTTTAGTTGAGCGATGCATCAAACATGTCCACAACATCCGGTTTGGCAATGAGTTACCTGTCTCTCACAAATTGTTATAATGGTGTGACACAACTATTTTGTATACCCTCGTTTCCCTCAGGTATACAAAACAATTGTGTCACACCATTATAACAAGTTGTGAAAGACAGGTAACTCATTGCCAAAAGCCAAGATATTCACCTGGAATAATTCCCAACTACCAACGACAGACTACAACGAGACTCCCTTCACACGTTCCCCTGACAATTCACACACTATATTACAAACACACACTCACAAACACACGTACACTACACAGATACACACTCAGTCATACATATTGTATACACACTCACACAATATATTACACACACACACTCACAAACACACGTACAGTACACAGATACACGCACATACATACATATTGTATACACACTCACACAATATATTACACACACACACAATATATTACACACACACACTCACAAACACACGTACACCACACAGATCGACACACACAGTCATACATATTGTATACACACTCACACAATATATTACACACACACACACTCACAAACACACGTATACTACACAAATACACACACAGACATACATATTGTATACACACTCACACAATATATTACACACACACACATGTTGACAAACGCATATGTTATGACATATACACGTGTCGGCATAAACATACACACACACACACACTCAAACAAAATTTCACAGAATTACACAAACACACATAGACAAACAACTCTCACCACACATATACACACAAACACATAATACGCACTCACACACATACACATACACATATGGAAGCAGTCACACGCACACACATTATAAACAGTCACACATACACCGACACACACACATACAAACACATTTTATACAGTCTCACACACAAACACATTATCCACAGTCGCACACGCATGCAAACATATGCACACACAACACACACACATACACACACACACACACATGATAGACACACGCCTACTGCACTAATATACACACATGCAGTGAGTATTGAAAGTGTTCGCTATACACACATGATATTTCCTAAATAAACAACAGACTTGCCCAACAAATAGACGATACACATACATACATACATACATACATACATACATACATACATACATACATGCATAGACACACACATATATACATACATACGAGTACATAGGCTCATGCATACATACATACATAGATATACATACATACATACATACATACATGCATACATACATACATACATACATACATACATATATATACACACATACATACTCACATACATACATACACACACATACATAGACACACACATATATACATACATACATAGGCACATGCATACATACATACATGATGGCTGCCCCCTCGTTATCGAGTATGGCCATTGCACGAGAAAAAAAAACATACATACATACATACATACAAACACATATACATACACACACAAACCCACACATGCAAGCATTCAAACGCACACGCATACGCAAAAATACTTACACATACTCACTCTACCCCCCACATTGAAACACACGCTGCAAATGTACCCACACGTTCACATTTACATACCACAAAACATTTACATATACACACACACAAAATTCAGCTGTTGTTTGTTTGTTTTTTTCCAAGCCACATACACACACAGTCTAATAGACACAGATAGAGAGAGAGGACGTCATTCTGATGCTTGTGGTCATTCAACGTTTTACGTTTCAACATCTGACAGTTTCCTTTATGTTAGTCCTCTTTCTTCTTCCAGCTGTCACATCATGGATGTTCCGCCATATCAAAGGTGGGTGGGGTAGAATGGTGAGGCTGTCTGTAGCTGTCACATCCTGGATGTTCCAATGTATCAGGGTGGAGGGCGGGGAGGTGAGGATGGATGTCGTGATTGTGTCTGTACCTGTTCGCGACAACATGGAGCCTAACATCCGTAACGAAAGCATGGTACACACTACCCAGTCATACACGACTGCCAGTGACGGTTGTACTTTATTCTTTTTATATTCATATAAATATATATATATACATATATATATGTGTGTGTGTGTGTGAATGTGAGTGTGTAGGCATGTATGTATATGTATATATATATATATACAAGTAAAAATTAGCGAGAATCGAATTTCAGCCTATGAAATAACGAAAAAACACTTTCGAATTGTGAGGCAAGCGCTCAATAATTCAAAAGAATTAGAGCTTACAACTTACGTTAAAGGCCAAACACACTGAGATGGTGGTTAAACTAATTATCCACACAGCGAAGATTCGATCTCCTATTTCGGGTCAAACAGATATACAGATATAAAAATATATGAAAGCATAAATGTTTTATACTCACCGGACCCCTGCAATGGTGGTAAAGTCCAGTGTTGGGGTTTCTGCGGCAACATAAAGGATGTTAAGTTTCTCGTATCCTGACTGAACTAGGAGTGCGCGTTATCAACTGGATTCAGTTCTAAAGACCACATAGATGTGTCTGTAACTGACCCCACGTGGGGTTCAGCAAGGGAGGCAACACCTAAATTAGGCGAATGAATTCATCTGTGTATAATATTGCGAAAATGCAATCACAAATCGAATGAAGCTCTTGACAGAGTGGTTAAATATAACAAAGCTATTCGGCAGTCAATAGAATAGACCCAAACGAGTCAATACAATTAACTGGCCAATAGCTGGACTCTGGAGATTACGGTTGTCCCCCTTGCTTCTGCTGGACACCACCAGAGGGCGTTAGCCTCCCCGGTGTTTGCATAGCTACGGCTTCCTAAAAGTGTATTTCTTTAGAAATACGAAATGTCTATACATATTGTATAAAACTATACTTGAAGCGAAATCTTATTTCTTTCATGTGTGTGTGTGTGTGTGTGTGTGTGTGTGTGTGTGTGTGTGTGTGTGTGTGTGTGTGTGTGTGTGTGTGTGTGTGTGTGTGTGTGTGTGTGTGTGTGTGTGTGTGTGTGTGTGTGTGTGTGTGTGTGTGTGTGTGTGTGTGTGTGTGTGTGTGTGTGTGTGTGTGTGTGTGTGTGTGTGTGTGTGTGTGTGTGTGTGTGTGTGTGTGTGTGTGTGTGTGTGTGTGTGTGTGTGTGTGTGTGTGTGTGTGTGTGTGTGTGTGTGTGTGTGTGTGTGTGTGTGTGTGTGTGTGTGTGTGTGTGTGTGTGTGTGTGTGTGTGTGTGTGTGTGTGTGTGTGTGTGTGTGTGTGTGTGTGTGTGTGTGTGTGTGTGTGTGTGTGTGTGTGTGTGTGTGTGTGTGTGTGTGTGTGTGTGTGTGTGTGTGTGTGTGTGTGTGTGTGTGTGTGTGTGTGTGTGTGTGTGTGTGTGTGTGTGTGTGTGTGTGTGTGTGTGTGTGTGTGTGTGTGTGTGTGTGTGTGTGTGTGTGTGTGTGTGTGTGTGTGTGTGTGTGTGTGTGTGTGTGTGTGATTAAAGAAGAGATATCATAAGAATGGAGGAGAGAGAAACAATTGTGATTCAGTATACTAGACACCAATAGCCGAAGCGAGGTGTGCTCAATGCTTAGGGGTGCAGTGTTAAATATTATAGAAAGGTTAATATTTAATTATTTCTACTTTTGGCACAAGGCCACCAATTATACCAGTGCATTACTGGTACTTTATTTTATCGACCCCGTAAGGATGAAAGCCAAAGTTAACCTCGGCGGGATTTGAACTCATACTATAAAGGGCCGTAACTCTTTGTTGCAAAGCATGGCGTCCGACCCTCTACCGATACTGCCAATCCACCAATGTGAGTTAAGTGTAAAAGGTAAGCAGAGCAAGTATAATGAGAATGGGAATAGATTATATATATATATATATATATATATATATATATATATATATAGGAAGAGTCAGGACCCCGACGTCTGAGCTCCGGCCGTTTCGACAGTTAGCTGTTTTTCCTGTTACCCACTCTACTACCCTAAGTATCGAGTACTCTGGTGTGTTATGGTCCACCTCGTTCCTTATCACACTTTCTTTGTATATGTGTGTGTGTTTTAAAGTTGCGACGGTAAACAGAAAACAGAAAAACGTGGAAGCGAAGAGGCAGTACAAATGTTATTATTAGTTTCACGCTTGAGAGTGAGGGGGGGGGGGGGCACAAACTTTTTCTTTTAGTTATTGACTATTATTATGGTCATCTTTGTTGGGATGCACCGATTTCAGGTCTCAAATGTTTTCAATAAGTCCCACGTCAACCTGTTTATTTGCACTTCTAACTAGACTTAAATATTTTTTAATAACGAAATTGGTAGGCAGCAGCCTTTGCCCGTCAACCGAGAGATACTGGGTTCGATTCCTCGCATGAGACCTAGGGGTATTTTACCCGATTTTCTAAACTATTATTTATAATGATCGACTATTATTTTATTTATATGTATTGGACGCACACATTTTTAGGATTTCCTAATGCTTCTTATGATAACCGCTTTGTTTATACAAAAACACACATATACACTAACATGCATACACACACGCGCACACATACATACACATATAAATGTAAATATATATATATATATAGAGAGAGAGAGAGGGGGGGGAGAGAGAGAGGGGGGGGGGGAGAGAGAGAGAGAGAGAGAGAGAGAGAGAGAGATGTACAAGAAAAACATACATATCAGCTTGCATTAATAGTGTTTATATATATATTGAAAGGGCGGTGGATTGGCAGTATCGGTAGAGGGTCGGACGCTGTTTGACGCATAGAGTTACGGCCCTTGCCATTCTGAGTTCAAATCCCGCCGAGGTTAACTTTGCCTTTCATCCTTACGGGGTCGATAAAATAAAGTACCAGTAATGCACTGGGTAATTGCTGGCCTTGTGCCTAACGTAGAAACAATTAATAGTGTTTACGGGATCTTCTAAAACTCAGAAAATCCCGTTAAGGGTGAAAGCACCGATTCTTTGCTTAAACTTTAATCTGTTATTTTAATAAATATATATATATATATATATGTACATATATATAGGGAGTGTAACTTGGAGTTACTGCAGGTCCACCCGGGTGAGCACTCGATGTTTAGGTTCACTTCTGTGTTGAGGTGTAGAGCTATACAGAGTGTAATATATTGAAAGGAGTAACCAATCGTCCTTGTTATCCTTTCAATATATATATATATATATATATATATATATATATATATATATATATATATATCAAAGGTATATATTGAGTTAGAAACTCAAAATAGTTTCTTACAATTAAATAGCTCAAGGAAAGAGATTTGAACACATATATGTATATATCTGTGTTTATCTTTCTTTTATATTCAATTACATATATATATATATATATATATATATATATATACTGTATATATCTGTAGCTAAACTTAAACTTCCACATTTTTTCACAAAACTTCTCATCTTTCTCTCCATCATTTTCTCTCATCCTCTCTCTCTCTATCTATCTATCTATCTGTCTATCTTTGTTCTGTCTTTCTTTCTCTTTTCCTCTCCCCCAACCCTAAACGGCTCCCTCCCTCCTACCTTACATATCTAATGACCTCTCAGTATGATGTGTATCCACCGTAACACAGATACGCACTGGCGGCCATATTGCCGATTAGACCCACATGTTTCAACCGAAGGTATTAACTTTATTCCACTACCCTCATACATACATTCATCCAGCTTCAACCCATCTCCTTTCCTCAAAAAGCAACGATACATTTTTTTTAGGCATAAAGAACACTTTTTAAAATATACAACCGAGAAATAAATACAATGGAACTAGTAATTATAACCCCCAACCCCTTTATATTACTGGTACAATGTTATCAAAACTTCTTTTTTTTTTGTCACCAAAATGGCTAGAGGATATGTTACCCGAGAATATGAGCTGAACATATGCTATGATTTAAGGATGATTTAGCAATTTTTTCTAGCAGATTGAAAGACTGGGTAGAGATACCTGTGTGTCCATATTTATATATACTGGGTAAAAATATGTATTTGGTTACTTAGCCACACGAAAAACGGTGATCGATAAAAGAAATACGAAATTTATATAAGTATTAGAGTTCTGCTTTTTTGCCAAAACTACAAAACCACTGACACAGCCTAACACAGTTGGAGCGTCATCAACCGGCACATCAGTACATTCTATCCGTTTCAAATCAACGCTTGGTAGTTTAAAATATACAACATCAATTCTATGAGCTCTCACTCAAGCGAAGAACAAAACAACATGTTTCTTCAATAGCGAGAGAGTTCTTCGAGCAAACATACATCATCAGATGTAATTGTTACTGACAGTTGCAGTCTCATCAAATTATATAGCAAAGTCTTTGCTCTCTTTGATTGGAGAAATCATTTGTTTTCTGACATTTTCCGCTAAGATATAAATTTACTCTTTCACAACAGTTGCAGATAAACGAGTGATACCAGTAACATGTCTAATTTCTGGCCACGAACGATTTCGGCCATTCTCAGAGCAGATTTCATTGATTTTCTCCAATAGTATCTTTTCGTTTCGATTAATTAATTAGGTCCCCTCAACGCTATTCCTTGGTGTTAAACGTTGACAAATACAGCCCCCTTGTTTATTTATAATGTTACCTATTAACAGTATATCGAAAATGTTAATGCATTCCCGGGGTTTGCCAGAAACACCTATTTAAGTTGTCGGAATTGTCGATGTGTTTCATCATCTGATCTTTTTTTTTTAAATTCTGAAGTCAGTAATTTCAAACAAACAGCTCTTTATGGCTTCGGTTGCACTTTGTTTTCTGTTTCTGTGAAACGATAACTGAAGGACCCTGCCAGGTAATTCCTTTTGCCGATTGATGTCATTTTCTTTTTTTCAAAGTTTTTTTTTTTTCAAAGTTCAGATTCAATTATTAATTTTTTTGAAATATCAATAAATAAATATAATTTTGTTGTTGAAATCATTAATAAAAATATTAAATACAGATATATGTTTAAAAGTATAACAAGAAATATTTGTTGTATTGGACCTTCATCAGTTCTAACGACGAGTCTTCCAGTTGATTTGATCAACCCTGCTTGTGAAATTAACCTACAAGTGGATGAACATTCTACAGATACGTGTACCTTGACATGGTTCTTTGGGAGTTTCAGCATGACAAAGCTGACCGTTTGAATCACAGTACAACTCATTTTTGCTAGCTGAGTTGACTGAGACAACAGGAAATAAAGTGTCTTGCTCAAGGATACACTGTACTGACGGGAATTAAACTCAAGATCATTAGCCGAATACTCTAACATCTAAACTACGCCCCTTCACAACAGGAAGATGTATTACTTAATTGATTGTTATAATTCATGTAAACATAAACAAAATACATATATAGGAATATAGCATAAAGTCTACTCTTACGAGTGGGTGGATTGGCAGAGTCGTTAGAACGTCAGATAGAATGCTTTGCAGTATTTGTTTCGGCTCTCTGCCCTCTGAGTTCAAATCCCACCGAGGTCAACTTTGCTTTTCATCCTTTCGAGGTCAATACAAAAATTACCAGTTTAGTACTGGGGTCGATTCTTGCACTATATCTCTTTCTCACTTCCATTCCCTAACTCCCTTTATTCTTCTCTGGAAGAAATCTGATGTGTTCAGACCTGGAGAGGAAACGGGCTCCGCCAGTTTTAAACAAGCCCAAGAAACCCTGTATGTTAATACTGGGCCCCACCGACTACCTCAGGATTTACGGGGACCATGCATGTATCCATACTCTTACGTGAAAAAATTGTTATATAACATTTAAAAAATTAAATCTTTTAAATGGAAATAATAATAATAATAATAATTGTTTCTACTTTTGGCACAAGGCCAGCAATTAAACCAGTGTATTACTGGTACTTTATTTTATCGACCCCGTAAGGATGAAAGGCAAAGTTAACCTCGGCGGGATTTGAACTCAGAATGGCAAGGGCCGTAACTGTTTGCGTCAAAGCATGGCGTCCGACCCTCTACCGATAACCTATTTCGATATTTGGTCTTAATGGCTGTCAGAGCCGACAAAATCTTTTCATCAAAGTACTGAACCAAATAAAATACATATTTCGTTTGCTACACTAAATACGTCGGGGGTATTTATTTTTAATTTATTACACTAAAGAATTTCCGCTATTAGGTTTCTTTTCTCCCTAATATTAATTATTTGTTCCTGGGTTATGAAGGACAGATGTATTATTTGACTAAATTTTTGTGTGCTTTTTGGTTTTTGTTTTTACTAGAAAGGCGCTTAACCCCCTTTTCTCTACATTATTAACATATCACCTATACCTTGAATACAGAGAATAAGAATATCACTTTCTAAGCACAGCTGACATATATCATAGTACTAACATCAATTTGGAGTTGCAGAATTGATTTGTAAAATGTATAAACCTGTTTTTTCTTTTTCTCAGAAGAAAATACGTACTTCATCTTTGAGGTCTACAGTATTTATAAGAACTTTTCTACGATATAACCGGCAAACTTTCGTATAAAACAGAAGATTCATAAATATAATGTATATAAAATATAAATTAGAACGTTGAAATAAGTAAAGGACCAGATTACTTTCTAATTTTTCTAATTTTAGAAGTTAAGGGTTGAAATACTCGCTTGAGAGGGTTCTTCTTGAGGGTTCTTCTCTGATGACCAGATCTATTGAGAGTTTCTTACCAATGACATATGGCTACACCATTGACTTCCGGGAACAGGCCGGAGGACGTCCGGGAGAGAGCGGGTAATGCTATGGAAGACTAGATCTAGATCTTTGCCTTTATTATAGAAATTAAGAGCTGAAATACTCGCTTGAAGACCTTTTGCTGCCCAGCTCTCCTGAGAGTTTCTTACCACTTTCTATGTTTTTTTCTAATTTTACTCGAAACAATTTTAAATATATTTATCAATATTATTCCTTGCTCACTCTGTGAATTACCCAACACAGCTGCAGGTGTACATACACCTTACTTTAGATGGATTTGATATTCATTATTAACAATATCTTTTTAAAAAATATAAATTATAAATATATATAATCTCTTCATGCTCGGTTTTAAGACATGAACGATACAAAGTGTTTTATAAAAAAGACAAAAAACAATATCTTTTTTTAACTTGGATATGCGCATTATTTATACATTTAGTACTTTTGAACAGAAAAAATATCATTTACCATAATGTTCATGCTCCAATTCATATAAAGTTGTATGTAAAGTTTAGGTTTGAACACATGAAAAGGAACTGTAAAAAGAAATCAAGAAAAACGTATAATCTTTCAAGCAATATTCTAGAACAATGCAATATTTATTTAACGAAATAAAATGAAAATATACACAAAAACATGAAGACAGGCAATAAAAAGGCACCATTTGGTCCCATGATTAAATACACATGGCTGAGATTGTCCCCAAATTTTCTAATTTTATCCCATTTGAAGTAATTTACCTCTGTTCCCTATTTCGCGATTCCCCTGGGGTGAATGCTTTCGCTTGTGGATGTTAACTAGCTAGACAGTCACTGTGAATATATATTAACTAAATATGAAGGTTCGTGGCTTAATAGTTAGGGTGTTAGTCTCAAGATAGTAAGATTGTGAATTAGATTCCCGGCGACGCTGAGCAAAATATTTTATTTCACGTTGATCAAGTCCATTCAGCTGGCAAAAATGAGTTGTACTTGTAATTCAAAGGATCTTGTTTGTCACACACTGTGTCACGTTCAATCACGCGTGTTTTTGGAATGCTCAGCCACTGGCATGTTAATTCCATGAGCAAAATGTTCCGTTGATCAA
>OZ024752.1:26256365-26271365 GCA_964016885.1 Eledone cirrhosa
TTGGGGGGGTTAATTAAATCGACACCAGTGCATTACTGGTGCTTTTTTTTTTTTTATTAATTCAGTGTTAATATTAATATCTATTTCTGGGTGTTAATGATGATTGGTTGTAGGAGGTGAGAGAGAGAGAGAGAGAGAGAGAGAGAGAGCGAGAGGGGGGGAATCAGTGGCTGTGCAGCTGCGCTGGTGAAGAAGATGTAAAACATCAGCAGTAGCGGAAGTAGTAATAGCATCGGTAATGGTAGCAACGGCGAGGAACGGTGGTAGTTTTCAGCGGTGGTAACACTAGATGTTTGAAAGGTTGAGAGGTCTCCAGAGGGAAAGAAAGCGAAAAGGGGTCTTCTCCATATTATTATTATTTCTATTTATTTATTTATTTATTTGCTGTGAGACATGTGTGAAGAACTTGGTGAATAAACTTCTAATGGTTTAATGACGCTATCATCTTTTGATAGAAACCGCTTTTATGTCTGAATAGTGACATCATCTTGCTTTGTAAGTACATACGGGGGTACATATAGATGCTTGCTGGGATAAACTGAGACACACATACACGTACATGCATACACGCATACACACACACATACACACACACATATAGAGAGAGAGAGACATACATTATATATATATATATATATACATGTAAAGTTATATTTAAAATTGTTGGGTTACAACTAGTAAATATTTATAACTGATATAAAAGCACTCGACAAATACTTGGAGTATATTTACAATATTAAATAAATGGAAAACTATATTTATAAAACCATATCTATTTCATTATATATATTTCGGGGATATCATAGCATATTGTTAATATGATATCCCCGAAATATATATAATGAAATAGATATGGTTTTATAAATATAGTTTTCCATTTATTTAATATTGTATATATATATATATATATATATGTATGTATAGATGTGTGTGTGTGTGTGTGTGTGTATATATATATATATATACATATATACACACACATATTTACATACACACATATTTACACACACACACACACACACACACACACACACACACATACATATATATATATATATATATATATATATATATATATATATATGTATGTATGTGTGTGTGTGTGTGTGTGTGTGTGTGTGTGTGTGTGTGTGTATTGATTAGCGAGTTACTTAATACGGGCGTTGAGACGGAAGTAATTACATTGAGAAGAGCCATTTTAGCCATTTAAGAATACACAAAACCTATTAATATATATATTTTTATGTACTTAGTGTAGTATCAAAATGTTTATCACTCATCACTGAGCCCTGATAACTGACACAATTGCCCTACACTTGTCTTAGCCAATGAACTGTTCGCAAAGGTGTTACCAAACGAAATAAATGAAAAGGGAATATGTACAACACTTCTAAAGTGGCTCTTGCACGATAATACATATACATTGGGAGCTCGGTTTACGAATGCCTCTTATCACGAACAAGTCGGTTGACGAACAATTTTTCCGAACATAAAGCGTCTCGATTCACGAACGGTGTCTTTAGTAACGTATTGCGTAAGTAAGTATATATTTTAAACAGTGAGCTAGTTTGAAATTAGAAATAGAAGCGTTCGCGCACTTTTGGCTAAAGAAATTTAGCCTGATAGTGGGGTTTAGAACCCTCTAAGAAATGGAAAAAGATGAGTATTGACGTACTCATCTTCAATACTCATCTTTTTCCATTTCCAACTATCGGGAGCTGTGTGTGTGTGTGTGTGTGTGTGTGTGTGTGTGTGTGTGTGTGTGTGTGTGTGTGTGTGTGTGTGTCGGGTTCAATCGGGGGTAAATACACAGTAAGTAAGGTACTCAATACATAGCAGAGTATACATATTTAATATATAAATGGAGACTAGAACTGTTTCATTCGAAGGAAATCATCAGGAAAGTCTTTCCTGGTGATTTCCTTCGTTTAAAACAGTTCTAGTCATGTAGAAGCTATTTCTATGTTAAATATATATATAGGAACGAGTAGGACCCCGACGGCTGAGCTCAAGCCGTTTCGACGGCTAATTCTGTTGAATTACCAACAAATTGAATATCCCTTCTGCTTACATATATATATATATATATATATATATATATATATATATATATACCCATACACATAATTTTAAACAGTGAACAATAAGAAAAACAAAATGAGATGGTAATTATTGCACTGATTGACTATCGATCATTGGAAAGGCTATTCCTAATTCCAATTTGTTTCTATTGTTTCTAGGTGAGCCGGATGATCACATTTCTACTTTCTAAAGTCTAAAAGTCTTCTAAAGTCTGTCCCAAGCCAGGAGGCTCGCCAGGCCAGGCATATCCTGGTATTGTGGCGTTAAGCGACTGAGAGTTCAAGGCTCCCATCTGGACAGGTTTAAGATCTTTCAAATACCGACAATTGTTGGCCAGGGAACTCTATCGTAATGGTTAACCCACTTGTCAAGTAGTCGAGAGAGGTGTGGCTTGATTCCTCCTATTATATTCTCCTCAGCTCTTATTATAGTTATTTATATGGTATAGTTCAATATTTTCCTTAAGATAAACCTTGGTGTAACACATGCAAACACACACATAGTTGAGCGGACGGCAGAGAAGTTTGGAAAAAAAAGGGTGAGACTAGCAACTGCAAGAACAGTCCTGAGCAGACTCAGCAGCCTTTGGAAGGATAGAGCTCTTACAAAGTCCACCAAAAAGAAAGTAATCAAAACATTAGTGTGGCCGGTAGCTCTATGTGGCTGTGAGTCATGGAGTTTAAAAGCATCTGACTTCAAACGACTGACTGCATTTGAAATGTCATGCTATATGCTTGCACTTAGAATTAGCTGGACAGCTCACAGAACTAATAAATCTGTCCTGAAGAGACTGGTGCCAATGGACAGTTGGTTGAAACAGTAAGAAAGAGGAAACTTCAGTATTTTGGTCATGTCATCAGGAGCCAAAATTTGACTACCCACATTGAGGGAAGAATACAGGGGAAAGGGGCCAGGGGATTGCGAAAAGGAGATGGACAGGAAGGAGTTTGTCGGAATGTACGGCAATGGCAAGGGACAGGAAAAGATGGAGAGTGTTGGTATATAAGTCCATGACCTCTGACCCTCAGATATGAGCATGGGATGGAAGAGCGACTGTAACACATGCATAAATGTGTGTATTACATATGCAAACATATTTATATACATGTATATATATATATATATATATATATATATATATACACACACACACATACATCTCTCCAAAATAGCTGACTAAATACTCTTTTCCTATTATTTCAAGCGGAGGTGGTGGTGGTGGTGCTGACGGTGGTGATGATGATGATGGTGATGATGGTGATGATGATGATGGTGATGATGATCGTAGTGACGTTGGTGATGATGATTGTGATGATGGTGGTGCTGGTGATGATGATTGTGGTGACGTTGATGATGATGACGGTGGTGGTGATGCTGGTGCTGGTGATGGTGGTGATGTTGGTGATGGTGGCGGTGCTGGTGATGGTGGTTGGCGGTGATGGTGGTGATAGTGGTGGTGGTGGTGGTGGTGATAGTGGTGGTGGTGGTGCTTATGATGGCGGTGCTGATGATGATGGTGATGATGGTGATGGTGGTGGTGATGGTGGCGGTGCTGGTGATGATGATGATGATGGTGATGGTGATAGTGATAGTGGTGGTGAGGAAGGTTAAGTGATGATACAAGTTAGGATCTGGAGAGTTTGTAGAGGAAGGAACAAGACGGATAATGGCGGGTGGTAATGGCGGAGGAAAATGGTGAGATATTAAGATGAGGGGGAAGAAGAGGAGGAGGAGACGTTGGTTTGCAGAGTGGTTCGTATTAAATATGTCGTAGTGGAAGGGGGGGTTAAACTGAATGATGATGGTGGTGGTGGTGGTAGTAGTGGTGGTGGTGGTGGTAGTAGTAGTAGCGGTGGTGGTGGTGGTGGTAATGATGGTGGTGGTGGTGGTGGTAGTAGTAGTGGTGGTGGTGGTGATAGTAGTAGTAGTAGTAGTAGTAGTAGTAGTAGTAGTAGTGGCGGTGGTGGTGGTGGTGGTAATGATGGTGGTGGTGGTGGTAGTAGTAGTGGTGGTGGTGGTGATAGTAGTAGTAGTAGTAGTAGTAGTAGTAGTAGTAGTAGTAGTAGTAGTGGCGGTGGTGGTGGTGGTGGTAATGATGGTGGTGGTGGTGGTGGTAGTAGTAGTGGTGGTGGTGGTGATAGTAGTAGTAGTAGTAGTAGTAGTAGTGGCGGTGGTGGTGGTGGTGGTAATGATGGTGGTGGTGGTGGTAATGATGGTGGTGGTGGTGATAGTAGTAGTAGTAGTAGTAGTAGTAGTAGTAGTAGTAGTAGTGGCGGTGGTGGTCATAGTAGTAGTAGTGGTGTTGATGAAGATGATGAATATCATCATCATCGTGAAGAATGACGACAAATGGCGACGACAAAGAAGAAGAAGTATATAGAGCAGCTGAATCACATTATTAGATAAGGGGAATAGCAGCAGGACGTGTAGTGGAAAATGTGAGTGTGTGAGCATGTGTGTGTGTTTGTGTGTGAGTGTGAGTGTGAGTATGTGTGTGTGTGTGCGTTTGTGTGTGTGTATGTGGATGTGTGTGTGTATGTGGATGTGTGTGTGAGTGTTTGTGTGGTGTGTGTTTGTATGAGTGTGTGTGAGTGCTTGTGTATGTGTTTATGTGCGTGTGTGTATGTGTATGTGTGTGTGAGTGAGTGTTAGTGTGGTGTGTGTGTGTATGTGTGTGTGTATGTGTGTATGTGTGTGTGCGCGTGTGCGTGTGTTAGTGTGCGTGTTTGTGTGGGTATGTGTGTGTGTGTGCGTGTGTGTTTGTGAGTGTGTGTGTGTATAATGTGTCTCTGAGAAGCTTACTTACACACACATACACAAACATGTTTATATGTATATATGTATGTATATATGTATATATGTATGTATGATTCTATATATGTATATATGTATATATGTAATTATGATTCTATGTATGTATGTATATATGTATGCGTGTTTGTATGTATGTCTTATTAGCATATTATTATCTTCATATTTATAATATATACATATATGTAATATATATATATGCATATATGTATTTAAACATACATATATGCATGCATACATACATATATGTATATATATATATATATATATATATATATATATATATATATATATATATATATAAATACACACACACATGTATATATATATATATATATATATATATATATATATATATATATATATATATACTTATACATATATTCTAATAATTTCCATTTGTTTTGTGTGTGTCTGTTTATGTAGCGGTTTGTGTGTTTCAATGGTTTTCTACGCCATGTTGCTCTGTATGTGTATACATAAGTGTTTTTTTAATTATAGATTAATAGATATGATTGCACGCACAGTCATACACGTATATATATACACACATACGTGCAGGCACACGTACATATATATATATATATATATATATATATATATATATATATATATATGTATATATATATATATATACACTTATATGTGTGTATACGTGTGTGTGTGTGCGTGTTTGTATACACATACATATATATATACATATATATATGTACATATATATGTGTATATGTGTGTGTGCGTGCGTGCGTGTATGTATACACATATATATATATACATATATATATCAGTGTGAGGATATGTGTGTGCAAGTGGAGAGAAAGCGCGAGAGGGGGTAACATGAAAGAGAGAGAAAAAAGAATTATTAGAAGTGTGTGTGTGAGAGGGAAGGAGAGAAGGAGAAAGACAGAGAGAGAGAGAAGGAGAAAGATAGAGAGAGTAGGAGAGAGTACGAGAGAGAGAGAGAGAGAGAGAGTGTGTGTGTGTGTGTGTGTGTGTGTGTGTGTGGTGGTGGTGTAGGCGCTCGGAAGAATGAGATAATTTTTTTTCATAAGTATAAATAAATCTTCAAAGGCGGAATATTGGTAGCTTTTCTTTTGATCTTTTGGAATTCCTTACTTTTTTCTTTCTTTCCTTCCTTTCTTCCATTCCCCCTCCGCCTTCCTTCATCCCTCCTTTCCCTTCCTCCCCCTCTCTCTCTCTCTCATCCCTTCTCTCTCTCTCATTCTCCCCACTCTCTATCCCCCCCAATCACCCTCCCCCTCTCTCCCTCCCTCTCTCTCTATCTCACTCTCCCCCTCTATATCTCCCCCCTCTATCTCTCCCCCTCTATCTCACCCCCTCACTCTCACTCTCCCTCTCTATCCCCCCTAATCTCCCTCCCCCCCTCTCTCTCCCCTCTCTCTCTCCCCTCTCTCTCTCACTCTCCCCCCTCTATCTCACCCCATCACTCTCTCTCACTCTCTCCCTCCTTGTCTGCGATAAGATTAAATATTCTGGAAGTCTTCTACGGTTCGTCTTCTTAATTTTCTCCACTTTACTGATTACCATTAATTCTAGCCAATTGTTTTCTCTACCCTCCCTCTCTACCCTCCCTCTCCACCCTCACTACCACTTCTCATTCGTTCGCTCATTCATTCATTCATTCATTCAGTCATTCTTCTTCTTTTTCTTTTTTCTTCTTTCGCTTCTTTTTCTTCTTATCCTTCTTCTTCGCCCATTCATGCAGTCATTCTCCTTCTTCATCTTTTTTTCTTTTTCTTCTCTTCCTTCTTTTTCTTCTTCTCCTTCCTCTTTTTCTTCTTCTTCTACTTCTCTTTCTTATTCTTCGCCCATTCATGCTGTCATTCTTCTTCTTCACCTTTTTCTTTTTCTTCTCTTCCTTCTTATTCTTCTTCTCCACCTCCTCCTCCTTTTTCTCGCCATCATCGTCGTCGACGCCATCACCATCACCATCATCATCAGCATCTTCAACAGCTGCTATTGCAGCAGCAGCATCTTCAGCTTCATCGTCGTCGTCGTCGTCGTCTAGCCAACAACAACACTATCCTCATCATCATTACCATCAATTATTATTCGGACGCCATGCTTTGCAGCACAGAGTTACAGCCCTTTACGTTCTGAGTTCAAATCCTGCCGAGATTAACTTTGCCTTTCATTCTTACGGGGTCGATAAAAATAAAGTACCAGTAATGTACTGGGTAATTGCTGGCCTTGTGCGAAAAGTAGAAACAACTATTCTTATTATAGATTGGCAGTATCGGTAGAGGTCGGACGCCATGTTTTGCGGCATAGAGTTACGTCTCTTTATGTTCTGATTTCAAATCTCGCCGAGGTTAGCTTTGTCTTTCAACCTTAAGGGGTTGGTAAAATAAAATACCAGTAATACACTAGGGTCTATTTCTCTTCGCTCCAAATTGTTGACCTTGTGCCTAGAAATACACTATAACCATGACTGAATGAAAAGATTAAGTAATTATATTGCTGGCCTCCCCACAGAGTTCAAATCCCGCCAAAGTTAACTTTGTCTTTCATCCTTACGGGTCGATAAAATAAAGTACCAGTAATACACTGAGATAATTACTGGCCTTGTGCCAAAAGTAGAAACAATTATTATTATTATTGACGAAAGTGGATGTACGTTTTTTGAAGCTCCGTGAGTAAGCAATTTTTTGAGGATTAATTGTGGAGAATTGTTTATTTTTTTGTACCGCTGAAGCATTATAAGACATTAATTTGTATCCTGTGAAGGAATAACTCATAATATTTGGGCCTTTTGGCCCAAATATTTGAACTTTATTTTGAAAAAAAAAAATAATAATTTTTTTCTCAAAAAAACATGGCGGAGCCACGCCCCCTAGAGGCGGGTCTGCTGTCGTGCAACGGCGACTTGAGCGTTGAGAGGAGAGGTGAGGCGAGGAGCGCCACCAGAACGAATGTGAGCAGCGACAGTGCCAGCACCAACGGGCCGAGCGGCGCGGAAGGTGGTAACAGCGACAACACCAACACCAACAAGCCGAACAGCGCAGAAGGTGGTAATAGCGAGAGCACCAACAAAACGAACAGCACAGAGAGTAATAGTAGCGACAGCAACAGCACCAACAAGGCCAACAGCACAGAGGGTAACCACGACACAGGGGAGAACAACAACAGCAATAGCAGCAGCAACACTAACAAGAACAACAACAGTGACAACACCAACAAGAACACCTTCGCTGCTGTGGCAGCGGCTAAAAGGAGACCATGCTACAGCATCGACTTAACCAACAGAGAGGAAAAGTTGGCCCAGGCCTGGAAAATCATAAATCAAGAGCAGACCTGGGCAAACTTAACTGTCCCGGCAGAAGCCATTGAGGCAGTGGAAAAAAGAACGGTGCATTTCAGATGCATCTCAGTAGAGACAAAGAGGGCAGCGATAATCGCCCAAGCTGATATAGAAGCCGCACTGAAATACATCAGAGAGGACACAGACTTCATAGAGAGGGGCAGGCAATACGGCACCGTTTCGGTGCTGTTCAAGTCTGAAGCCCTCGCTGTGAAGCATTCAATGACCCCTTGCAAAACCAGCAAGGTTATAATGTACCCCTCCCACATGGGAAAACGAATAGCACGTGTGCGCATTCCCAGGATTCCACCAGGACTTGATATGTGGTGGCTCCTGGGTTGCGTAATCGTGGAAGGAACGGATACAGTCCCGGTAGAGGCAACGAGAACTGCCAGGGACGACTGGTCCGGGGTTGATCTGGAGATACTGCTCCAAATCAGACCCGAAAACGTAAAAGCAATCCCGGACCACATCCGCCTCCAAAACGGGAGGGTGTTGCATATAATGACTGAGGGCAAAAGGCCGCATTGTTTCCTTTGTGGGGAAACGACACACTTGCGAGCCTTCTGCCCTCAACTGCCGAAAAGCGCAAGGGGTCGAAAGATTCCACTGCTGGCGACGCCGGGACAAGGACCACCAGCAACACCGTCAACAATGGAACCACCAAAATTGCACACCCAGGGGGGAAACGAGGAAAGCTCTCCCATTCCCCCTCCCCCCCCCAAAATACACACACGAACAAGAACATAAACACTCACTCAGACACAAACACGCTCACAGCCACAGACCCCTCATCCTCCAGCAGTGAAGATGAGGGAAAACCAAAGTCCCCCAAAATACAAAAAACAAAACACAAAAAAAAAAGAAATCCACAAAGCACAAACACCCCCACAAAAAAAAATACACACACCACCCACACAAACATTTTCCCCACAGCATCACCAACACAACCACCAAAATCCCCCAAACGCAAACAAGCTAAACAGACACAAGAACAAATAGACACACAAACATCAGAAACTACAGACACCCCACCCACAACAAACGCAGACACAATAGAAACAACACTAACAAAGCTATCACCACCACAATCACACGAACAAATAAAACCCGAGCAACAAAACATTAAAAACTTCGTGCTTGCCAGAAGGGCCAACAAGGAATTGATGGCCCATGTAGCACGAAGCACAAACATCGAAAAAGACGGGGAAACATTTGAAGCGAGCACATTTCGCGTACCAGATAATTTGCTTCTGATGCGAATGTCGCTCGCTTCATACAAAGAAATTCGAAAGAGCTTTCCTCGGGATGTGGGAACCCCGAACGTAAAACCCACGTCAAGACTATTAAAGGGGTTCCCAAAAGAAACCCCACAAACCATGGAGGTCGAACCACCCGACCTTCACAAGACCCCGGAAGGTAAGTAAACCTTTCCTCTCCCATTCATCCTGCCAGCATGGCCATAAGAGTAGGAAGTTTAAATGTTCGTGGCCTGGGGTCGCCCTGGAAGCAAGGTCACTTGCTCAACGACCTCAGGTCACTAGGAATGGATGTAATTGCCATCAGCGAGACCAGAATTTCCGACACACGCGCACTGGCGCCGATTTTCGACGATTATCAGATCTTTGCATCTGTTAGTCGGCCGGGAATGGGAGGTGGAGTGGCTGTGCTGTTTAGGAAATGTCTGGATATCGAGGTAAGGTCAATCTTCCGGGATCCTGACGGAAAGTTGGTGGTCCTGGACGTGAGCAATAGCGAAGGTGGTGCCTTTAGACTGGTGGCCGTCTACGCCCCTACTGGGGCCGGTCGGCCGGACTTCTTTAGGCGCCTGGAAAACTTTCTGCTTACGTCTCGCCCTTTACTGTTAATAGGGGATTGGAATGGCATCTTAGAAGCACGCTGGGATTGTGTGGGAGTATCTGATAGGAGCGGGGGGTGCAAAAGCCTCAAGTACCTGATCAGCCAGTTTCAACTGTCTGACAGGTACCGACTAGATTTCCCTAATGCGCCAGTATGGACCTGGACCAATCGCATAGGGTCATCTAGATCGTACATAGATAGGATTTTCATTAGGAAAAGAGATAGAAATAGTGTAGGATGTCCACATTTTAAAACGGTTGCCTATTCAGATCACAAGCTTGTGATCTGTATGGTCGACCTAGATAAGACACGTAGGTTAGGACCTAGCTACTGGAAGCTAAACATGTCGTTTCCGGCACGTAAAGCTTACAGGGACCGGGTCAACAACTTAGTTAAGCAAAAGTTGACAGGGGGGTTGTCAACAACAGGTGGTGGGGGGCACTCAAAAGAGAGATTAGAGCAACCTCGATAGGATTTAGCAAAGAAGTAGCAATAGAGAAAAATAGAAAGGAGGAGGGGCTGATAGCTAAGTTAGACGAGGCTATTTGTAGTGGCATTGCAACAGACGTGCTAGCGGCGAGAATGGCACTAGACCATTTCTTCAATGCGAAACACGAAGGTTGCATTGTCAGAGCTAAGGCGCGTGCTCTGAGGAACGAGGGAACCAAAGCTGCCCGATGGGCTCGCTTTGCAGAGACGCAGCGTGGAAATAAAACCACAATTCGGTCTTTGACGGATCGAGATGGACACGAACTGAGCGATTCCAAGCAGATGTGTGAGGCCTTTCGCCAGCACTTTGCTCGATTGTTCGGGAGGATGGGTGAGTCGGAGACGGCGGCGGACTTCAGTCCCTACCTCGACGGCTTGCCACGCCTCTCGACGGCCGACGCTGAGCGCTGCGAAGAGCCGATAACATCAGTCGAAATTCAGGACGCCCTTGTCGGCTGCTCGAGTCGCAAGTCACCCGGTTTGGATGGTCTGCCCTACGAGCTTTACGTAAATATGCCAGACTTGTTCTCCGATCTCCTCGAAGCGCTCTACTGCAACTGGCAGCAGAACGGGAGCATTCCCAGTTCTGTGAGCCGTGGCGTAGTGACGCTGATAAGGAAAGACGAGAACAAGAGGGACACACTAGATAATTTCAGGCCCATAACCCTGCTCAACACAGAGTTTAAGATTTTGGCCAAGGTGTTAGCGAAAAGGTTGGCGCTTGTCGTCAAAGATTTGGTTGGGGAGGCGCAAACTTGCGCAATCCCGACCAGGTCCATACACGACAACCTCCACCTCATGCGATACATCATAGAGAGGGTTGGGTGCAAACCTGGCTTCGGTGGGGCTCTGATCAATTTAGATCAATCGAAAGCATTCGATAGGGTCGACCATCGGTACTTGGAGGCTGTCCTCGAGGCGGCTGGCTTCGGCCCCGTCTTCAGAAGCTGGATCGCTGCAATGTACAGCGGCATCTGCTCGGTGGTCAAAGTTAATGGCCACCTCTCGGAACCGTTTCAGATCTCTCGATCGGTCCGTCAAGGGTGCCCTCTCTCCTCACTTCTGTACGTATTGACTCTTGAGCCTCTACTGCGGAAGCTGGAGTTGTTGCAGGGCATCCCGCTCGAACCGGGACGTAGAAAGGCTGCGTCCGCTTATGCGGACGACATCACCGTGATGGTGTCGGACACCTCGGAAATCGAGGTGATCCGCACCCATTTGGAGGAATATGAAAGGTTGACGGGAGCAAAACTTAACCCGGAAAAGTCGGTGGGCTTGCAGCTCGGCACCTGGAGAGGCAAGTCCATGCCGTCCAACAGCGTCGTTGGGCGCTGGACAGACGGACCGGTAAAGTTGCTCGGGGTTTGGTTCGGACCAGACCTCCAGGTGGATAAGAATTGGGACGAGGTGACGAGCAGGATAGCCAACCTCACCCAGAAATGGGCTGAGAGAAAGCTATCACTGAAAGGGCGGGCGGAGGTGGCGAACGCGTACATCGCGTCCGTCATCTACTACCGCCTGACCGTCGTGCCTTGCCCCCGTCCACGCCTCGCCAATTTGGAACGGCTCCTTTTCAAATTTTTGTGGAGGGGACGGGTCCCGTTGGTGAGGCGGTCCATCTGCTGCCAGCACCCTCTTCGTGGAGGGCTGGGCATGCCGTGGCTAATGATGCGCAGACATGCGCTGAGGCTGCGACATCTCCAGATATTTTGCCTAAACGGTGAACAGGTGTGGTCGCCGTTTGTTAGACGGGCCTTTCCGCAGCTCATCTCTTTGACTGAGCTGCAGTCCTGGGTCAAGAAGAGACCGAGACTGGGCGACTGGCATCTGGAATGTTTCCAGGCGCTCACTGCACTCTGCAAGGTGGGCAATGCGGTCAGTGGAACTTCCACTCAAGATTTCTATAGAGGATTAGTGGAGGGCAAGTGCGATGACGTACTAGGAGAGGCTCTGGGCGTCAACGAAGTAGAACTGACCAGTATGTTCCGGAGGACTTTCGAGCCGGGGACGATGGATAACTTCCAGAAATCCCTCGCTTGGCAGTGCTACCGGGGGGCGCTGCCGGTTCGGGATAAACTCTACAGGCACGGAAGTGCTGTCAGACGAACCTGCCCGAGATGCGCGCAGAGCGACGAAACCGTTCTGCACGCACTCGTCCAGTGTCCGTGCATTGCTGACTTGTGGGGTTATGTCGAACAGCTATTGTCGCGTGTAGAACGGATCCGGCTATCGTCCGAGTCCATAGTGAAGATTGACCCGCCGCCTTCTTTTGGTCAGGAAGGGCAGGCAATTTTCCTCTGCCTGGTGGCAGTAGCGAAAGAGGTTGCATGGTGGACCAGGTTGAAAGGACTGAAGACAGACACTTTTCTCTTCGGCCAATCCCTCATCAACTTCTTCAAGTTTCACTTGGAAAGGAAGGTGAGGGTGGAGAGAGAAGTGCTGCCCCCCAGTACATTTACTGAAAGGTGGGTGAATGTGGCGAGAATGGCCCGCGTGAGTGGGCCTACTCTGATCATGCGCCTGTAGGCTGGTGAATTCGAGAAGGAGAGGGGTGCCCTTCCCGGGTGCCCTAGGAGCGTCGGGTGGCTCAGGACTGGTGGGGTGCTTGAGTCAACCCTGGGTGGTGATCCCTCTTATTGGGGAACTTTCATTGTTGTATTTTTATTGTTATTTTGTTTTTTGTTATTTATACTTACTCGATCTCTATGTAAACCCCCACTGTCCCTGTCTATTGTGTTGTCCCCTATATGTCGGCCCTTGTGGCCAATAAATGAAATCATTATTATTATTATTATTATTGCCTTATTATTATTGCCAGTAGGGCGGTGGATTGGCAGACTCGGTAGAGAGTCGGACACCATGCTTTGCAGAGTTATGGCCCTTATGTTCTGAGTTCAAATCCTGTCGGGGATAGCTTTGCCTTTCATCCTTACGAGGTCGATAAAATAAAGCACCAGTAATGTACTGGGGTCGATTCAATCGACATTCCCCTCCCCCAAAATTACTGGCCTTGTGCCTATACTAGAAATCATTATTATTATTGCCTTTCATCCTAACAGAGTCGATAAAATAAAGTACTAGTAATATACTAGGGAAATTGCTGGCCTTGTGTCTAAATAAGAAATCATTATTATTATTATTAATAATCAAATCCCGCCGAGGTTGACTTTGCCTTTCATCCTTACGGGGTCGATAAAATAAAGTACCAGTAATGCACTGGGTATTTGCTGGCCTTGTGCCAAAAGTAGAAACAATTATTATTATTATTATTACTTTTTAAAACACGATTCAACTACAACAAAATAATTATTATCTATTTTTGTTTTTGTAATTATTATTATTAAATAGATTTTAATTATTATTAAATAGATTTTAATTAGAAAATACATCTAAGGGAAAGAACAGAATATGTTTTTCTCAATAATTTAATGTCGACTGAAACTGACTGTTTTATAAACATGGCTGACATTGCATTGAACATATATATATGTCTGTGTATATATTTATGTATGTATGCATGTATGTATGTATTTGTGTGGGTGTGCGTAAGTATATATATATATATATAAATATATATATACATATATCACACTTACACACACACACATATATATATATACATATATATATATATATATACGTTATATATCTCTTCTCGCTCTCTCTCTATATATATATATATATATATATATATATATATATATATATATATATATATATACAGATAGATAGATAGAGAGAGAGAGGGGGTGAGAGAGAGGGAGAGAAAGAGGGAGAGAGAGAGAGGGAGAGTTCAATTACGACTCTAGCTTATCAATGTTACTCCGTCTTAGTACAATATTTTTTTTTATTTTATAAAATTAAGTAAACATACAATTTAGAGTACCATATTCAATAATAAAATGTAAGCAACTTACTACAGACGAAGTTAATGGCAATTGAAGAACTATCTGCAAGCACGCCACGATTACTCGACAACTGGACACTTTATAAAAAAAACACGACTCCATCATTTCCTTTTGAATTTTGATTTTAAAAAGACCCCCTCCCCCTTATCCCGGGAGCGGCCTTGGGGCGTTGATGACTGATGCACTTATTGCTTTAACCTGTTGTCTTAAGTCTGAAAGAAGCAGAAAAGAATTTCGGTAGACGCTATCTTCCATGACCTATAGGTGCTTGATAATATCGCTTTCTTATATAGGCACAAGGCCAGCATTTTGGGGGGGATGAGCATGTCTATAAAATGGACCCCAGTGCGTGACTGGTAGTATATTTTATCGACCCCCTAAGGATGAAAGGCAAAGTTAATCTCGGGGGGATTTGAACTCAGACCATACAGGGCCGTAATTCCAATTACTGCCAATCCACCGCACTTAGGTACCTGATAATATCACGATGCCAAATGTTGTCCATTTTCATAAAAAGTCGCTACCAGT
>OZ024752.1:26307020-26309520 GCA_964016885.1 Eledone cirrhosa
ACTCAATACTTAGGGTAGTAGAGTGAGAAATAGGAAAAAGTATGACACCGACGGCAGAGCTCAAGCCGTTTCGACGGCTATTTCAGTCCAGAAATAGCCGTCGAAACGGCTTGAGCTCTGCCGCCGGGGTCATACTTTTTCCTATATATATATATATATTTCGCTATATATATATATATTCGTGTGTGTGAGGTGGTGGTGTATGAACCACTTTCGATCCACCTGTGCGACGTTGCGCATCCCTGATGTAGATTCTGTTGAGTTCAAAATTAATTTCTAAATTTCCAAAATACACCTCAGTACCATTATACTGTTTGTCACGACACATGTTCGACCGTTGCTACACTTTCAAAGGGAAATAATCTCGTTCTGAACTTGGTGGTTATTCTTATCAGTTGTCGTCAAACAGGCAGACAGCAAGACAATAATGCAAGGAAAATAAATGGCATGTGTTAGTGCTGGAGGTGGCAACTGTCAAAGAGAACATAAGATAAAGCGGCGAGATGTTATGCTTACGTAGTCGATCGACAAGATCTAGACCTCATTCGCTTAACGAGTGGAGTGGAGCTTGTAAAATCGGACCGTTGAAACAATGTTTCCATTGGTCATTCCAATTGCTAAGGCAGTACTATCTATCGGTCGCAAATCCAGACAGAAAGAGCAACGTAAGATAAAGTGTATTGCTTAAGGACACGACGCACCACCCGGTCCGGGAATCGAACTCACAACCTCACGATTGGGAAATCAATTCTCTAACTACACAGCCACGCACCTCAATGAATATATATTATATCGTGCTAACTCTAAAAGTTATATATATAACTTAATGTTTCAACAACATCAATCTGTTGCCTAGGTTATTAACATCAAAACTAAATGATCCTGTGGAAATTCTCGGTTTAATTAGAAGCTGCCACCATGTATTTAAAGATCAATATCAGATTTTAAATGTTTTATTCATGTTATACACACACACACATGTATATATGTAAGTATATGTGTGTATGTGTATATACACACATAAATAATAATAGCAATACACTTGATAACATACATACAATACGACAAAATGAATCAAATGAATTTACCCAATGACTGAAAATACGATATGGAGATATGCACCTACACCTACACACACACACACACACACACACACACACACACACACACACACACACACACACACACACACACATATATATATATATATATATATATATAGCGAAAGAAAGAACACTTGCTGGTATTTTCAAAGGAATCGCTAATAGATATCAATTGACTAAACTTTTGGGGGAGTCTCTCTTAATATATTCTTTTTGTATCACCAACATGCACCAAGAAGATCAGAAATATATTAAAAATTGGTGTCACCACCTCAACCTCCACCACTACCACCACCACCACCACCACCACATCTACGTTATCCAACACCACACGCTTAAAATTTCCCTGGCCAACGAAGATACTCTATGTGGTACCTCGACCTGATAAAAGTAACGGCGAAATCTCCCTCAAATCACACATTGCCATTTTAAAGAAAGACACTTTCCAGAAAAACACACACAAACACATATATACAGAGTGAGAGGGAATGAAAGAGTGAGAGAATGAGAGAATGAGAGAGGGAGTGAGAGAGTGAGAGAGAGAGAGAGAGAAAGGGTTATAGAGAAAGACACCTTCGAGAAAAACAACAACAACAAAACATTACAAAAAACGAGTTGAGAAAAACAACAACAACAAAACATTACAAAAAACGAGTTGATCACAGTTGGAAGGCCTTTGATATTAGGTTTGCTCAATTACTACTATTAGGTTTGCTCAACTACTACTACTACTGCCACCATCACACAATTGCTACCATAATATTTGCAACCAACACCAGAACCACAGCAAATAACACCTCCATAGCTACCACAACTCTACTACAGCATAACCATTCAACCATTGAGCTACGAATTGGTAGACTCGTTATAGCGTCATTTTGAATACCTTGTGGCATTTGTTCCGATTTTCCATGCTCTAATTTCATCAGGCCAGGGCTTATCCCAGTTTCCTTGGCGTTAAGCGACTGAGAGTAGAAGACTCTCCCCGTATAAGACGCCGATCTATCGCGGGATTAACTCTGCAGCTACTACTGGTACTCATTCTTAGTAAAGTGTAATGTAACAATTAGAGAAATAAAGTGTTTTGCTCACGAACACAACACATCAGCCTGACCAGGAATCGAACCGACGACATTAAGATCTTACGCCAAGCACCCTAGCCATTAGGCCATGCGACTCCACTACTAATAACAGTAAAAAAACCCCAGCATTCAACTCTTCTACAACAACTGGTACAAACAAAAGTACAACTGCCATTACAGCCACCACCACTGCCGCCACATTGCACCCAACATTTATAGGGCCACAATAAAACATCAACTACAACCTCTACCACAATTGATACCACTTATCGGTTTTTCTTCTACTATTACCACCATCACCACCGTTCAAAATCT
>OZ024752.1:26317020-26319520 GCA_964016885.1 Eledone cirrhosa
ACTCCAGAAATTTGTCGAGTGCTTTGAATCAGATATAAACTTTTATATTTGTTGAATTTCCAACAAATTAAATATCCCTTCTACTTATATATATATATAAATAAATATAAGAGTGAGAAATGAAATTTCATTTTTTCCATTTATATATATATATATATATACATATATATATATATATATATATATATATATATATATATATATACATATGTATAATTTTATATGAATATTCTTATTTATATATATATATATATATATATATGTTTATATGTATACATATACATGTTTATTTATTTGTATATATATATATATACACACGAATATGCATATATATATGTATAGACATATATATATATTCACCGTATTTTTTACTAAAGGAATTTTAGCCTGATAATGGTGTTTAGAACCCTCATTTATCTGAGGGTTCTAAACCCCATTATCAGGCTAAAATTCCTTTAGTCAAAAATACGGTGAAAGCTATTCTATTTTCTAATTCCAAACCTGCTCACTGTTTCAAAACATACTTACTTGCCATATATATATATATATATATATATATATATATATATATATATCTATCAAGGAAAATTCAACTGATAAGGTATGTATATATATATATATATATATATATATATATATATACAATATTAAATAAATGGAAAACTATATTTATAAAACCATATTTATTTCATTATATATATTTCGGGGATATCATATTAACAATATGCTATGCCTTCATCAGACAAAATACAATATAAACAGTTTTATAGATAAATATATTCGACATACCGTAATAAACTTCAACTTCATTTGAAGAGGTTTACGCTAGCAGTGAAAATACAGAGAGAAAGAAAGAGAGAAAGAAAAGAGGGAAAAACGAAAGAAAGAAAGACAAAACGAAGAAAAGGAAGAAAAAGAAGAAAAAGAAAAAGAAGAAATGCATGGAACAAAATAGAGAGATGGAAAAATAGATAAAGTGAAGAGCTTCATGTAAAGAGACAGAAAGATATATATATATATATAGAGAGAGGAAATAGAGATAGATACATATATATATATAGAAAATTAGGTAGTGGTAGGTCATTTTGAGTAAGTGTATCAATGATACATTTATTTATTTATTTATTTATTTATTTATTTATTTAGCTCAAGTATTAAGTATTTAATATTGCAAATATACTCCAAATATTTGTCGAGTGCTTTTATATCAGTTATAAATATTTACTAGTTGTAACCCAACAATTTTAAATATAACTTTACATGTATATATATATATATATATATATATATATATATATATATATATATATATATATATATATATATATATATATATATATATATATATATAGGTATATGTATATATATAGGTATATGTATATATATAGGTATATGTATATATATAGGTATATGTATATATATAGGTATATGTATATATATAGGTATATGTATATATATATAGGTATATGTATATATAGGTATATGTATATGTATATGTATATATAGGTATATGTATATGTATATATAGGTATATGTATATGTATATATAGGTATATGCATATGTATATACATATATATATACATAAATATATATATATACATCATCATCATCATCATTTTACGTCCGCTTTTCACTGCTTGCATATATATATATATGTATATATATATATATATATATATATATATATATATATATATATATATATATATATATACATATACATATATATATATACTTACATATATACATACACACACGTATATATATATATATATATATTAATAGTGAGTAAAATCGAAGTTGAAGCTGCGATTAGCATCTTTCGAAATCAATCTTCAGAAGTTGGTACGAAGCACTCAATGAGATGATATCGATAAATCGATAAATTATAGCTCAGAGTAATAACAATACGTTAGGGGTGACACAGTGAAAATTGTGGCCAGAGAGATGTTGCCACGAAAGCCACTTCAGCAACGAAAATACAAACAGGTTAAAGAGGAACTTGGATTTGATCAATACACAGGTTAACTTTGCCTTTCATCCTTACGGGGTCGATAAAATAAAGTACCAGTAATGCACTGGGTAATTGCTGGCCTTGTGCCAAAAGTAGAAACAATTGTTTATGGCTATCAACTATTATATACATATCTTCGTTTGGTTTCTGGCAATCCGAAAGCTATATAATATATATATATATATATATATATATATATATTTATATATATATATATATATATATATATATATATATATATATATATATATATATATATATATATATATATATATATATATACGTATCTATATATATATATATATATATACGTATCTATATGTATATATATACGTATGTATATATAAAATTAATACAAATAATATATATATATATATATATATATATAAATATACGTATCTATATGTATATATATACGTTTGTATATATATACGTATGTATATATAAAATTAATACAAATAACCAGGATTAAATTACATTTAATC
>OZ024752.1:26329520-26334520 GCA_964016885.1 Eledone cirrhosa
CGCTGAGAACAAAGACGACATTGTCTGCGAGAAATACAAGATAGTTGTGACATTGTGTGACAAGGTTAATTCAAAGGGTCAGTCTTATCACACATTGTATCACACTTCATCTGCATGAGATTTAATTTAAAGGTACATTACATACACACATACAAATGCATACAAAGACGCATACAAGGTACATCACATACACACGCATACAAAGACGCATACAAGGTACATCACATACACACGCATACACAGACGCATACAAGGTGCATCACATACACACGCATAAAAAGACGCATACAAGGTACATCACATACACACATACAAATGCATACAAAGACGCGTATATACATATACACTCACTAATGCAGAAACTCATGTAAACACACACACACACACACACGCACATATATATATATATATATATATATATATATATATATATATATATATATATATATACTGGCATTGATAAATATGCTGGATCCGTCAACTCCTTATATATATACACACACACACACACACACGCACATACACACACACACACACACACAGACACACACATACACACACATATAAATATATGTTTATCCCGGGTTCAATCGGGTGTAACCACAGTAAGTAAGGTACTCAATACATAGCAGTGTAAAAATATTTAATATAGAAATGGCTTCTACAGAACTAGCACTGTTTTATTCGGAATAAATCATCAGGATGATTTCTTCCGAATGAAACAGTTCTAGTCCTGTAGAAGCCATTTCTATATTAAATAAATATATATGTATATATATATTAAGGCAATGACAGGGATACAAAAGAATTGATCTTATCAGGTTCACGCTTAAATGAAAGAAAGGAAATGAAGTTCAGTGTATCGGATTTTAGCCCTTCGTCAGGAGAATGCAAGAGGAAAGATAGGACAAAAGACAAAAAATATATTCTTTGAAAAGGCGGATGCGTTGGTGTGTGTTATTAATATTTTTGTGTATCACCGCATATATAGTTTGTGAAGTTGTCTAAGTGTTTCTGGCTGTATAAGCATTTTGTATGTGTGTGATTTGATTTGATTTGTCAGCGTATATATATATATATATATATATATATATATATATATATATATATATATATATATATATATATATATATATATATATATATATATATATATATATATATATATATATATATATATATATATATATATATATATATATATATATATATATATATATATATATATATATATATATATTTAAATTTTAGTACAGTATTGACGAAGCTTTAGTATACGGCCAAGCTAGTGTATATGCATAATCAGTCTGTAGCTTTAGCACTCGGATGGGGTAAGACCCCAGAGTAATAACATTACGTTCAGACAGCTTAGCAAATCAGATATAGCGGTCGGCAGTTCAGCCGCATTACCAGAGCAACGAAAATACTGACCCGGACATAGCGGTGAGGCTGAGTGTAAAATATATAACTTACATCGTATATCCAGAATATAGATCACAATATCACATCCAACATCAGCGCTAAGTTTCTGCAAATCCAAGACCGACAAATTCCTATTGCAGGAGTCTGCAATATAATGGTTTTTGACGACAGAACATAGGATTTACTTCTTCAGCAAGTCTTTCGTTCTTAGCCAAAGCGGGTATGTTGTAACTTTAAAAGTCGCCACAGACACGTGGTTTTCTCCAAGGGAGGTAACCCCCGCTTAGGCGGTGTATTCTAATTTGAGGTAAAGGAATGAATCCCTTTATACAAACCGAATAAAGCACTCGGCTAGAAGTTATCAAACAAACTTAAACAATTAATCAATCAATAGAATCATCTAATTAAATTAATCAGTTAATCGTTAATTCTAGGAGTAAATATTAATTTTAGTACAGTATATATATATATATATATATAGGAACCAGTAAGACCCCGGGGTCTTACTGGTTCCTATTACCCACTCTACTACCCCAAGTATTGAGTAGTTTGGTGCGTTATGGTCCACCTGGTTCCTTACCACAATTCCTTTGTTTTATATATATATATATATATATAACGAAGGAATTGTGGTAAGGAACCAGTTGGACCATAACGGACCAGAGTACTCAATACTTAGGGTAGTAGAGTGGGAAATAGGAAAAAGTATGACCCCGATGGCAGAGCTCAAGCCGTTTCGACGGCTATTTCTTAGTCCAGAAATAGCCGTCGAAACGGCTTGAGCTCTGTCGTCAGGGTCATAATTTTTCCTATATATATATATATATATATATATATATATATAAATAACAAAATAAGATGCTGAGGTTACATATATCGTTTAATCATTATAATTATTTCCACGGTTCTCCATGAAATCGAGATCTCCTTCATGCATTTGTTGTTGTTATGAGAACGGTATCTTCAGACATATGTCTGCTGGGCACACAAGCAATAGGACGTGTGTTATTTCCTGCCAGCGACAGATCAAATAAATCGATTATCATCTGAGGATACCGTTCTCTGTAACGTCAGCATCTTATTTTGTTATTTTTATAAACAATCTCCATCGTAACTAAAAACTACGATTGTTGAGAGCTTTCTCCTGCTTACTCCTGTTTTTAACAACACAATCTTTTCCAAACACACACACACACACACACACACACACACACACACACACACACACACAAACACACACACACACTCACACACACACACACACATACACACACACACACACACACACACACACACACTCACACACACACACACACAAACACACACACACACACACACACACACACACATATATATATATATATGAGTGTATCGAACTAGACAAACTGAGTTTTTGCTAGTACGTTGGACTTCCCCACTAGCTCAAGGAATCCACGGGACTTGCACTTCAGGAGCGCCAGTCCGTGATTCAGAACTTACACATTTAGTTATTAGTGGTAAGTTCAGGATTATGTGTGCGGCTGTAAACAATTTAGCCTGGACCAAACGAAATCGTTGGTTTATATATATATATAGTAATAATAATAAATTTGAAGACTAAAATCCAAAGAGGGCTCGATAATTTCAGAGTTTCAGAAGATCCCGTTAAGGGTGAAAGCAGCGATTCTTTACTTAAACTTTAATCTGTTATTTTAATAAATATATATATATATATATATCGAAAATATTCTTACTATATATATATATATATATATATATATATATATATGTTTATATATATATAAGGAGGGAATCAGTTTGAAACACGTTAGCCCATTACTCAACAGAGTATTCGACACTTGGGGTAGTAAAGTCTGGTTATATTATAAGGAGTCAGAACCTGACGACTGGGCCCTTGCCATTTCAACAGTTAGTTCCAGATTATATATATATATATTTATATATATGGTGGCTGCCAACTCGTTTTCGAGTACGGCCACTACTTTATATCCATGTATATATATATACGTACATACACACACACACACACACATGGAGGCACATGGCTTAGTGGTTAGAGCATTGGCCTTGCAATCGAAAGGTTGTGAGTTCATTTCTCAGACCGGGTGAGCAAGACACTTTATTTCACATTGCTCCAGTTTACTCAGCTGTAGAAATGAGATGATAGGGACCGGGGTCCCAGTCCCTATCATTCCACTGCAAAGTGGTGGTGGAGGTGCCACGAATAAAATAAAATAAAAAGCACCCACCACTCACTGTAAATGAGGTTGGTGTTAGGAAGGGCATCCAGCTGTAGAAATCAAGCCAGAATCAGTTCCCGTCCCACCCTTGCAAGCAGGGAAAAGCGGACGTAAAATGATGATGATGATGATGATGATGATGATACACACACACACACATATATATATATAATAAATAGGGAACAAAGAATCAGTGTTGCATCATATACATATTTAATTACATATTACATATGTTTCACTGCCGATCATCTCGAGGAACGATCGAATAATGTTTGTTCTTGACTCTGGAATCGGAAGCATCTCAGATATATGTTCTCACATGTAGTCGAACGTACATACGAATATACTAATGCACATATACTCACGTACATACATATTTATATTTAAATGTATGTGCATGTGTGTGTGTGTGTGTGTGTGTGTGTGTGTGTACGTATAAAGCAATAATGCCTGCATCTATGCAAGTATTTGTGCATTTGTGAGTGGAGTAGAGGCGGTTTCTTATCTGATGAATTAATACTATTGTATTACAGAAATAGCGTCAACGGGAAGTTGTCAGAGACAAACACTTGTAGTGTGAACACATCTTTGTATTAAATTTTTCTTTAAGCTCCACCACCACCCGCTTTTCCGCTAAAATGGAGACATACTCTCTCTCTCCCTCTCTCTCTCCCTCTCTCTCTCTATATATATATATCTCTCGCTCACTCTCTCTCTTTTAAAAATTTCTTATCAAACATGACTTGTAGACTTGCAGTCTCGCAGACATATTGGCTCCCGAGCGGATCTATTTGCTTTGCTATCCGCACATATTGCCATCTGTCAAATTGAGACACTGAGCCTTAAGTTAGAAATCTCAACATCTTAAATACACTAATGAAACCTTTTTCTATCTATATATTTCTTGTTGCTGTTATTGCTATTAAACCCACTACTACCACTAGCACTGCTACTACTACTACTACTACTACTACTACTACTACTACTACTACCACTACCACCATCACCAATACTTCTATTACTATTACTACCACTACCATTAAAACTACTACCAACAACAACACTACTACTACTACTACTACTACTACTACTACTACTACTACTACTACTACTACTACTACTACCAACAACAACAACATTACTACTACTACTACTACTACTACTACTACTACCACTACCACTACTACTACTACTACTACTACTACTACCACTACCACTACTACTACTACTACTACTACTACTACTACTACTACTACTACTACTACTATTGTTGTCATATAATTTCATTCTTATTTGATTGATTCCCTTTATTTCTTCATTTTTTCATACCTTTTATTT
>OZ024752.1:26344520-26354520 GCA_964016885.1 Eledone cirrhosa
TGGGTGCGCACATACACATATATATAGTCCCATGTTATAATATGTGTATATATATATATATATGTGTGTGTGTGTGTGTGTGTGTCTGTATCTGTGTGTATGTGAGTGTATGTGTGTAAATATTTATATATGTATATATATATATATATATATATATATATATATATATCTAAGGCGGGTAAAATTCCCGAGATCCATGGACGAGTTCTCTCCAGCGGTCTCTGTCCCTCATTATCGCTGCCATATCCTGCATCTCCAACAGACCAGTGTCTGTCCTTAGGGCATCATGCATATATATATATGGATGCACACATACACACAAGCACACAGGCACCCCCCCCCCACACACACAGATAAATTGAGATTGTGCCCGTATACACAGGTATATGTGTAGGTGCAATATACCAGTGTATGCATGTGTATAATATGCTATTATTTTAATCTATTTTAGCCGTTAAATCTCCTAATCAATCAACCCGTATTAATTTAATAATGAAACCACCCTATTTATACCCTGTTAATACACTAACACACTTATAGACCGACACATTCGTGAGTGTGTGCACACATACACACCTCTGCAGCCACATACGGTTCTACTTCTTTTTATAGACATGTGTGCACAGATGCACATTCACAGACAGACACACACACACACATAAATGCACAGATGCAGATTCACAGACAGACACACACACATACACACATACATGCATATTCACAGACACACACGCACACATATACACACATACACACATACATGCACAGATGGACATTTACAGACACACACATACACACATACATGCACAGATGCACACACACACACACACACACACACATACACACACATACACACATACATGCACAGATTCACATTCACAGTCACACACACACACATACATGCACAGATGCACATTCACAGACAGACACACACACATACATGCACATTCACACACACACACATACACACATACATGCACAGATACACATTCACAGACACACACACACATGTGTGCACATATGCACATTCACAGACAGACACACACATACTCACATACATTCACAGATGCATATTCACAGACAGACACATACATACATATGTGTGCTCAGATGCACATTCACAGACATTCACACACATACACATGTGTTCACAGATGCAAAATTCAAAAACAGACACACACACATACACATGTATGCACAAATGCACATTCACAGACATTCATACACACATACAGATGCACACACACACACACATGTATGCACAGATGCACATTCACAGACAGATACATACACATGTGTGAACAAATGCACATTCACAGGCAGTCACACCCACACACACACATACACACATAGATGCACATATGCACATTCACAGACACTCAAACACCCACACATACATATGCGTGCAGAGATGTACATTCACAAACACACACACACACACATACACATATATGCATAGATGCACATTCATACACACACACACACATGTATAAACCGATACATATTGACACACACAACCACAAACACAAACACACTTCTACAGACTTAAACCGACATATATAAACAAGCCGTGCTATCCTCCAGCGATGATGAGCATTCAATTTTCGATTAACCGAACGTCTGACTGGTTAATTAACCTGTATATAGCTGAGTATTCCATAGACATGTGTGCTCTTGACGTAATTCCCGCGCAGGGTCAGTCTGACACATTATATGACAAGTCTGGCTTAATGGTTGACATACAATCGTAATGTCGTCGGTTCGATTCCTGGTCAGACTGCTGCGTTGTTTTCTTGAGCAAAACATTTTATTTCACGTTGTTCCAGTACACTCTGCTGCGAAGGTGTACCAGCAGTAAGTGGGGAGTTAAACCTACGATAGACCGGTGTCCTATCCAGGGATAGTTTTGTACTATCAGTTGCTTAGTGCCAAGGAAACCGTGTATAAGCCCGGGCCTGATGCGTCCTCAACTTAGAACCGATTTTAACTAACTTAAACTGGCATCCACACACTTTCCACCAAACTATTTCCACCAACATATTGATTGCCATGCTGGGGCATCGAGCCTTAGATCTCATGGTTACGAAGAGAACTACTTAACTACACAGTTATGTTTGCGTCCAAAAATGTGTGGATAATAGGGAAAAGTCTTCTCCATTCTGTCCGCCGGGGCTGTGGGGAGGCCAAGACGTGGGACCCCATTTGCTCACTACACGGAGATATGGGGAGGGCGAGAGAGATGGAGGCGATGACTGGGAGTTCGGCTCTTCTATGTTCGGACCATATCCTTGTGGTTGTGTTCATTAAGCAGTTAATGAGTCTGTTTATGTATAGACTTAATAGCGTACATTGTTTTTAAAGAATTCCCTTTTCTTTAAATCCATCATCATCCATATTTGTTTAAAATATATATGCTACGTTTGTTGAGACTAGGGGCAAACTGTCATATACAACTAACCACCCCTGTTGATGTTTGTGGCTAGTTTCATAAACATGTTAACAGTTTCGCTGCATGATTAATGACAAAATCATTAGATCGTCGGATAAAATACTATGTGCTATCTTAGTTATGTCCCTGTAAGTTCTGAATGTAAATCATGACACGATCAAAGCTAGCTTTCATCTTTTAGGGGTCGATGAGATAAATATCAGTTAATTACTAAACTGAATTAATCATCTAAATTCCTCTTCTAATATGTAAGACTTTGTTCCAATGTACGTAAAAAAATATTTATTTATATATAGTTGCTATTTAAAATCAAAAGATATATTTTCGGGAGGAAGTTCTTACTTTCTTTATGTTATCATGAAGGAATTATTCGGGGGGAAAAAAATCACTCATAGAATATCATAAGGTATTTAACCTAAACAATTTGTGTTCAATGAGATACATGAAAAAAAGAAATACAGTGGAACCTCGGAACCTGAATGCCATTTGTCACTCGAAATGTTCGTAAACCGAAACTATTTTTCCATATAAAATGACGAGAGATAAATACAGCGATTACCTCAGCTACGTGCCGCTTACTCAGTCTACTATACACACACACACACACACACACACACACACACACACACACACACACACACACACACACACACACACACACACACACACACACACACACACACACACACACACACACACACACGCAGACACATTACATATATATATATATATATATATATATATATATTTATGTATTAGAAGTGAATATAAGTATCGTCTTCCTGTCTTCCACCAGTTGCAACGTTTTTTGAAATATTCACTTCTGCGTTCACAGATTGACTTTGTTAGTTTCAGAAGATCCCGTTAAAAGTGAAAGCAGCGATTCTTTGTTTAAACTTTAATCTGTTATTTTAATAAATATTTGCTCTACGGTTCTTATATATTTGATATATATTTATCCTTATCGAGCCCTCTTTGGATTTTAGTCTTCAAATTTATTATTATAACAATATATATATATATTATATCAAATAGATAAGAACCCTAGAGCAAATTCCAAGCAACGCCGGCCCATTCTGCTAGTATATAATAAAAAGGACGATTTGTTATGTCTTCATTACGTTTATTGAGTAGTGACGCGCGTTTCGCTATTAATCAGCTCAAGATTCGATCTGTACCGATCTACCCCGACTCTGGAATCAAAGCTCGTCGGAACTCTGTATGTATATATATATATATATATATATATATATATATATATATATATATATATATATATATAAACAGGAAGTGTAAGTCAACAGAGTAAAATTAGCTTCGTTTATTCATATTCACTGCTCTATATATTTCAGCGACAGCCATTATTCAACAACTGAAATGTCGGTAAACAACCAACACAGACTCAAAATTATATATATATATATATATATATATATATATATATATACATATGGGTTAACAAGTTATCGTTTAGGTAATCCAGTTAGAGGCTGTGAGTACTCTGTACTATGGATAGTTTTAGATTGTACTATGGATTGTTCGCTTGGTTATATATATATATATATATATATATATATATATATATATATATATATATATATATATATATATATATATATATATATAGGAAAATGTATGACCCCGACGGCAGAGCTCAAGCCGTTTCGACGGCTATTTCTGGACTGTATTTTAATCTGAATTTCAGACCAGAAATAGCCGCCGAAATGGCTTGAGCTCTGCCGTCGGGGTCATACAAATTCCTATTACCCACTCTACTACCCTAAGTATTGAGTACTCTGGTGCGTTATGGTCCATCTGGTTCCTTACCACAACTCCTGCATATATATATATATATATATATATATATATATATATATATATATATATATAACCAAGCAAACAATTCTGCTCAATATGAAGAAATATATTAGTTTAATGCCTGATATAGCAGAGAACGGGCACACGTATTTCTATTTTACCCCAAACAATTATTTGTCAGAGCAATTTTCAGCATATTTTGCCAATTTCCGATGCGTCTTCAAAACTCACGTCATATCTGCGGACGAACGATACGTGGCACAGAAATACGTTGTGGGGAAGTGGTTGAAAAACACTTACTTTACTGACACAAGTTGTGCCTCATAGTATGAACTGTAAGCTAACGACAGTTAGGTCATGTTGTTCTGTCCAGTTTCATTTTCGTTTGACAATTGTTGTCTAACACCAGGTCCCCCGTCATGCCTCATCGATCAAACTCCTAATTAAATTCAATCTAGCCGTAGCCCTCACGTCTACTTAAACATTGTCTCTCCCAAACAAGATTATCTGAATGTCTTTATATACATACATACATATATATATATATATATATAAAGAAAAAGAGATGAAATCGAAAATGCAACTGGAGTCTTATTTTTTTTAAAATATATATTTATTTGGTTCCTTTACCGGTTTCGCAGTTCTTCTGCTTTTCAAAAGGTGAGTTGAGATGGAGGGTCTGTGGTTTTTCTCACATCTGAGAAAAACCACAGACCCTCCATCTCAACTCACCTTTTGAAAAGCAGAAGAACTGCGAAACCGGTAAAGGAACCAAATAAATATATATTTAAAATAAAAAAAAAAAAAAAAAAATAAGACTCCAGTTGCATTTTCGATTTCATCTCTTTTTCTTTATACTTTCACTCGTGTAGGACACCTCGGTTATTTTTCATTTTGTAAAAAAAAAAAAAAAAAAAAAAAAACTCACTTTCTAATATATATATATATATATATATATATATATATATATATATATATATATATATATATATATGCAAAGTTTTATTTAAATTGTTGGGTTACAACGAGTAAATATTTATAACTGATATAAAAGCACTCAACAAGTATTTGGAGTATATTTACGATATTAAATAAAAGGAAACTATATTTATAAAATCATATTTATTTGAAATAAATATGATTTTATAAATATAGTTATAAATATAGTTATAAATATAGTTTGAAATATAGTTTGAAATAAATATGATTTTATAAATATAGTTATAAATATAGTTTCCATTTATTTAATATCGTATATATATATATATATATATATTGGTAAACGGAATAGAAAATGCTGACAAATTGTTCACAGTGAAAAATAGTTTAATTAGGAATAAGTGAGAATTAGTAATAGTATTGGTTAGTATTCAGTTTTGGTTTTAAGTTTTACCGGTTGCACATTTCTAATGCTTTTCAAAAATAATTTTGAGATAGAGCGTCCGTGATGTTTGCTCTGATCTGATTAGTTTTGGGAATTCTACCTGTTTTTATGTTAAAAAAGTGGCTCCAGCGGTATTAAAATAAGTTTTGCGCCAATTCGTGTTGCAAAAATTCTTGTGGTCAAAACAATTTTGATTGGTCGGTAGAGGTCATGTGAATGTAAAAAATTGATTTTGCGCCAAATGTACGTTTGTGTCGGCTGATTGAGAAGTCACTGAGAAATAAGTCTTTCACAACAAATATGTGTGTGTGTGTGTGTAGTAGTAAGAAAGAGGTTCGTTGTTGTGATAATGGTCAGCAGGGATGTGTGTGCGAACCGCAGCCTGTTGACAGTTCAAATGCCTATTAAGACAAGTGTGTGTGTGTGTGTGTGTGTGTGTGTGTAGCAGAGTAATTCGTGGTAGAGGGATGGTCAGTAGGAATGTGTCTGTAAGTGTGTGGGGGGATATTTTAACATGTTAAAAGATAATTTTCAGCTCTTGTCTTATACGGAGAAGTGTGTGTGTGTGTGTGTGTGTGTGTGTGTGTGTGTATGTGTATGTCTCTTTGTATGTTAATGTACACGTGTGTATGTGTTTGTGTATATATATATGTGTGTGTGTGTGTATATGTGTATGTCTCTTTGTATGTTAATGTACACCTGTGTATGTGTTTGTGTATATATATATGTGTGTGTGTGTGTGTGTGTGGGTGGAGCAGTATTTATTTCTGGTAAAATGGTGTACATTATTCGATATTTTCAGTAAAATCGATTCTCTCAATAGAACATCAAAAACCTTAATAATAAAAGGTGTGAAATTATATATAGTATTGGCATAATACCAAGGTGTGTGTGAGTATGTCCAGATTGTACGTACTGCAAGGGGGATCCATTAGGCCTTGCCGTATTGGAATACCTGTGCACAAATATGTATCTGGAGTGTGTCCAGAAATTGTATACCTGTGCACAAATTGTATACTTGTGTACACATTGTACACATGTATCTGGAGTGTGTCCAGAAATTGTATACCTGTGTACAAATATGTATCTGGAGTGTGTCCAGATTGTACGTACTGCAAGGGGAATTCATTAGGCCTTGCCGTATTGGAATACTTGTGTACAAATATGTATGTGCCCATCAGTGTGCAATGCATGTGTGCGTTTATGTATGTATGTGTGTCGGCATCAAAAGGTATGCAAATTTGTGTATATTTGTGTTGCACCATAGAACATGTGTGTTTACGTATGTCATTGTGTTTATATGTGGGTAGAGATGTATGCTGATGTAGGTATGTATGTTGACGTGTGTATGTTGTGGGTTCGTCTTAGGGAGAAGTGTTTAGACGGGGTCCGTATTTGTTAATAAAGTATATATATATATGTATATATATATATATGTATGTATGTATATATATATATATATATATATATATATAATATGTATGTATGTATGTATGTATGTATGTATGTATGTGCTACTGGTAACATGTATCCCAGTACAACCTGTCTCATGGTCGGGTCGTTGGCGACTAAACTGGCAACCCCACCAAGGTTTCTTGGTGAGGAGGGTGACTTTGGAAATCCTGCAGGACTAAAAACAAAACCTGTCAAAGGGCAAAGGAGCTCTTAAGAGTCAATGGCCATCCAAAATCACCGGGAGAGATGACCCCTTAGCCTTTGTCAAGGTAGAATTCTAGGAGAAGGAAAACTCTGATATAACACCTGCAACCCTTATGGTACCCAATGATGTTGACTTGTTCTTCTTTTTGGTAAATATCATCTTGGTTAAGAGAGTGGGACTGGCTTTGTGCAGTGCCTTTGCTCACTATAAAAGCTTCACGGCACAGGCATTGCTTTATATCTGGAGATCTCTCTGCACTTGTCGTCACATGGTACCATGGGCCCAGCACTATGTGTCAGTAATTGTCACAAGTGTAGTGTTTGTACCAGAGTTTTCAAGTCGCTGGCTGGACTAAAATGTCACACTCGTTCAGCGCATCGGTAGGTTTTCTCCTACATGGATATAAAGTAGTGGCCGTACTCGAAAACGAGTTGGCAGCCACTATATATATATATATATATATATATATATATATATATATATATATATATATATATATGTATGTATGTATGTATGTATGTATGTATGTATGTATGTATGTATGTATGTATGTATGTATGAATAACCCCGGCAGAATGGAATTAGAAAGAGTTTTGACTCCTGCTTCTACTAAGTTTGTCAACACATACAAGGTAATCTATTGTCTGCCGTCGGTATGTCCTAGCAGTGACCCCAGTGAAGCATGTGGTCGAGCATGACATCTGCTGCTTCTCTGCATTTACCTCTGATGGTGTGTAGCCAAGCACATTATGTGGGAATAATGAGTTTGTGCGTGTTATTGATATTCTTCAACGCCTGTCATGAAGTACATTGCTTTTAGGGTGGTATCGTCAATCTGGGGTATTGTTATTGTATATATATATATATATATTTGGTATGAAGGAGCGTGGCATAGTAGTTAGGTTGTTTGTGTTACGATCGTAATAGTATGAGATCAATCCATGACGGCGCGCTGTGTCTTTGAGCAAAACAGTTTATTTTACGTTACTCCTGTCCGGTTTGTTACCAGAAATCAGTTGCACCTGTGCTCATACACTGTGTCATACTGAATATTCTCGAGGACTACATCAACGGTAGAAGTGTCTGTGAAATGCTCAACTACTTGCACGCTAATTTCACGAACTAGCTGTTTTCTAGTGACCAATTGAAGCAATTAATTGTTTCTAATTTAGGCACAAAGGCAGCAATTAATTGTTTCTAATTTAGGCACAAAGGCAGCAATTTTGGGGAGAAGGGGAAAGTCACAAGTAAACCCATGAAGCATTGACCAGGCGCTCCATCAACTCTGCTAATTAACCGCCCTAGATTAAGACAAATAATTGTTTCTACTTTTGGCACAGGGCCTGCAATTACCCCAGTACATTACGGGTGCTTATTTTATCGACCCCGTAAGGATGAAAGGCTAAGCTAACCTCGGCGAGATTTGAACTCAGAACGTAAAGGGTCGTAACTCTATGCCACAAAGCATGTTGTCCGACACTCTTAATAGTTGTTTCTACTTTTGGCACTAGGCCAGCAATTATCCAGTGCATTACTGGTACTTTATTTTATCGATCCCGTAAGGATGAAAGGCAAAGTTAACCTCGGCGGGATTTGAACTCAGATCGTAAAGGTCCGTAACTTCATGCTGCAAAGCATGGCGTCCGACCCTCTAACGATTAATGGTTTCTTATAAAGGCACAAGACCAGCAATTTTGGGACAGGGAAAAGCCGATTAAATCAACCCCAGTCCATGACTGGTACTTTATTTTATCGACCCTGTAAGGATGAAAAGCAAAGTTAACCTCTGCGGGATTTGAACTCAGATCATAAAGGGCCATAACTTTATGCCACAAAGCATGTTGTCCGACACTCTAAATAATTGGTTCTACTTTTGGCACAAGGCCAGCAATTACCCAGTGTATTACTGGTACTTTATTTTATCGACCCCGTAAGGATGAAAGGCAAAGTTAACCTCGGCCGGATTTGAACTCAGAATGGCAAGGGCCGTAACTCTATGCGTCAAAGCATGGCGTCCGACCCTTAGGCACCAGGGCAACAACTTTTTGTGGGGTGTGGAAGGACGTTGGAAGAAAAAAACGTTGAAGCATTTACCAGACACTCCAACAATTCTGCTAATTCACTGCCTTACGTTATGACAAATAATAGCGGCCATTAGGTTAACTTTGCCTTTCATCCTTACGGGGTCGATAAAATAAAGTACCAGTAAAACACTGGGATAATTGCTGGCCTTGTGCCAAAAGTAGAAACAATTATTAAAATATATGAAAAACAGAATTATAGTTATTGACGTTTTTAATGTTTTCCATGCTATCAACACAAGTCATCAAAAGTAGTAGTAGTGGTAGTGGTGGTAGTGGTGGTGGTGCTGGTGGTAGTAGCAGCAGTAGAAGTCGTGGTGGTAGTAGTAGTAGTGGTGGTGGTGGTGGTGGTTGTGCTGGTGGTAGTAGCAGCAGTAGAAGTCGTGGTAGTAGTAGTAGTAGTGGTGGTGGTGGTGGTGGTACTGGTGGTGGTAGCAGCAGTAGAAGTCGTGGTAGTAGTAGTAGTAGTAGTGGTGGTGGTGGTGGTGGTGGTGGTGGTGGTGGTAGAAGCAGTAGAAGTGGTGGTAGTAGTAGTAGTAGCAGTAGTAGTAGTAGCAGCAGCAGCAGCATTATAGTTGCGCAATCTCGTTAAAAGAATGCCATTAATA
>OZ024752.1:26359520-26374520 GCA_964016885.1 Eledone cirrhosa
TTGTGCAGTACCTTTGCTCACTATAAAAGCTTCACGGCACAGGCATTGCTTTATATCTGGAGATCTCTCTGCACTTGTCGTCACATGGTACCATGGGCCCAGCACTATGTGTCAATAATTGTCACAAGTGTAGTGTTTGTACCAGAGTTTTCAAGTCGCTGGCTGGACGAAAAAGTCACACTCGTTCAGCGCATCGATAGGGGTTCTCTTCCATGTATATAAAGTAGTGGCCGTACTCGAAAATGAGTTGGCAGCCACCATGTATGTATGTATGTATGTATGTATGTATGTATGTATGTATGTATGTATGTATGTATGTATGTATGTATGCATGCATGCATGCATGTATGTATGTATGCATGCATGTATGTATGTATGTATGCATGCATGTATGTATGTATGCATGTATGTAATTCTGGTTTCACAAATTTTTACCAATAGAGAGAGAGCCGGTTTCTAACATAGAACATAGACACAAGACTCTCACATTGGAATTTACACGACATCAACTAGGTAGATATGTATGCATATCTGCATGCGTGCAGGGTTGTGAAGGTATGAATGCTATTGTATGTGTGGATGTGGATGTTTTGAGTTACATGTATGCATGTCCACATACTTTGTATATGTACATGTGTACATGCAGAATTTTTTGAATGTTTTATATATTTTTTACTGTTCCATTAATGGATTGTTCTTGTAATTTCTTAATTAGTCGTGTTCTTTCTGTTTCTGCGAAGTCCAGCTTCTCAAGATTTGCATTGAGGCAGTTACTAACATCCTAATGCTGCAATAATCACAGGAGTAGCTACGTATATATGTATATATGTATGTACGTACGTATGTACGCACGTATGTATGTATGTATGTATGTATGTATGTATGTATGTATGTATGTATGTATGAATGTATGTATGTATGTATGTATGTATGTATGTATGTACGTACTTACGTATGCGTGTGTGTTTGTATGTATGTACGTACATACATACGTGTGTGTGTGTGTGTGTATGTATGTATGTGTATTATAGATAGATAGATAGATATATTTCTTTATTAGCCACAGGGGCACAAAAGAAGGGAACAAATACAAAGGGGGAAGTTTACATACAATAAAAACGTGTAAAATAATATCACAAATGCAATTTAAAAAATTAGTCGATTTTCCCCGATAGGGGCAGACAGTTCATATGGGTAACACATACCCCGAAAAAATGTGCAACCCTCATCTCCAGGAGTACGAAGAGTTTGTACCCCTTTCCTCTCTTCCTCTTTTTCCTCAACCTACAGGGTGATATAGAGAGAAGGCCCATTCACTCGAGCAATTCTCGCCATTTTCACCCACTTTTCATAAAACTTTCTGGGGAACAGCACCTCTCTCCATCCTGATTCTTCTTCCAAAGTGGTATTTGAAAAAAAGAATCAGTTGTTGGCCGGAGAGAAAGGTGTCTGACCTCAGCTCTTTCAATGGACTCGGTGGTCAACTGGATTGGTCCAACCCGCGACAATAGTCGTTCTACATAGCCCCACAGGTCAGTGACGCCCGGGCGGTGTATGAATGCGTGCGCGACGGTTTCTTCGTCTCGCACGCACCTCGGACAGATCTTTTTTGCAGGGTCCTTTCCCGGGCGCCCATGTCTGTAGAGCTTATCTCGAACTGGTAGAACTCCTCGGTAGCACTGCCAGGCCAGGGACTTTTGGAAGTTGTCCATCGGTCCCGGGCGGAAGGTCCTACCGAACAGACTGGCCAGTTCATCTTCCTCTACGCCTAGAGCTTCTTCGAGCGCGACGTCGCACTTGCTGCGGATCAACCCTCTATAGAATAACGAAGTGGAGTCTCCACTGATCGCCGGGTCCGCCTGCCAGAGGGCTGTGAGCGCCTGAGCACATTCGATGTGCCAGTCGCCCATTTTCCTCGGTCTTTGTTTGACCAAGGACTGCAGCTCGGTCAGCGAGACGAGTCGTGGGAAGGCTCGCCTCACGAAGGGGGCCCACACCGGTTGTCCGGTGAGGAATACGTAGAGATGCCGCAGCCTGTGTGTGTTTTTGCGCATCGTCAGCCACGGCAATCCAAGCCCTCCGTTAGAAGGGTGTTGGCAGCAGATGGATCTTCTCACCAAAGGAGCCCACCTCTTCCAAAGGAATTGGAAGAGCGCGCGCTCAATTTTGGCGAGCGTTTTGGCTGGACAAGGCACGACGGTCAAGCGGTAGTAGATGGCGGACGCTATAAAAGTGTTCACCACCTCCGCTCGACCTTTCAAGGATAGTTTGCACTCGGCCCACTTCTGGGTGAGTGTAAACACCTTGGCCGTTACTTCGTTCCAGTTCTTCTCCCCCTGGAGGTCTGGACCAAACCAGACCCCGAGCAGCTTTACCGGTCCTTCCGTCCAGCGTCTGACGACGCCATCGGAAGGCATCGGTTTGCCTTTCCACGATCCGAGTTGCAAACCGATGGACTTGTCCCGGTTCAGCTTCGCTCCTGTGAAACTTTCGTATTCCTTCAGTAAGGTGCCGACTTCCTCGATTTGCGAGGCGCTCGACACCAATACTGTCACGTCGTCGGCGTAGGCCGACGCCGCTTTCCGCAGTCCCGGTTCCAGAGGGATGCCCTGCAATAGCTCCAACTTCCGCAGTAGTGGCTCGAGAGTCAGTACGTACAGAAGGGAGGAGAGAGGGCATCTCTGTCGAATGGATCGCGTAATATGGAACGGCTCCGAGAGGTTGCCGTTCACCTTGACCCTTGAGCAGATGTTGCTGTTGTGCATTGCAGCAATCCAGCCCCTGAACACGGATCCGAAGCCTGCCGCCTCGAGCACCGCATCCAGGTAACGAAAGCTTTAGACTGATCCAAGTTGATCAGGGCCCCACCGAAGCCGGGTTTACACCCAACCCTCTCTATGATGTATCGCATGAGGTGGAGTTTGTCGTGTATGGACCTGGTCGGTATTGCGCATGTCTGCGCTTCTCCAACCATGTTCTCGACGACAAGCGCCAGCCTCTTTGCCAACACCTTGGCCAAAATCTGTAACTCTGTGTTTAGCAGAGTTATGGACCGGAAGTTGCCTATGTCATCCCCCTTATTCTCGTCCTTCCTGACTAATGTGACCACGACCCCGGTTACAGAACTGGGAATTCTCCCGTTCTGTTGCCAGTTGCAGTAGACCGCTTCCAGGAGACCGGAGAATAAGTCCGGCATTGCTACGTAAAATTCGTAGGGTAGACCGTCGAGACCTGGAGTTTTGCGTTTGCCGCATTGGCTCAGCGCGTTCCCAATCTCAGCGGCTCAAATCGGCTTTTCGCAGAACTTTGCCTCGATGTCCGAGAGTCGCAGTAGGCCGTCGAGGTATGGACCGAAATCCATAGCCCCTCCCGGCGCGCCGCCCCGCCCGAACAGTCGATCAAAGTGCCGCTGAAAGGCCGCACACATCTGCTTCGGCTCACGTATCACGCGTCCGTTTTGGTCCTTCAAAGACCGAATCGTGGACTTGTTACCACTTTTTGCCTCCGTCACTCGGGCCCAGCTAACAGCTTTGGCTCCGTCGTTTCCCAGAGCACGTATTTTGCTTCTGACAACGCAGCCCTCGTGCTTTGCGTCGAAGAACTGGTCCAAGGCCGTTCTCGTTGCTAGCACGCTGGCTACGTTGCGACTTTTAATTGCTTCTTCTACTTTATCTACCAGTTCCATCTCGGTTCTATTTCTATCTAACGCTAATTCTTTACTAAAAACTAACGAGTCTAATCTAACTGCCCTCTTGAGAGAGTACCACCATCTGTTGTTGACAATGGCCCCTGTCAAGTGCTGTTTAACTAAAGTGCTAATCCGTCTACTGTAGGCTTTGCTTGTCGGTAACGACAAGTTCAGCTTCCAGTAGCCGGGTCCTTGTCTATGGGTTCTATCAAGGTTGGCCATGCAGGTCACTAGTTTGTGATCTGAATAGTCAACCATGAACATTTGTGGACAGCTTAACATGTCCCTATCCTTATTTCTAACTAGAACGCTATCTAGGTACGATCTAGATGTTCCGCTGAGATTAGTCCACGTCCACAGTGACACAGTCGAAAAATCTAGTCGATATCTATCGGCCAGGTCAAATCGGTCGATTAACTGTTTGAGGCTGTTACACCCCCCTTTATCGGAACATGCTCCCACATAGTCCCAACGTGCATCTAGGATTCCATTCCAGTCCCCCACTAAAAGCAAGGAGCGGGACGTTCCCAGAAAAGTCTCTAGACGTTTGAAGAAGTCTGGCCGTGGTGTCCCGGATGGGGCATATGCAGCCACCAGCCTGAAGGCTCCACCTTCACTACCAGTCGACCCTCAGGGTCCAGATGTACCGTCTGTGTTATGAGGCCCAGGTGTTTCCTCAGCAAAACGGCAACTCCGCCCCCATTCCCCGGTTGACAGAGAGATGCGTAGATCTCAAAGTCATCGAAGATGGGGGCCAGCTGTCGCTCGCTGTGGATCCTGGACTCGCAAATGACTACCACATCCATACTGTGCGACCTGAGGTCGTTTAAGAGTTTGCCCTGTTTCCAGGGCATCTCCAGGCCGCGTACGTTCACACATCCAACTCTTATATTGGCCATGTTGGTGCTGAAAAGTTAAAAGAGGAAAAGAGATCACTCACCCTTCGTCTCCTGGGGACCAGGCTGCACGATTTCCATGGGGGTGTTGGAGGGGTTGTCTGGGTGGGTGGTGGTTTCCGGCGGGGTGGGGACGGAGATGTTTGGTGGGGTGGGGTCTGGTGGGATGGGGGTATCTGGGGTGGGGAGACATTTGAGAAGGACGCGGTTAAGTGGTTTCACGCAGGAATTCCCCACATCATTTTCAAATGTTTCTTTTAGAGATCTATAAGTTTGTATAGGGACCCTAATCAGTTTTAGGTTCAGTTTTTTGTTATTTTTAATAGACTGGGCGAAAGTTTTCCCTTCGGTTTTCACCGAAGGGTCGTTCGTGATGGTCTCCATTAGTGTTTTGTTTTCAGTGTTTATGTAAGTGTAAGTGTAATTTTCTTGTGTTGTCTTTGTTTTTGTCTGTAGTTCTTGTGTGTGCTTTCGTTTTGTTGTAGGTATTTTGTTTTCAGGAGGTGGGGGTTTTGTTTGTGATGTTTTTGTTGTTTGTGTTGGTGGTTGTATGTTTGTGGTAGTTTTTGCTGGTTTTTTGCTTTTGTGATGTCTTTTCTTTCTTTTCGAGCGATGGGGTTTTCCCTCGTCTTCATTGGGTGATGGCGAGATAGCCTCATCTGTTGTATCGTCTGTGTGATTGGGTAGGGGTATGTCTTGGGGAGCTGTTGTGTCTGTATGTGATTTTGCAGTGGTTTTAGGTGGAGTGGGGTTGGGTGGGACTGTGTTTGTTGTGGTTATTTTTGTGTGTTGGTGTTGTTGTTGTGGTGGTGTTGGTGGTTGTGTTGTTTTGATGGGTGTCGGCAGAAGAGCATTTTTTTTACTCATTAATTTAGGACAGGAAGTCCTCAGGTGATCCCTGCTAAAGCAATGGTAACATGAAGGCCGCCTACCCTCAACCGAAAAGTTTATGTAGGTGAGTCCGTCCAGGAGTACACGTTGTGGGATCATAGCTATTCGCTCTGGGCTCATTTGCACCAGAACTTCAATGCAGGTCCCATTGAATACATCTTTGGGGGACTTTCCTACTGACAGTATTTCGTCTTCATCAAAATTGATGAAGCCGCACAGTAGCCACCATATGTTCACCTTTGGTGTGACACTCGTGATTTTAATCTTTTGTGTCCTTGTTCCCATGTATGTAGGGAAAAAGGTATACAGGTTGGATACAATTGGCGACACAGAGTAATTTTGGGCTGTCAATTGATCCTTCATGAGTACCGAAATACCCCCAAAGAGTTTGCTTCTTTGAATGAATGAAATATTCATTGAATTTTTGAAAACCAGTCAATTTCTTTCTGTGACAATTGGACTGGTTTTCGGGTAGCATTGGAAACTGTCCTAAAAACTATCGTTTTGAGAGCAGTTTCCTTGCGAATTTCTACCGGAGAATTGATGCTGAAAGCACCATTCTTTTCGAAAGTGACATATCTCCTAGCGTCCTTTAAAAGTTGTTCGGCATTTGTTATGTCAAGATATCTCAGTTCCTCCTTTTTCTGAACTGTCTGTGCAAAGGAGATTTTTGGTTTCTTTGTGGAATTATCCGTGTTGGTGGTGTTGTCATTATTGTTGTTATTGTTGTTGTTATTCTTGTTGTAACTGATGTTGATATTATTCGTATTTTCCTTGGTGTTGGTGTTGGTTTTGTTGTTGTCTTTGATGCTGGTGTTATTGGTGTTGTCTTTATTTTTTTCTTTGTTGTTGTTGTCATTGTTGTTTTTATCATCATTATTGGTGTTGTTGTTATTTTTGTTATCATTGAACTGTTTGGTGTCATTTGTGTTGTTTGGATATGAATTTGTTTTTACATTTTCATTTCGTCTTTCCATCTCCATAGTATCTAGGGAAGAAGACGATTTTGACTGCGAGCTCTGTAGTCTTACCGACTCTCCACCACCATTATCGTTGAACGCAGCGTTCATAACGTAATCAAACTTACGATATTTTTTCCAAAATTCGATGGAGAAAAAATTTTCAAAGGAATATTTCGCCCCTGCAGGGGCGAAAATGAGTTGACCCACCACCTGAAAGTCCAGACGGGGGGGGGGGGGGGGGGTCAAGTTACACAATAATATAAAATTTAACTGAAAACTCGATATACAGGCAGACAGTTACGTAGATAGGTAGATAGATAAATTTCTTTTTTAGCCACAAGGCACAAAAGAAGGGGACAAATACAAATAAAAATAAAACTATTAATAAAATAACAAATAACAATTGAAATCCCCAATAGGGGGAGGCGTTACACAGGGGTTGTACACACCCCGAAAAAATGTCCAGCCCTCACCTCCAGGAGCAACAAGAGTGAGTACTCCCCTGCTCTCTTTCTCTTTTTCCTCAACCTACAGGCTTATATAGAGAGAAAGCCCAACCACTCGGGCCATCTTTGCCACATTCACCCACCTTTTATAAAATTTGCTGGGGTACAGCACCTCTCTCTCTATCCTGAATCTTCTACCAAAATGATATTTGAAAAAACGAATTAGTTGTTCGTCGGAGAGAAAGGTGTCTGACCTCAGCCCTTTTAACCTCGTCCACCCTATAACCTCTTTCACCATAGCCATAACACATAGGAAAACCGCCTCTCCTTCGTTTTTGAAGGAGGGTGGCGGTTTGATCATGACAATGGACTCGGTGGTCAACTGGATTGGTCCCACCCGCGACAATAGTTGTTCTACTTATCCCCACAGGTCGGAAATGTCCGGGCAGTGTACAAATGCCTGCGCGACGGTTTCCTCGTCGTGCACGCATCTCGGACAGATCTTTTTCGAAGGGTCCCTGCCCGGGCGCCCGTGTCTGTAGAGCTTGTCTCGAACTGGTAGAGCTCTTCGGTAGCACTGCCAGGCCAGGGACTTTTGGAAGTTGTCCATCGGTCCCGGGCGGAAGGTTCTACCGAACAGACTGGCCAGTTCGTCTTCCTCTACGCCTAGAGTTTCTCCGAGCGCATCGTCGCACTTGCTGCGGACCAACCCTCTATAGAATAGGTAGATAGATAGATAGATAGGGAGATAGATAGATAGATTGATAAATAGACAGATATATAGATAGAGAGACAACAGACAGACACAGATAGAGTGAGGGAGTGTGTGTGTAAGAAGCGGTGAGATAGAAAAAGAAAGGGAGAAAATATAAGAGAGAGGGTTGAATGATAAACAACAAGGGTGCAAATGATATATATATATATATATAGAGAGAGAGAGAACTTTGAAGAGAGACAGTCTATTGCATCCTTTACTAGGAATCTTGTTTTTCTGGTTTGCAAGAACGACTTAAGGCAGGCAGGTGGCGTGAGAGTTTACCTTCCACTGATGTTTTTGATTGATGGCCGATCTTATGTCCAGGTGTTTTACATAGAGAGAGAGAGCGAGAGAGAGAGAGAGGGAGAGTGAGAGAGAGAGGGGGAGAGAGAGAGTGAGTGAGAGAGAGAGCAAACTAACAAATATATATATAAAAAAACAGATTTTATAGTAAACAAGACTTGGTTACGTAGCATTGGAAAGTTTGAAAATATGGTCGCCAAAATGCAGATAACTTTAATCATTCTTTCTAGCATAAGCGCAAGGTCAGTTTATGTGGCTTGTCTGAAGCTGTGAAGAAATCTCGTAAACTTATAAGGAGCGGTTTAAGCAATAAAATTGCAAAGGAGTCAAACGTTATTTGAGATCTGCATCATATTTGGTAGGTTTATTTATGTTGATGTTTCCGCCATTTATTGATAGTGTTGTTGTTGTTATTATTATTATGTGTATTGATTTGGGACTGTGGCCCTTGTGGCCAATAAAGAAATTAATATGTGTTTGATTTGTGACTGTAGTGTAATAAAGTCAGAACTTCCAGGTGGGCAGTTACATTTCATATACAATGCTACATATATGCTTTATTTAATCTCAAGAAACGCCATCATGTTTAAAAGGCTGTTTCCGCTACGTTCTATCTCTCGCTCTCTAGTTTTCTTTTACGAAGATTAGTACTAAAAATAGTTTTTAATCCTTTCTGACAGTAAGGATTTGTTTGGAGAGAAGATTTTGGTTGATATGTTAACAGTATGTGTGATTTATGTAAGCAGCTCTTTCTCTGAATTGCATCATATCGCTTTTCTAGCCACTGCAAGCTTTTTTCTTGTTGTTGATTGTATTCCTTTTGAGATTCTCTGCTACCCCCACTTCCCCCACACATATTTCATTCTCTCTTTCCCTCTCTCTGCTTAATTCTTAGAAATAATATGATCAACTAAAACTGACACGAGTTATCAAATTCAGACCTTAAGCATTCGTAGTTTGTCATGTAATATGTTTCTTCTTATTACTCCACCTCACTCCCCACTGTAGCTCAATTGGAGTTATCAAATTCAAACCTTAAGCCTTCGTAGTTCAGTCATGTAATATTTTTATTATTATTATTACATCACCTCATTCCCCACTGCAGCTCAATTGGACTAAATCACAACCATCACCACAATCATTCTTTTGACGAAGAAATTTATAAACATCCGTTAACATTAAACTGCCTTGCCGTAGCGAGTTTTCATTTTTGTTAATCAAGACTGAGTGAATAAGTTGGTGTTATTGAATTTGAAGTTAGCTCCTGGTGAAGCTAGATAGCGAATCGATTTCAATTCTTAATTGCAGCCGTTTCATCTGACTGACACAACCAATGTTCATGACCCCCCCCCCCCCCCCACACTCCCAACCCCCAAACAAACAAGCAAAAACTCATGAACGATGCAATTTCCGATTCTTCATTCGTCCCTATCCTAATGAGGCAGATATTATCGATACCCTCCTTGTTTCTTGTTATACTATCTTCAAACCTAAACTCTCTCAACGGCCGATTCTACTCTAGTTCTAAGTGGCAACCATTGCTGGTTTCCACTAAAATAGTGTTATGTGCACCTTCTCTTGAAAGTGTAAAGTCTGTTTTAAACCAGAAGGCTCATTTGGCCGGTGCTTATCCCAGTTTCATGGCGTGAAGCGAGTGAGAGTACAATACTTCCCCCTGGACAGGACGCCAGTCCATCACAGGGTTAAATCCCCAGCTATTGCTGGTACTCATTTGCAGCTGAGTATAGTGGAGCAACGTGAAATGAAGTGTTTTGCTCAAGAACACAACACGCAACCAAGGAATCGAAGCTACGACATTATGATCGTAAGTCCAACACCCTTACCACTAGGCCACCTGCCTCCACTCTCTTAAAAGTACATTCTATTAAATATAGTAAATAAGGAAGTTTACTACTCCTAGTAGATGTACCCAAGACAACCACCACTCCAGGCAACTAATTATAAAGAGGGAGGTAATAAACCTGTCTTGTGTGATGCTCTGTATCATTTAGATCCATCAAAAGGCTTCGATGAGTTCGTTCATCAGTATTTCGCTCCAGTATTCAGTGCAGCCCTTTACGATTCCTTTTTTTCGGAGACTAAATCGCTTCAATGAATCGTGTCGTCTCTTCAGTTGTCAGATGAAGTTGCTACTCTCGGAACTGTTTCAATCCATACTCTCGGTCTTCAACAGGCGTTCACTCATATGGATCTTAAATGGTTTGTCTTTTGAGTCCATTGTTGCGGATATTAAACGTATTGAAAGGTGAACTGGGACGTAGGAAACCTGTGTCGGTATATATATATATATGGATATTGCAATCGTCAAGTTGTTTGACACCAATGAAATGGCAGCGTATTGAAGGGTAAATATATAGAATTACGTATTAACAAGATTAAACGAGTAGTCTTAAGGCTGAGTCCCTTTCAATCTATTTGGAGTATGACTCAGTCCGGTCTTTGAAGGGGATAGGAGCTGGGATAAGGATATGTGCATATATATATATATATATTCATTTTACTATATATTAAATGAATATTAAAACTCTACTTCGGTATTGAGTACTCTTTTTTCTCAACCATCAACAGCATTCGGATATATATATATATATTAGAAAGTGAGGTTTTTTTTACAAAATGAAAAATAACCGAGGTGTCCTACACGAGTGAAAGTATAATGAAAAAAGATGGAATCGAAAATGCAACTTTTGAAAAGATGGAATCGAAAATTCTACTTTTGAACAGCAGAAGAACTGCGAAACCGGTAAAGGAACCAAATAAATATATATATTTAAAAACAAAAGACTCCAGTTGAATTTTCGATTTCATATTTTTTCCATATATATATATATATATATATATATATATATATATGTTTATCCCGGTTTCAATCGGGGGTGACCAGACCACAGTAAGTAAGGTACTCAATGCATAGCAGAGTATAAATACTAAATATAGAAATGGCTTCTGCAGGACTAGAATTGTTTCATTCGGTAGAATGATTATTTCGACCGAATGAAACAGTTCTAGTCCTGTAGAAGTCATTTCTATATTAAATATATATATATATATATATATATATATATATATATATATATATATATATATATATACATACATGCACACACATTAGTAGTTTCCTCTAACGATTCCAGTTTGTACAAATTAAAAAAAAAGTGCTTATAAAAGTCGAAGAAGTTCAAGAACAGAGTTAAACAGATATAAGATAAAAGATAATTTTCTGTTCATATTTAATACGCATGAATTACATATACGGCATTTATGCAATTGAATTACAGAGTATATTATTGACATGGAGCGTGTATCTGTAGCACAGTGCATTTGACACGAGATTATTGTAATCGTTTTGTAAAAAATATAACTCTTACTTGTAGCATAGCATATCAAAAGAAATATAATATCGTTCTGTTAAACCAAATATGCATTCATTAACAACGCTTCTAGTACATCTAAAGCTCCTTTTCAGCCTAGGCAGCGACGTGTATTCTGCTGGTATATTGTATAACACATACACATATAGTCATACACACTCACTCGTGCACACACACACACACACACACACACACACACACACACATATATTGGAGTATTGTAACGATAATGATATAATTATAGGGATATATAAGTGCCCAAATAAACTCATATATATATATATATATATATGAAACAGTTCCAGTCCTGTAGAAGCCATTTCTTTAATATAATGAATATTTTATCTCTACTTCAGTATTGAGTGCACTTTTCTCTCGGCCGTTAACCACGTAAATACCTAGATATACATGTAAATACTTGTGTGTGTCCGTGTGTGTGTGTGTGCGTATAGATGGATAGATAGATAGATAGATAGGTATTCATACACAGCCACATCATTATGCACACACCTACTCCCACCCCTACACATATGTATTATTGGAGAGGAAAAAGAAAGGTTGGGACGCACAGTCAAGTTAATATGCAACAGATAATTTGATGATTCACTTATCCAGACACAAACAGCGCCATATATTAATTTTCATATCCTTTCGTTTGTTTTTCTTACATGTAGATATATAAATACATATATATATATATATATATATATAATGATACATACATATAATCATACATACATACATACACACACACATACATACATACATACATATATACATACACACATACATACATACATATATATATACATACATCAATGATGATGTGGATAGGCTATATTTCTCACACAAGGAGGGTGGCTGGGGACTAAAATCCATATTTATATCATACGAAACTGGATAACAACAGTGAAACACCATCTTCAACAGTAGAAAAAGGTCAGCAGCCATCTTGACCAGATTTATGAGCATGAAAATAGTAATATTGTTAGGATAGCCACTGATCTAGAAGAGAGACATGAAATAAAACCTGATACAAATCTCTCTCCCAGGAACATTGGAAGACTGTACTCAATGCTCGAACAAAATAAAAAAAATGCACCAATTCCCTGAGAAGGTTGCACATGGGTACTTGAGACGAAGAACACGGACCATGGAGCGGATAAACCAGACTAAACGCCTGACATGGAGTTCCGATAACTTCATAACATCCTCCTTGAAGGATATCTCCATGTAATCCAGAAACAATAAATGCCCACCAAGTACCTACTGCACAAAAGAGGAAAGTAATCAGATGACAATAAAGGTAGGCTGTGCAAATCAAAGAGCGAAGATGTTAGCCTCATTATTACCAATTCTGAAAGAATGTCTTCTCATTACTACCTCCGTTTGAGGCACGATGTGATAACTAGAACGATCTGGAATGCATTACGGAAGTCAAAACTGAAAGCAAATAGAGAGGAATATTTTAAAATTTATGGCTCAAAGCAATACTGGTGGAACTTAAAAATAAAAATTGCCAGCAAATCAAAGCACAACCGGCCTAATATTGTTTGGTAAAAATATCCAAGGTGTAGAAAGCTCAAGGCTGGTGGATTGGCAGTATCGGTAGAGCATCGGAAAATATGCCGAGCAGCATAGAGTTACGAACCTTTACGTTCTGAGATCAAAACCAGCCAAGGTTAGCTTACGGAGTCGATAAAATAAAGTACCAGTCACGCACTGGGGTCGATTTCATCGACTCCCCCCCCCCCAATTACTGTCCTTGTGCCTATACTAGATATTATTAAATTCGATTCTGAGTTCAATTCCCGCCGAGGTTAACTTTGTCTTTCATCCTTACGGGGGTCGATAAAATAAACTACCAATAATACACTGGGTAATTGCTGACCTTGTGCCAAAAGTAGAAACATTTATTAAATTCGATCTTTTTTTTATTATTGCTGTTATTATTGTCGTCGTTATTATGTATATATTATTGCTTGTTAATATTTATAAAAAAATATAGCCATGAACAAAGACAAAACACGGAATGATGCAGAAACACACATTTCTCCATGTTATGTCTTCGTGAAAATGTGACGTCGATAAATTCAAAATATATATTCACTCCTATTTGTAGATTACTTTTTAAAACTAATTGAGTCCCTGAAGTTTGAACTGATTTTTTTATGAAATAAGATCAAACGGAAATATATAGAAACTGCTAAAAGAGCCACCCTTTACTAAACCACAGGTCCTCTATGACTGCTAAAATACTTCAGTAGTAGCGGAAATTCACAATAGTAGGATCCCTGTAGTAAAGATGAGAGTACTTAATTCAGGAAGTACGAAGGTGGGATAAGAAGTTAATAAGCTGACCAAGATACTCTCATGGAACGACCAAATGAGGTTCATTTTTCAACATAGTCCCTGGAAAGAAACAATGCAGTTATTAAGAAGAGTTGAAATTGATGCATACAACATTTCACAGCTCTAGCATCAATCCTTCATAGTCTGACTAAGATATGCTTATGGAATGACCAAATGAGGTTTATTTTTCAACAAAGTCCCTGGAAAGAAACAATGCAGTTAACAATGCATAAGAAGAGTTGAAATTAATGCATGCAATATTTCACAGAGTTATGTATATCCTGTTTATTGGAATTTGAAACCTTCCCAGATTGTTAATCTGAATATTTTGTCTCCGATCTTCACAGTTTGTGACCAACATAATGAGAAAATGCTGTGTATATAAAGAACATGCAGAAACGTTTCATATAAAGTTTGGTTAATTTCAGAATTTCAACACCCAACCCCACCACCACCACCACTACCATCCTACCACTACCCCCTCCCCATTCTACCAATACCCCCCACACACCACCCCCACCACCACCACCACCATCACCACCACCATCACCACCACCACCAACCCAACCACCTAACACCACCACCACCATCCTACCACTACCATTACCATCACCACCACCACAAAAACAATCATTAAAAAATGAACTTCAAGATAGAAGGGACGTGCATGTTGATGTGACTTGTGTTGCTACATTATAATGAGCTGAAAATGTGTACTAGCACTACAGGGGCATTTAACCCTCCGATGGACTGGCACCCTGTCCAGAGGGTTGGTGGTGAGGGGCAGAGACTTGTATTCTCAGTTGCTTAAAGCCTTGGAAGCCAGGATAAGCAAAGGTCTTGAGACATTAGGTGTACGTATGTATGTAAATATATACACACACACACACACACATACACATATGTGTATGTGAGCATATGTATATATATATATATATAACCTAATATATTCCTTCCATATACTGTTGTTATTTCTGTTTACCTTTTACATACATATAATACACACACACATGTATATATATATACACATACATACACATAAACATAGACACAGGCACCTCCCCCACACAAACTCCTTATATATATATATATATACGTGTTTCTTCAATTTTATATTTTGATAAGCATAAATATATACACCCATGATAATGTAGGTAAATATACAGGCACATATATACTTACATACTTGGATATATACGTATTAATGTATATGTATATATATATATATATATATATATATATATATATATATATATATATATATATATATATATATATAAATATATATATATATATATATATATACATACATA
>OZ024752.1:26377020-26382020 GCA_964016885.1 Eledone cirrhosa
GTAGAGTGGGTAATAGGAGTAAGTAAGACCCCGACGGCTGAGCTCAAGCCGTTTCGACGGCTAATTCTGTACTGAATGAAAAATCAGTTCTGGTATTTAAATAGCCGAACTTGTCAAGGTGCAATTCCATATATGGTCAAAGAGATAATCACCAGGATTGGTCATCCCGCAAGGTAGTAGTAATTCTGCGATGGCAAGCTGGTGGGGGAGGTAGCCAAACCTGCCAGTAGGAGAAAAGGGGAGAGGGGGCGGAGTAGACCCATTCATGCGTTGGTGGTGCCAGCTACAGCTGGGTGTGAGGTCAAAGAGGACGCCGGGGAGGGGGAGGGGGAGGAGGTCAAAACGGTAAGTAGAACGATGAAAATGTAAAACTGTAAAAGGTACTGAGAGAGAAAAGAAATATAAGCAGAATCTGGTTACTAAGACTTAATTCTCTCGCTATTGCTAGGCTGAAGAAATACGTCCTCTTTGACCTCACACCCAGCTGTAGCTGGCACCACCAACGCATGAATGGGTCTACTCCGCCCCCTCTCCTCTTTTCTCCTACTGGCAGGTTCGGCTACCTCCCCCACCAGCTTGCCATCGCAGAATTACTACTACCTTGCGGGATGACCAATCCTGGTGATTATCTCTTTGACCATATATGGAATTGCCCCTTGACAAGTTCGGTTATTTAAATACCAGAACTGATTTTTCATTCAGTACAGAATTAGCCGTCGAAACGGCTTGAGCTCAGCCGTCGGGGTCTTACTTACTCATATATATATATATATATATATATATATATATATATATATATATATCATTCTGTCATCTGATGAAGGACTAGCGTCCGAAACGTTAAGACTCTCTTCCTGCTATATTAAGCGTTAACCTAATATATCCCTTCCACATACTGTACCGATTGTGTTGTTATTTCTGTTTACCTTTTACATGTATATATGTAAATACATATGAATATTTTCCCCACGAAGATGAATGGCAGAGCATCACAGTTAAATAAAGTTTGTATACCTTGAAGCGAATTAAATATTTCTAGCCCTGTATGTATTATGTGTGTGTGTAAAAAGCGAACCGGAAGATGTAGCGCGAACTCGATATCTTACAAATAGCGTATTTGTCTTGTTACATAGACACCACTTTTATCTCGCCGTCTCTCTCTTGTTTATGTTGCTTAATTATAAGGGCTATTAGAGACATTTCCCTGTCTGCCATGGCTTACCAACTCTAGATGGATGTTTAAACTGAGTAAATAAGTAAATAATAGATAATAGAGAGAAAGGGAGAGTGAAAGAGAACTCCAGAAGCAACAATGGAGGTAGAAAAGTGTGTGTATATATGTGGAGATTGTCTATTACAGTCAGTGTGTGCGTTGAACCGTGACTTTATCTGACGGATTATTGTGTATCTGTGTGATGTGTGTACACATATATATATATATATATATATATATATACATACGTACATACATACATACATACATACATACATACATACATACATACATACATACATACATACATACATACATACATATGTGTGTGCGTGTATCAATATGTTTATATACCTATGGATATATTACAATTTTCACCATGTTACATCCACTTTTGCGTTCTGGCATGGGTTAATTATAAATATACAGACGAAACGCAAGTGTTCTTTTGCCATTGCCTATACTAAACCGGAAACTTTTTGACTTCAGACAGAATAAACTCCTATTTGGCGGTGGATTGGCAGTATCGGTAGAGGGTAGGACGCCATGCTTTGCAGCAAAGAGTCACGGCCCTTGCCATTCTGAGTTCAAATCCTGCCGATGTTAACTTTGCCTTTCATCCTTACGGGGTCGATAAAATAAAGTACCAGTAATGCACTGGGTAATTGCTGGCCTTGTGCCAAAAAGTAGAAACAATTATATAAGAACACACAAAACACGCACACACGCACACAGGCACGCACACACACATACGCATACCCCCCCCCCCACATATTTATTATAAGTACAGATTAAAGTTTAATCAAAGAATCGGTGCTTTCAACCTTAACATTTATTATTACTATATATGTACACACACACATATATATATATATATATATATATACAAGAACCACACATATATATATATATACAAGAACCACATACACACACATGAACACTCTCACGCTACTCCTATATATCATCTGTTCACAGCTAACAATCTATGTGGTTATTGAGAGAGAGAGAGAGAGAGAGAGAGAGAGAGCGTTGGTTTCCTATTCACCCAATACGTTCTTCAAACAGTAATCTCTCATTTCTGTTCTTCCTTCTCGAAGAATTAGATTAATAAATCCACCTATTTAATTTATTACGTAATTACCTAGTTACAAAATACTTGATTTCTGCTTATACATCGTTATTACATAAGCCAGCGCATCCACTAATCAACTAACTGACTTTGCCTTTCATCCTTACGGGGTCGATAAAATAAAGTACCAGTAATGCACTGGTTAATTGCTGACCTTGTGCCTAAAGTAGAAACAATTACTACTATTAGCATCATCATAAGTATACCATCACCATCGCCATCGCCTTCGTTTTACTATCATGCGTAATACATCAGTTGGACAGTTAAAAAAATCATAAACTTTTTTACTAACTTCATAATATGCTGATCCGTGTGACATGCTGATCAACACCATAAAACTCATGCCATAATATATGGTGATCAGTATCTGAATATATGTTGACTTACATCAGAGGCGTGTAACAGGCGGCCCACGGGCCACAATCCGGCTCGCCAGACTGGTCTGAGCGGCCCGCGATGACCGTTTTTAATTTTTACCTTGTAGGCTTATTTAGAATTTTCTTAGTAACAGTAATACAATTTTCTGTTAGTTGACCTATACTAAAGGGCTTCAGTAATAGGGTTATGTGTGTTATAATTTCCCAGTTCCATGTTATTTGTCTTTATTGTTTAAAAATGTATTCACATTGTATTTATGAGTCAATTCACTAGTTTTCATTAGATTACATATTTTTGATAGTGAGTGGCCCTAATAGTTGTTCCAATATTCAAAAGTGGCCCGCCAATAGAATATGTTGCACACCCCTGACTTACATCATAACATATTGATCAACATCTTAATACATGTTGATTCGCGTCATAACATGTTGCTCAAAGTCAAAACATATGTTGAGCCCCCGTCAAAACCCGTGTTGATGAAAATGTTAATATATGATGATCAGTATCTGAATATATGTTGACTTACATCATAACATGTTGATCAACATTTTAATTCATGTTGATTCGCGTCATAACATGTTGCTCAAAGTCAAAACATACTTTGAACCCCGTCAAAACCTGTGTTGATTAACATTTTAATATATATTCATTGAAGGATTAACGTATGTTGATCCACTACATAACATAGATTTATCAACTACAATATGTTTTGATTCACGATATAACGTGTTGATCTATGTCTAGGTTAAAACATCCGTTGGTCCACGCTATAATATCTGTTGATGGAGAATCGATTTACTAAATTGGTCAGGCCGTCATTAGTTAAATAGATTTCTTCTTCTTAATTATAATAAAAAATACTTTTTTCAATAACTTTTACATGGCACTGAAATTGGGAAGGTATATATATATATATATGTATATATATATATATATATATATATATATATATATATATATATATATATATATATATATATATATATATATATGTGCATATGTATATATGTATATATGCATATGTGTATATATATATATATATATATAAATATGTATGTATGTATGTATGTATAAAGTAAAGCAATGCCTGTGCCACGAAGCTTTTATAGTGAGCAAAGGCACTGCACAAAGCCAGTCCCACTCTCTTAACCAAGATGATATTTACCAAAAAGAAGAACAAGTCAACATCATTGGATACCATCAGGGTTGCAGGTGTTATATCAGAGTTTTCCTTCTCCTAGAATTCTGCCTTGACAAAAGCTAAGGAGTCATCTCTCCCGGTGATTTTGGATGGCCATTGACTCTTAAGAGTTCCTTTGGAGATCTCTCTGCACTTGTCGTCACAGGGTACAATGGGCCCAGCACTATGTGTCAGTAATTGTCACAAGTGTAGTGTTTGTACCAGAGTTTTCAAGTCGCTGGCTGGACTAAAAAGTCACACTCGTTCAGCGCATCGGTAGGGGTTCTCCTACATGGATATAAAGTAGTGGCCGTACTCGAAAACGAGTTGGCAGCCACCATGTGTGTATGTATGTATATATGTAGGTATGTATGTGTATATGTAGGTATGTATGTATATATGTAGGTATGTATGTGTATATGTAGGTATGTATGTATATATGTAGGTATGTATGTGTATATGTAGGTATGTATGTATATATGTAGGTATGTATGTGTGTATATAGGTATGTAGGTATATATGTATATATGTAGGTATGTATGTGCAACCCCACCAAGGTTTCTTGGTGAGGAGGGTGACTTTGGACATCCTGCAGGATTAAAAACAAAATCTGTCAAAGGGAAAAGGAGCTCTTAAGAGTCAATGGCCATCCAAAATCACCGGGAGAGATGACCCCTTAGCCTTTGTCAAGGCAGAATTCTAGGAGAAGGAAAACTCTGATATAGCACCTGCAACCCTGATGGTATCCAATGATGTTGACTTGTTCTTCTTTTTGGTAAATATCATCTTGGTTAAGAGAGTGGGACTGGCTTTGTGCAGTGCCTTTGATCACTATAAAAGCTTCAGGGCACAGGCATTGCTTTATATCTGGAGATCTCTCTGTACTTGTCGTCACATGGTACCATGGGCCCAGCACTATGTGTCAATAATTGTCACAGGTGTAGTGTTTGTACCAGAGTTTTTCAAGTCGCTGGCTGGACTAAAAAGTCACACTCGTTCAGCGCATCAGTAGGGGTTCTCCTACATGGATATAAAGTAGTGGCCGTACTCGTAAACGAGTTGGAAGCCACCATGTATGTATGTATGTAGAGAGAGAGATG
>OZ024752.1:26387020-26389520 GCA_964016885.1 Eledone cirrhosa
GTATATATACACAATATAATGTATCATAATCTATAAAGCTCAGTGTGTGGTCATGCTCCTTTCTTATAGAAATCTACTATATAGAATTTCTTCAATTGAAATTTACAATTCAGTATTCGAAATAGTTTCGATTGCGCCTTGGCACATCTCATTTTTTCAATTTCACCCACAATTACGCAAAAAATAGATAAAACTCAATATTTTACGATTTTTCTCTGTCATTTAAACTGCTAAACTCTTTCCACTACCATTCAAAATCTATACAACTTTATACTTTCTGCTACTTTCTCTTTCCAAGCTTGATGGTGATACTGTCCGTATTACTCTGTCATATCATCTGTTTCCCTCTATCTACAACCCACACATTTTGCTACTTTCTCTTTTATACTTCAAATTATTACATTTCATACGAAACGACAATTATTCAAAAGCAACAGATACATTTATTCAACAACAAGCGATAAATCTTTTTTAAAACCTCTTTTCCAAACGCATACACACACACACTCACTCCAACAACAACAACAACAACAATCTGCCTTTTATAGATAATGATAAACAATAATATCCTCTATGAGGTCACTAAACCTGCTAGAAACAGCAGCTAACTCTCCCCCATATCACACCCCTCCCTACTGTCTTAAATTTAGAAAACATATCTTCTATGAGGTCACTAAACCTGCTAGAAACAGCAGCTAACTCTCCCCCATATCACACCACTCCCTACTGTCTTAAATTTAGAAAACACATATCCTCTATGAGGTTACTAAACCTGCTAGAAACAGCAGCTAACTCTCCCCCATATCACACCCATCCCTACTGTCTTAAATTTAGAAAACATATCCTCTATGAGGTCACTAAACCTGCTAGAAACAGCAGCTAACTCTCCTCCATATCACACCACTCCCTACTGTCTTAAATTTAGAAAACACATATCCTCTATGAGGTCACTAAACCTGCTAGAAACAACAGCTAAATCTCCCTCATATCACAACCCTCCCTACTGTCTTAAATTTAGAAAACACACAGACAACCATGCAGAACAACTCCATCGCAGCTCTGTTGTTCGGCTGGCATCGTCTACGCGCGTGTTGCGCAAGTACTGTGAAACAATAAATTTCAACACTTTTTTGCACAGCGATAATATCCATAGGCGAAACTACAATTGTCACTGCTGGCGCAGCTTTTGCTTCCAGGTCTGCAATTCATTCACCCAGTGCCTGGCAGACAAAAAAGTGGTGCCATAAAATGGGTGGTGCAACCTAACTTTGGTAACTTAATGACCCCGAGCAACGCCGGGCTTTAATGCTAGTATATATATACAAAATATAATATAATATATATACAAAATATAATATAATATATGTATACAAAATATATATATATATATATATATATATATATATATATATATATATATATATATATATATATATATACAATATATAATATAATATATATATATACAATATATAATATAATATATATATACAAAATATAATGTATATATATATATATATATATAATGCTTCTTTATGGACGCGCATTTACGTATACCACTTTTTGTATTCGCTCAATACATATTCACCACACCACTGTCTATTATTCCAAACAAGAATACATATGCCAACGGCAGAATGAATTATTCTTTCTTATTTTTGCTCTTTCCGATGTCCTTTATTTGTAAACACAATATAAACGAAACAAATGATATCTTAAGAGAAAGATAACAGCAATAACATCAACACAATATTTTGATAGAAGAATAGTGGACCCGTGGCGTCAATAATGACAGCAATCGTATTGATACTAACAGGATTGGTATAAGCTATGATATAAACTTTGGAAAATTGTGGCTTGATAAATTAATGGCTTTTAAAAGAGAAAACTTATAGTTTATGTTCATTAATGACAAATAAGAATGATATTTTAAATAATTTATTTCTTTGATATAATTACATAAATGTTCAGCAAACATCCAAATAACATAGAGGTTTAAATGTGTGAGTAATTTTGTATAAATACCTATTTATAGAAACAAATTTTGGGTTACAACCTAGGATTTAGTAATTATACATACGTATATATATAGAAAGGCCTCTACAGGACTGGAACTGTTTCATTCGGTAGAAAGCATCAGGAAGCAGCTGTCCAAGTAATATGCTGGTATTTATATTTATATGTAGAAGCCTTTCTATGTTAAATATTTATACTCCATCTATTGAGTACCTTAGTTAATGTGGTTACCCCCGATTGAACCCGGGATAAACTTATATATATATATGAAGTAATTCCGTCGGAAAGGTCCAGGAAAAAAAAATGGTCTATGTAGGTTACAGAGCTTAATAGTTATGTAATAAACAACATGAGATAATTATTTCATTTACCAGTGGTTTCTTGAAAGCAAATGCAATTTGCTTTCAGTCATCAGAATGAAAAAATCCTGGTGTATTTATTGGCAGTGGATTTTTAAAACCAGTGGATTTTTAAAAATCCACTG
>OZ024752.1:26402020-26404520 GCA_964016885.1 Eledone cirrhosa
TATATATACAGATGCATACCTATGTTAGCAAATATATAGGTTTTGTCTTACAAAACCTATATATTTGCTAGCATAGGTATGCATCTGTATATATATGTTGGTAGATATACTAATTCTTTATAATTATCTCAAAATTATTTTCTTGAGCAAAAATTTGCCAAAACTGCTACTATAGTTCATAGTAATAGTTCGGCTACTGTCTTCTTAACACCCCACTCCTCACTGATTAACCTCGATGTCACGTGATTGATGCTTTTGAATTTGCCACCGACCAAGTAGGCAGTGATTTTTTCAATTGTCCACGCTTGCTTTTTTCCATCCACTGAATTATTTTTGTATAAGTTCGCTGTGTCCACGCATCGCCTGGGAACTTAGCTGAGAATTGACTTCCTGATGACGAAAGGCATTCTCCATGTGTTCCATTCGGAAACCATGTTTATTCCCTTCAGAAACTAATTAGTTGGAGTGAAATTTTAGTAAGTAAGTTAACTTTTATAATTTTCTTATTTTACGTCTTTCATATATATATATATATATATATATATATATGTAGAAGTTGTATTTAATTTGATGGAATTCCGACAAACATAAATGTTTATAACTGATTTAGAGCACTCAACAAATTACTGGAGTAAATATTCCATGACATTAAATAAATGGAAACTATATTTATAAAACCATGTTTATTTTATTATATATATTTCAAGGGCAACCAAGCCAGCCTTGGTGCGCTTTCATCAGAAAAAATACAAAGTTTGTTTTAGAAATAAAGACGTGCCCATGAAAATCATACCTCATCGATCGGAAATTCAGTCGGACTATCCAATGAATTTCCATTTATTTAATATCATGATATATATATATATATATATATATATATATATATATATATATATATATATATATATATATATATATATATATATATATATATATATATATATTCATTGTTTTATTAAAGTTAAGTAGTAAGCCTCGTTACTCTGGAATAACAAGTCTCGCTATTTATCCTGAATAAAATGAATATTTAAACAACTTCGGTTTTGAGTTTCCTTTTTCAACCATTTACTAATCTCTCTCTCTCTCTCTCTCTCTCTCTCTATATATATATATATATATATATATATATATATATATATATGAAGAAATTCAGGAGGACCACGACGGCTGAGCTTCGGCCGTTTCAACAGCGGCTGAAACGCCTGGAGCTCAACCGTCGGGGTCCTGAATTTTTTCATATTACCCACTCTATTACTCCAAATATCGAGTACTCTGGTAAGTAAAGGTTTAACTGGTTTTTACCGCCTCCATTCTGATATATATATATATATATATATATATATATATATATATATATATATATATATATATATATCTCAATGATATTAATAAATGGAAACTATCTTTATTAATATCATTGATATTATACTCCAGAAGAAATTTGTAGAGTGCTTCGAATCTGTTATAAATAAATTTGTTGAATAACCAACAAATTAAATATCTCTTTGCTTATATATATATACGTGGTTACACAACAGGTAGTTCACCATACCGAGAACAATTGTTTCACCTTAGCGGATCCTCAGCTCATTACGAGCTGAGGATCCGCTAAGGTGAAACAATTGTTTTCGGTATGGTGAACTAACTGTTGTGTAACCACTTCTACCTAACTCGTCCCATGAGTGCTTTACCACTACGGATATTACCTTCCAGTGTTCTACCACTATATATATATACGTATATGTATATGTATATAATCATTTGAATACGTAGAGAAAATCTTTTCTTTAAAATATGTTATATAGAAAATAGGTCTGTGACCCTATTTGATCATTCTTATTAAGGGTGTTTTTCATTTCCTTATTAGTTATGACGGATTTTGTGATTTTGGGGGGAAATTGAAAACAAAAAAGAAACAACAGAAATTGTCAAAAACATAAAACATAATGACATGTTAAGTATCCGTAGAGTTTCTCTCGTACCGGGAGTGCTCCCCGGTAACACTATCAAGCCAGGGATTTCTGGAATTTCGGCGGTCACTCATATTGTCCATGCTGTCGTTAGCCGACACAGATACCTTCACGATACCCCTTCTTTGATCCAGTGGATCATTCAGGATGTAACAGCTGGAAGGAATTAGGCCTGTACAATACCTGTGCTGGTATATTCTTTGCCGGTTCCGAGTGAATAAAAATGCAAAGTGGACCTCTCAGAACAGAGATCCGTAACAAATATCCAACGACCTAAAACCTCTGCCAAATCGAAAGCCTTACATAAAACTGCATTGGTATTATAAAGGCACCCCTAAAAGGTAAGAAAATATAGGTTTTAACTTTGCTGGAATTAATCTGCTCAATCAGGACTGACTTGTGGCGAAACCAGAACAACTGGCTTACACAAAGACACAGGCACATACATACACACAAACAGACATATACATACACACAGACACATACACACAGACACACACAGACACACGCACTTACATACATATACATAC
>OZ024752.1:26409520-26419520 GCA_964016885.1 Eledone cirrhosa
TTACACATTTTGCTAATTAAACAGAAGAAACTAAATTGGTTGAGAAGCAGAACATCAAATCGACTAATATGGCGTATAGTATGTAGGGAGTTTTAAAACAATAAAACACCGCTCATTGTTTTGATACATGATATTTTGGCTTTATGTTGATATACAGCTTATCTTGCTTTAGACTATACGTTCTTAATCGGCGGCTCAAAGACTCGTTGTGTGTTGTGGTTTAGTATCTCTGTGGCCTTAGTTAACTAACCAAAGATAAAAAAAGTGTGATGAGAAACTTTTTTTCTTTATTAAATAATTGTTTCTACCTTTGGCACAAGGCCAGCAATTACCTCAGTACATTACTGGTACTTTATTTTATCGACCCCGTACGGATGAAATACAAAGTTAACCTCGTCGGGATTTCAACTCAGAACATAAAGGACCATAACTCTATGCTGCAAAGAATGGTGTCTGACGCCAATCCCCTGTATCGGTAGAGGGTCGGACGCCATGCTTTCCAGCACAGTTACGTCCCTTTACGATCTGAGTTCAAATCCCGCCGAGGTTGACTTTGCCTTTCATCCTTACCGGGTCGATAAAATAAAGTACCAGTAATGCACTGGGTATTTGCTGGCCTTGTGCCTAAAGTAGAAACAATTATTTAACGGTGAATTGGCAGTATCGGTAGAGGGTCGGACGCCATGCTTTCTAGCATAGTTACGTCCCTTTACAGTCTGAGTTCAAATCCCGCCGAGGTTAACTTTGCCTTTCACCCTTACGGGGTCGATAAAATAAAGTACCAGTAATGTACTGGTATTTGCTCGCCTTGTGCCTAAAGTAGAAACAATTATTTAATAGTGGAGGGTGGTGGTTTGGCAGCATACTATGGCCCTTTGATTTCTGAGTTCAAATCCGCCGATGTTAACTTTGCCTTTCATCCTTACGAGGTCGATAAAATAAAAAAGTACCAGTGGTGCACTGGGGTAATCGCTGACTTTGTGCCAAAAGTAGAAACATTATTTAATAATGGAGGGCGGTGGATTGGCAGTATCGTTAGAGAGTCGGACGCCATGCTTTCCAGCATAGTTACGTCCCTTTACGATCTGAGTTCAAATCCCGCCGAGGTTGACTTTGCCTTTCATCCTTACGGAGTCGATAAAATAAAGTACCAGTAATACACTGGGATAAATGCTGGCCTTGTGCCAAAAGTAGAAACAATTATTTAATAATTGTTTCTACTTTAGGCACAAGGCCAGCAATTATCCAGTGCATTACTGGTACTTTATTTTATCGACCCCGTAAGGATGAAAGGCAAAGTTAACTTCGGCGGGATTTGAACTCAAACTGTAAAGGGACGTAACTATACTAGAAAGCATGGCGTCCGACCCCCTACCGATACTGCCAATTCACCGTTAAATAATTGTTTCTACTTTAGGCACAAGGCCAGCAAATTAACCAGTGCATTACTGGTACTATATTTTATCGACCACGCAAGGATGAAAGGCAAAGTCAACCTCGGCGGGATTTGAACTCAGATCGTAAAGGGACGTAACTATGCTGGAAAGCATGGCGTCCGACACTCTACCAATACTGCCAATCCACCGAATGACAGGGGATTGGCGTCAGATACCATTCTTTGCAGCATAGAGTTATGGTCCTTTATGTTCTGAGTTGAAATCCCGACGAGGTTAACTTTGTTTCATGACTAAGGCCAACAATTCAGGAAGCAAACATGACTTACGATCCCAGAAGGTGAAGCGTCGCCTTCCAAAAGATGACCTTGCATTATATATCCTGGAATTAGATATGGACGTGTCTCGAGAGGTTACCAATGTAGGTGATAATGTTCAACTACACTGAATCAGCAATCTTTGACCGTAATTTTGGCTCGTTATACTCGTGGTCTTGGTACGAGTCAAACCAATAATGCCACATGCCATAGAACAATTTTCTAGTCTATGCTTTGCTTCATGTCCTTGGGTGCTCTCTCTTTCTCTCTCTCTCTCTCTCTCTCTCTCTCTCTCTCTCTCTCTCTCTCTCTCTCTCTCTCTCCCCCCTCTATCTCCCCCCCCCCCTCTCTCTCTCTCTCTCTCATACACGTGCGTGTGTGTGTGCGCGCGCATGTGTGTGTGTGTGCGTGTTAGGCCATATATGTTACATGTCGTTTGATTTGTTCTCTTCTGCTCTCTCACTAGCACATGCACAGAAACAAACACAAACATATATTTATGTGTGTATCTATGTATGTATGTATATATGTATGTATATGTGTATGTATATATATGTATATATATATATATATATATATATATATATATATATATATATATATATATATATATATATATATATCTGTGTGTGTTTGTGTATGTGTGTGTAAGTGTGTGTATGTATGCCTGTGTGAGAGTGCGTGTAGATGGCGTATAGATGTGCTTTTGTATATATGTATGTATATATGTACGTATGTACGTATGTATATGTATGTACGTATGTATATATGTATGTAAGTATGTATGTACGTACGTATGTACGTACGTATGTATATATGTATGTATGTAAGTATGTATGTACGTACGTATGTATATATATGTATATACGTACGTATGTATATATGTATGTATGTATGTATATATGTATGTATGCCTGTGTGAGAGTGCGTGTAGATGGCGTATAGATGTGCTTTTGTGATGTATGTATATATTTAATGGTATTTCCGTCTTCCGTTATGCAGTTCTCTATGAATATCACATTTATTGATATGATGCCTCCAGTGGCGAGACGGCAGTCTCTCGTTTCCGCTTGGCAACAAAACAATGAAGATCCCGTGTGTGATTTTACAAGTTCACCCGGTTCTTACTGATAAAAACTTTATTATATATTTTATATTATCTTGTTTTCTTATTTTATTTTTATTATATATTTGATATTTTATTTTAATCTTTTAAATATTTTTCTATTTTATTTCATTTTCATTTTTATTTTTATTTTATTTTTATTTCATTTTTATTTTATTTTTGATTATTTTATTTTATTTTATTTTAATTTTATTTTATTTTATTTGTGTTTTTAAAAACAAACTTTTTGCACTCATTTTTGTGTTTTTTTTTAAATATTTATTTTATTTTTTATGATATGATAGAGCAGTAAATAAATCTGCCTTGAGGAGAAAAAAAAACCAACAAAAACAAATAAATCATTTCTAATGAATTTTGGCTCTTTCCTATTTCAGAGAATTTATATCTTCCTAAAATACACTAACATATGAAGGTAAAAACCCGGAACCCAATGAACCTTCCATTTATATATATATATATATATATATATATATATATATATATATATATATATATATAATATATATATATATATAATATATACATATATAATATATATATATATATATATATATATATATATATATATATATATATACATATATAAATATATATATATATATATAATATATATATATAATATATATATATTTATATATTTATATATATATATATATTTATATAGATATATAATATATAGGTATTTATATATTTATATATATATATATATTTTTATATATATATATATATAATATATATATGTATATATATATGTATATATATATATTATATATATATGTATATATAATATATATAAATATATATATATATATATATATATATATATATATATATATATATATAGTTAAAAGAATAGAGGTGTAACACACAAGTTATTATATATTGGTAAACGGAATAGAAAATGCTGACAAATTGTTCACAGTTGAAAAATGGTTTAATTAGGAATAAAAGAGTATTAGTGATTGTATGGGTTAGTATTCAGTTGTGGTTTTAATTTTTTAAGTTTTTACCGGCTGCGCATTTCTAAATGCTTTTCAAAAAATAATTTTGAGATAGAGTGTCCGTGCTGTTTGCTCTGATCTGTGCAAACAGCACGGACACTCTATCTCAAAAGTTGAATATGAAAGTCGAATAGTGTTAGGGTTTAAGATTTTATTATATTTATGTGATGTTGGAAAGTGTTTTTTAACTAATCGAATGAATTGTGAGGGTAGATTGGTTTTAATAGAGTTGTTATAGACCGGGTTGTACCATATATACACTTTACATCGCCTTCTGTTTGGTGGTGTGCGACTATTAGTTTGTCTATTGCGGTAGTGTATGTATGGTGGTGATTCTATGCTATTTCTACCTCTATGAGATTTATTTTGGGTGTTTTGGTGATCGTCGACTATATACTCTATATTATCTAGGTGTCCAGCCTTCCTAACTGCATCATCATAATATTCGGCATGTTCTTTGAATGTTTGCTGGTTGGACGACAGGCGGGAGATTCTAAGGGAAATATTTCTGGGGATGGATTTAATTATAGAGGGTGGATGGTTAGAACCCGTATTTACATATTTAAGGTTCTCATTTAGTTTATGGAACGGTTTAATCGTTTCTGTATTGAGATTCAAAGTAACATCAAGGAAATTAACCTCTTTGAGGTTATATTCAAATGTAATATTTAATCCTAGTTCCTTAAAAAGCTTTCTGATATTTTTACGCATCCTTTCTAAATTCTGGTTATTCATATGCTTAACTAATAGGAGCGCATCGTCACGGTAGATTCCACCGGGGAGATCCTTGAATTTTCCTTGTGGTCTGTGGGTGATATAAAATCCCACAAGATCAGTTACTTCCGCCGAATCATTGGAACCCATAGTAATATCAAAATTAGAAGGTCTATCTTTGCGCACCCAGTAGCTATCATCAAATTTAACAATAGTTTTCCTCGCTTCCATAATAATATTAATTTCAGCATCTGTAAGGTCGGAATTAGCCTTAGCGAACGAAAGAGCTTCATGCAGAGTATCAGGTGAAATTGAGGAATAATATTCTTACAACTAATATAAATACTTCAATTTTTCTGATTTTTTCCAATGTATCCAATATCTCTGAAGAAGGGACAACGGATTATACATTTGCTATCGAATACTTATAACATTATATGATTACGCAAGCAGCGATACATAGGTATTCCGTCTGTTACAGAAACATGTGTCAATACCTAATAAATTCCTTTATAAAAGCACTTTCATTTTATATTCATCTTTTTTATATATTTATATATATCTATATATTTATATATATATATATATATAAATATATATATATATTTATATATATATATATATATATCTAATATATATATATATTTATATATATATACAATATATATATATATATATTTATATATATATATATATATATTTATATATATATATATATTTATATATATATATATATCTAATATATATATATATATATATATATATATATATATATATATATATATATATATATATATATATATATTTATATATATATATATATATATATATATATATATATATATATATTTATATATATATATATATATATATATATATATTTATATATATATATATATATATATATCTAATATATATATATATATATATATATATATATATATATATATATATATATAATAACTCAGAGCTGTATGTGAGCATCCAAAAAGTCAGCTCAAAAGTGACACAGAGGAGACTGAGGTTAGCTGGACATGCTCACCGACATCCAGAGTTGACATTGCACTCAGTGCTCCTTTGGGAGCCCCTACATGGACACACTAGAAGAGGAAGACCAAGGTTAACGTATGTTGATGCCCTAAGGACAGACACTGGTCTGTTGGAGACGCAGGACATGGCAGCGATAATGAGGGACAGAGACCGCTGGAGAGAACTCGTCCATGGATCTCGGGAATTTTACCCGCCTTAGATAGATAGATAGATATATCTAATATATATATATATATATTTATATATATATAGAATAAGGAAAAGCGAAGTAGGTTCAGATGTTCAAGTCCTTTAATAATAATGCTGTGATATATATTTCAGTGACGACACTGGCTACACTGTTCTGTGTGCGAGTGTCGTGTCATCATCAGACAGCTTGTTACATAATAAGGTTATGTTTCCGAGGCAATCCAAATTGGATCGACATGGGAACGGATGAATTGCATGTTTTGGGGTTTTTCATCCGCTCCCTTGTGAGTACCAATTCACCCCCACCGGACTGCGCAAGCGCATGTCCGAAGGAAGTTGACCACTAGCCACCGCAGGTTTCAACGAAATTCGTTTAGTCAGTTCACCCTCTCAACCAAAACAATGGCTCACCAATGCCTCTACCATATTTTACTGCTACCCATCACGGCTGTGGCAGTCAGCCGAGAGCCAGAGGGGATGGGAGAGTGTTAGTTTTTACAGGTCATAATACTACCCCTCACTAAGCGTTGACGGTACGACTGACCATCACCTTATAAGGGAAAATAAACTTAATTCTAGGTATCATGGTTTTACGTTGGAAGTTAAGAATAAGAGTTGGAAATAAAAATTAAAATCCTAAATCAAATATCAGAAATTATAAATTAAACAATTAAGAAATTAACAATCAGAAATTAAAGAATTAAAAAAAAAAATTCTTTTCAGGTGATAATTCGGATTGAAGTGAGTAAAAATATAGACTGAAGTGAGTAAATAATATGGAGAGAGATGTTTAAGTAATATGTTCTGAGAGGGATTCTAGTGTCACAGTTACTCTATCCACATATTGAACGACAGTGCCGTACATTATAACTGAGGGCAAACTACAGGTCTCTAGGCATTAGTCAATCTGGTACACAGTCATAATTTCCATCACATGGAACAAAATCAAAGAAAAACAGACATAAAGTACACAAAAGAAAAGAACAGAACCAATAGTGAATAAATGCAAAAACACAGAGTACATATATGCAAAATGATCCATATGATTGTCCATCTGTCCATGCATAGATTGAATTGACGGGGCTTCTGTTCAAATACGATTTGGTGCAGGAAAATAGGGGTTTATCCTATTATTTGTTTCCGCGTATTTATCCTGCCGAAAGTTACTACTATGTCCCTCCAGTGTAAGGGGTTTCCATCCCCATGGTAGAGGGAATTTCCGGGGTAGCTTATGGTTGGTTCCTCTCTTCTCCACCATATCGTTTACATCGTAAAGCGCTCAACTAATTGGAGCTAAATTATTAGGGTAAATATTGATGCAATTCAATTCAAGCACTCAACGTATTTTTTCTACATAGGAGTGACGGAGTAAATATCGAATAAGGAAAAGCGAAGTAGTTTCAGATGTTCAAGTCCTTTAATAATAGTGCTGTGATATATATTTCAGTGACGACACTGGCCACACTGTTCTGTGTGAAAGTGTCGTGTCATCGTCAGACAGCTTGTTACATAATAAGGTTATGTTTCCGAGGCAATCCAAATTGGATCGACATGGGAACGGATGAATGGCGTGTTTTGGGGTTTTTCATCCGCTCCCTTGTGAGTACCAATTCACCCACACCGGCCTGCGCAAGCGCATGTCCGAAGGAAGTTGACCACTTGCCACCGCAGATTTCAACGAAATTCGTTTAGTCAGTTCACCCTCTCAGCCAAAACAATGGCCCACCAATGCCTGTACCATATTTTACTGCTATCAATCACGGCTGTGGCAGTCAGTCTATATATATATATAATATATATATATTTATGTATATATATATATATATATAAAGAATCTTGCTAAACAAATTCAGAAACGAAATATATATATATATATATATATATATATATATATATATATATATATATATATATATATATATATATATAGGAACCAGTAAGACCCCGACAGCTGAGCTCAAGCCGTTTCGACGGCTAATTCTGGACTAAATTAGTCCAGAATTAGCCGTCGAAACGGCTTGAGCTCAGCTGTCGGGGTCTTACTGGTTCCTATTACCCACTCTACTACCTCAAGTATTGAGTACTTTGGTGCGTTATGGTCCACCTGGTTCCTTACCACATTTCCTTCGTTATATATATATATATATATATATATATATATATATATATATATATATATATATATATATATATATATATATATATATATATATATATATATTTATATATATATATATATATATATATTTATATATATATATATTTATATATATATATAAATACTGTAGTAAAAGTTAGGCGGAAATATCCATGGGTAAGTGCACCCAGTCCATAGGTATACAGAGTATGTACCATTTTTTTAGAATTACAAAATCAAAATCAAAATTTCAACCCATTCACGTAGGCGGTATATCTTTCTAGTATCTACCGCCTACATGAATATGTCGACATTTTGTCAACTTTGTAATTCTCAAACATGGTATATACTCTCACAATTATCTTCAGATAAGCACTGCCTCAACACACGGCTTGATTGCTTTGGCGGTTGTCTCCATGAGAAGTAGTATATTTTGTGTAAATGGCTTAGGCCTGACTAACAGGTCTAGAATTATACTTTGATTTACTGACTCTTCTGTATATCAGGGAAATTGGATCCTTTGAATCAGCTAGAGAAAAATTACTTTTCTTTCTTCTACTCTTATTCTAGCTTGACTATGGTCTCTTAAGACTTACCTCCTTTGATCTTACCTTGTAATTAAAAAAATACCCTTTTTCTAAATAATTTCGAAATTACCTGCCTTTGTTTAAACTCTTATGATATATTCCTAAAAAGAAAGCACAATCAACTCCAGATGACCATTTTTATTTTCATTTATTTTATGACAGACTTAACGAGTTGGGTGGGGTTCAGAACTCAACGAGACTTGAGTACCTGTTTATGTCACTGTTGTAATTATATATATATATATATATATATATATATATATATAGCGAAAACCAACCAAACAGTGAGTGTGTTCTGTTATTATTTCTGACAATATTATTACAACAATATAACCCTCCCCAAGCATAACAATATTTGACACACGATTTCCTATCAAAAACCTTGCAAAACATATATATATATATATGTGAATATATATATATATATATATATATATACATATATATATATATATATATATATATATATATATATATATATATATATATATATATACACGGGTGTGTATAGAAGATTATATTAATAACAGGAATTCCAACTTTGTCTGATTTACTCGTTTTATTTACAATCCTTTAAAATTATAATGGTATTAGAATGAAATACTATGGTAGAATATTAAATGTTAAGTGTTAATTGAACCTGAATATGAACCTGAAGATTGCGAAAGCATGAAAGTACTTGCTCAATTAACACTTAACATTTAATATTCTACCATAGTATTTCATTCTAATACCATTATAATTTTAAAGGATTCTAAATAAAACGAGTAAATCAGATGGAATGCCTTTTATTAATATATATATATATATAAAGCATATGGATATAAACATATATGTGAGAATATATATATTTAGGCATCATGAGTGTACACATATACACCTTTCATATGCACATGCATCCATATAGGGAACTCTTGCTTATATCAACACACATACATGCATACGCACGGACATGCATACACCATACCACACATATATCCAGACACATACACAAAGAGACACATACACAGACACACATACAGAGAGACACACAAACACAGAGACACGCATACACAGAGACACACATACACAGAGACACACATTTACACAGAGACACACATACAGAAACACACATACACAGAGACACATACACAGAGACACACATACAAAGAGACACACACATATACAGAGACACAACTCCTCCACAGAATAGAGTTCAATAAGTGAATTTTCGTATGATGTGAAGAATCACGATCTCTTAACCTGAGCGATATCGCTCTCCGGTTGGCAATTTCAACTGTAGGGTAGGCGCTGAGCAACCGATCAGAAAATGGTGGGTGATTGGAAATTTTAAGTATTAGGAAGGTATTTGAAGATATATATATATTTTTTTTGTCGATCGACTTTCGTCAAATCGGACCGAGGAAACAATGTTTCCGTTGGTCTTTCCAATTGCTAATACTACTTATCGGTCGCAACTCCAGGTAGAAGGAGCAACGAGAAATA
>OZ024752.1:26432020-26447020 GCA_964016885.1 Eledone cirrhosa
GCACCCCGCCACCAACCCCAGCGCCACCAGCACCCCGCCACCAACCCCAGCACCCCGCCACCTACCCCAGCACCCCCAGCACCCCACCACCAAGCCCAGCACCCCCAGCACCTCCATCACCCCGCCACCATTCCTAGCACCCCCCACCCCCCAGCACCCCGCCAACAACCCCAGCACCCCACCCCCACCCAGCACCCCGCCAACAACCCCAGCACCTCGCCACTAACCCCAGCACCATCATCACCTTAGTGGTTAAAGCCATCTCCTTTTGCCACTACTAACATCACCACCAATACCACTACAGCTACAACCAATACCATCGCTATGACCGATACCACTACTATTGCCACCAATGTTAATACTAATAACTATTTTTACTTTTGGCACAAGCCCAGCAATTATCCCAGTGCATTACTGGTACTTTATTTTATCGACCCCGTAAGGATGAAAGGTAAAGTTAACCTCGGCGGGATTTGAACTCAGATCATAAAGGGACGTAACTCTATGCGTCAAAGCATATGGCGTCCGACTCTCTACCGATACTGCCAATCCACAGGAGTCACCTTGTTCACAAACCTTGCTAGAAATAGCAGCTAAATTTCCATGAATTCCCACCATAGGGCAAAACATGATTCTTGGTTGTTTGGAGCTGAAATATCTGTCAACAGGGGTCTTCTTAATCATGGCTGACCTGGTGCTACACATCGACATTAACAGTGCTATCCCCAGTACCAATACCATCAATATCAATACTAACATCACTAAACACCACCATTAATACCATCAAAGCCTCCACCAACATTACTAGGACTAATACCACCAACATCACCAATAACACCACCAACATCACCAATACCACCAACACCACCAATAACACCATCAACACCACCAACACCACCAATAACACCATCAACATCACCAACATCACCAATACCACCAACACCACCAATAACACCATCAACACCACCAACACCACCAATAACACCATCAACACCACCAACACCACCAATAACACCACCAATACCACCAACACCACCAATAACACCATCAACACCACCAACACAACCAATAACACCATCAATACCACCAACACCACCAATAACACCATCAACACCACCAACACCACCAATAACACCAACAATACCACCAACACCACCAATAACACCATCAACACCACCAACACCACCAATAACACCATCAACACCACCAACACCACCAATAACACCATCAACATCACCAACACCACCAATAACACCATCAATACCACCAACACCACCAATAACACCATCAACACCACCAACACCACCAATAACACCACTAACACCACCACTAACACCACCAACACCACCACTAACACCACCAACACCACCACTAACACCACTAACACCACCAACACCACCACTAACACCACCAACACCACCACTAACACCACTAACACCACTAACACCACTAACACCACCAACACCACCACTAACACCACCAACACCACCACTAACACCACTAACACCACCAACACCACCACTAACACCACTAACACCACTAACACCACTAACACCACCACTAACACCACCAACACCACCACTAACACCACCAACACCACCACTAACACCACTAACACCACCAACACCACCACTAACACCACTAACACCACCAACACCACCACTAACACCACCAACACCACCACTAACACCACTAACACCACTAACACCACCAACACCACCACTAACACCACCAACACCACCACTAACACCACTAACACCACCAACACCACCACTAACACCACCAACAACACCACTAACACCACCAACACCACCACTAACACCACCAACACCACCACTAACACCACCAACACCACCAACACCACCAACACCACCACTAACACCACCAACACTACCACTAACACCACCAACACCACCAACACCACCAACACCACCACTAACACCACCAACACCACCAACACCACCAACACCACCACTAACACCACTAACACCACCAACACCACCACTAACACCACCAACACCACCACTAACACCACCAACACCACCAACACCACCAACACCACCACTAACACCACTAACACCACCAACACCACCAACACCACCAACACCACCACTAACACCACCAACACCACCACTAACACCACTAACACCACCAACACCACCACTAACACCACCAACACCACCACTAACACCACTAACACCACCAACACCACCACTAACACCACTAACACCACCAACACCACCACTAACACCACCAACACCACCACTAACACCACCAACACCACCACTAACACCACTAACACCACCAACACCACCACTAACACCATCAACACCACCACTAACACCACCAACACCACCACTAACACCACTAACACCACCAACACCACCACTAACACCATCAACACCACCACTAACACCACTAACACCACCAACACCACCACTAACACCACCAACACTACCACTAACATTGTCAATACCAGCACCACCAAAACCACCGGCAACAAGACTACAGCTTTCTTCACCAACACTCCCACCACCACTATCATCACAATCACCATCACAACCACCACAACCACAACCACAACCACCACCACCAGCAGCACCAACAGCACCACCACCATTAAATGACTTAAATTTTGTGGCATTTTAAGCGCTTCGCCAAACATGATCTAACAAGTCAATGAGGACATTCTAGCTCTCTCTTTCCAAACCTCTCCCCCCCTGTATCCCCCTCTCCACTCCTCCCCTTCCTCCTCCCACCCACCTCCCTCCCCGACTCATCTATGCCCCCCCCCCTGTACCATCCATTTCCCCCAGTTGCAGTCCGTCCTAACTCCTTCTTCCCATGTCCGTATCCACCTCTGTCACCACCAGCAACACCACCAGCAGAAACACTAGCAGCAGCCCTATCAACACATCTACCACCACCACTATCACCACCACCACTACCACCACCACTACCGCCACCACTATCACTACCACCACCACACCAACATCACATCTACCACCACCACTATCACCACCACCATCACCAGTACCACCACCACTACCACCACCACTATCACCACCACCACTACCACCACTACTACCGCCACCACTATCACTACCACCACCACACCAACATCACATCTACCACCACCACTATCACCACCACCATCACCAGTACCACCACCACTACCGCCACCACTATCACCACCACCACTACCACCACCACTACCGCCACCACTATCACTACCAGCACCACACCAACACCACATCTACCACCACCACTATCACAACCACCACCACTACCACCACCACTACTGCCACCACTATCACTACCACCACCACACCAACACCACATCTACCACCACCACTAACACCACCACCACCACCACCACCACCACCACCACCACCACCACCACCACCACCACCACCACTACCAACACCACCACCACTACCAACACTACCACCACTGCTATCACCACACCACCACCACCACCATCAATACCACCACCACACCAACACCACCACCACTACCAACACCACCACCACTACCACCACCACACCACCACCACCACCACCACTACCAACACCACCACCACTACTATCACCACACCACCACCACCACCACCACCAATACCACCACCACACCACCACCACCACCACCACCACACACCACACACCACCACCACCACCACCACTACCACCACCACACCAACACCACCACCACTACCACAACCACACCAACATCACCACCACTACCACCACCACCACACAACCACCACCACCACACCACCACCACTACCAACACCACCACCACACCAACACCACCACCACTACCAACACCACCACCACTACCAACACTACCACCACTGCTATCACCACCACCACCACCACCACCATCAATACCACCACCACACCAACACCACCACCACCACCACACCAACACCACCAACACCACCACCACCACCAACACCACCACCACTACCACCACCACCACCACACCACCATCAATTTATTATCCACCTCACCGGGTCTAGCTCGACTTTACAATATTGGAGATGATAGGTGTTGGTGTGTTATGTTACAACCCGGAGAAAAGCTCCACATTGCGATAATCTGTCATAATCTGTCGAAAACCATTGGAATAAAACCTTTTGCTCCCCCCTCTCTCTCTCACCTTATCTATCTATCTATCTATCTATCTATCTATCTATCTATCTATCTATCTATCTATTATCTATCTATCTATCTATCTATCTATCTATCTATCTATCTATCTATCTATCTATCATCTCACGCTAGTGAGGAAGGACGAGAACAAGGGGGACGATATAAATAATTTCAGGCCCATAACTCTGCTAAATACAGAGTTACAGATTTTGGCCAAGGTGCTAGCAAAGAGGTTGGCGCTTGTCGTGGGCAACCTGGTGGGAGATGCGCAGACATGTGCTATCCCGCCCAGGTCCATCCACGACAACCTCCACCTCATGCGATACATCATAGAGAGGGTTGGCAACGTACCCGGCTTTGGTGGGGCACTGATCAACTTGGATCAATCTAAGGCGTTCGATAGGGTCGACCATGGTTACCTGGATGCGGTGCTAGCGGCGGCAGGCTTCAGACCCGTTTTCAGGGGCTGGATCAATGCCATGCACAGCAGCCGCATCTGCTCTAGGGTCAAGGTGAACGGCTACCTCTCGGAGTCGTTCGAAATCGCGCGGTCCATCCGACAAGGGTGCCCTCTCTCCTCCCTTCTGTATGTAATGACTCTAGAGCCACTGCTGTGGAAGTTGGAGTTGTTGCAGGGCATCTCGTTGGAACCGGGATTGCGGAAAGCGGTGTCGGCCTACGCCGACGACGTAACAGTAATGGTGTCGACGGCCTCGGAAATCGGGGCGATCGGCACCTTACTGGAGGAGTACGAAAGGTTTACAGGGGCTAAGCTGAACCGGGACAAGTCGATCGGTCTGCAACTCGGCACGTGGAGGGGCAGATCGATGCCCTCCGATGGCGTCGTCGGGCGCTGGACGGAGGGCCCGGTGAAGTTGCTCGGGGTCTGGTTCGGACCAGACCTCCAGGTGGAGAAGAACTGGGGTGAGGTAACGAACAGGGTGTTTGCACTGACCCAGAAGTGGGCCGAGTGCAAACTGTCCCTGAAAGGTCGGGCGGAGGTGGCGAACACTTATATAGCGTCCGTCATCTACTACCGCCTGACCGTTGTGCCTTGCCCAAGGGAAACGCTCGCCAAAATGGAGCGCGCACTCTTCCAATTCCTTTGGAAGAAGCGGGCTCCTATGGTGAGGAGATCCATCTGCTGTCAACACCCTTCGAAAGGAGGGCTGGGGATGCCGTGGCTAATGATACGTAAACACGCATTAAGGCTACGGAACCTCCAGGTATTCCTCACCGGTCAACCGGTGTGGGCCCCGTTTGTGAGGCGAGCCTTTCCCAGAGTCGTCTCACTCACCGAGCTGCAATCCTGGGTCAAGCAAAGACTGAGAAAACTGGGCGCCTGGCACACCGAGTGTGCCCAGGCGCTCACGGCTCTCTGGCAGGCGGACCCGGCTGTCAGTGGAGAATCCACCTCGTCATTCTATAGAGGGCTGGTGGTTAGCAGGTGCGACGACGCCCTCGGAGAAGCCCTAGGCATGGAGGAAGACGAACTGAACAACCTGTTCGGTAGGACATTCAGCCCGGGACCCATGGATAACTTCCAGAGGTCCCTGGCCTGGCAGTGCTACCGAGGGGCTCTGCCCGTTTGAGAAAGGCTTTACAGACACGGGCGCCCGGGTAGGGACCCCTCGAAAAAGATCTGTCCCAGATGCGTGTGCGACGAGGAAACCGTTGCACACGCTTTGGTACACTGCTCGGGCGTTGCCGATCTGTGGGGCTATGTCGAACAACTGCTGTCAAGGGTGGGACCGATCCGGTTGACCACCGAGTCTATTGTAACGATCAAGCCGCCCCCTCTTCAAAAACGAACGAGAGGCGGTGTTTCTGTGCGTAATAGCCAAAGAGGTTGTATGGTGGACGCGTCTGAAAGGACTGAGGTCAGACACCTTTCTCTCTGGCCAACAACTGGTCCATTTCCTCCGATATCATTTCGGAAGAAGGATCAGAATGGAGAGAGAGGTGCTGCACCCCAGCCGTTTTTATGAAAGATGGGTGAAAGTGGCGAGAATGGCCCGTGTGAATGGGCCTTCACTCTACATCAGACTATTGGTGAGGAAGATGAAAGACCAAGGGAGCACCCCCTCTCTGTGCTCCTGAGGTGAAGGGTTGCACACTTTTTTTCGGGGGTGTGTGCGTCCCCCCAAGGCGCCTCTTCCTTATTGAGGATTTTGTTACAAAATTTATTTTGTTATATTTTATTTTATTTTTATACTTTTATATCTTGTTATTGCCTCCTCCATATTGAGGACGCCTTTACATGTAAACTCCCCCCTTTGTACTTGTCCCACTTTTGATGCCCTGGTGGCAAATAAAAAGAAAGTTATCTATCTATCTATCTATCATCTATCTATCTATCATCTATCATCTATCATCTATCTATCTATCTATCTATCTATCTATCTATCTATCATCTATCTATCTATCTATCATCTATCTATCTATCTATCTATCTATCTATCTATCTATCACCTATCATCTATCTATCTATCTATCTATCTATCTATCTATCTATCTATCTATAATCTATCTATCATCTATCTATCTATCTATCTATCTATATATCTATCTATCTATCTATCTATCTATCTATCTATCTATCTATCTATCTATCTACCTATCGACGCGCTCGGTGAAACTCTAGGCGTGGAGGAAGATGAACTGGCCAGTCTGTTCGGTAGGACCTTCCGCCCGGGACCGATGGACAACTTCCAAAAGTCGCTGGCCTGGCAGTGCTACCGAGGAGCTCTACCAGTTCGAGACAAGCTCTACAGACATGGGCGCCCGGGCAGGGACCCTGCAAAAAAGATCTGTCCGAGGTGCGTGCGAGACGAAGAAACCGTCGCGCACGCATTCATACACTGCCCGGACGTCACTGACCTGTGGGGCTATGTAGAACGACTATTGTCGCGGGTGGGACCAATCCGGTTGACCACCGAGTCCATTGTCATGATCAAACCGCCACCCTCCTTCAAAAACGAAGGAGAGGCGGTTTTCCTTTGTGTGATAGCTATGGCGAAAGAGGTTGTATGGTGGACAAGGTTGAAAGGGCTGAGGTCAGACACCTTTCTCTCCGGCCAACAACTGATTCTTTTTTTCAAATACCACTTTGGAAGAAGAATCAGGATGGAGAGAGAGGTGCTGTACCCCAGCAAGTTTTATGAAAGGTGGGTGAAAGTGGCGAGAATGGCCCGAGTGAATGGGCCTTCTCTCTATATCAGCCTGTAGGTTGAGGAAAAGGAGGAGGAGAGGAAAGGAGTACAAGCTCTTCGTACTCCTGGAGATGAGGGTTGCACATTTTTTTCGGGGGTCTGTGTTACCCATATAAACTGTCTCCCTCTATTGGGGAAAATCGACTAACTTTTAAATTCCATCTGTGATAACATTTTACACGTTTTTATTGTATGTAAACTTCCCCCTTTGTATTTGTCCCCTTCTTTTGTGCCCCTGTGGCTAATAAAGAAATATATCTATCTATCTATCTATCTATCTATCTATCTATCTATCTATCTATCTATCTACCTATCGACGCGCTCGGTGAAACTCTAGGCGTGGAGGAAGATGAACTGGCCAGTCTGTTCGGTAGGACCTTCCGCCCGGGACCGATGGACAACTTCCAAAAGTCCCTGGCCTGGCAGTGCTACCGAGGAGCTCTACCAGTTCGAGACCAGCTCTACAGACATGGGCGCCCGGGCAGGGACCCTGCAAAAAAGATCTGTCCGAGGTGCGTGCGAGACGAAGAAACCGTCGCGCACGCATTCATACACTGCCCGGGCGTCACTGACCTGTGGGGATATGTAGAACGACTATTGTCGCGGGTGGGACCAATCCAGTTGACCACCGAGTCCATTGTCATGATCAAACCGCCACCCTCCTTCAAAAACGAAGGAGAGGCGGTTTTCCTTTGTGTGATAGCTATGGCGAAAGAGGTTGTATGGTGGACAAGGTTGAAAGGGCTGAGGTCAGACACCTTTCTCTCCGGCCAACAACTGATTCTTTTTTTCAAATACCACTTTGGAAGAAGAATCAGGATGGAGAGAGAGGTGCTGTACCCCAGCAAGTTTTATGAAAGGTGGGTGAAAGTGGCGAGAATGGCCCGAGTGAATGGGCCTTCTCTCTATATCAGCCTGTAGATTGAGGAAAAGGAGGAGGAGAGGAAAGGAGTACAAGCTCTTCGTACTCCTGGAGATGAGGTTTGCACATTTTTTTCGGGGGTATGTGTTACCCATATAAACTGTCTCCCTCTATTGGGGAAAATCGACTAACTTTTAAATTCCATCTGTGATAACATTTTACACGTTTTTATTGTATGTAAACTTCCCCCTTTGTATTTGTCCCCTTCTGTTGTGCCCCTGTGGCTAATAAAGAAATATATCTATCTATCTATCTACCTATCGACGCGCTCGGTGAAACTCTAGGCGTGGAGGAAGATGAACTGGCCAGTCTGTTCGGTAGGACCTTCCGCCCGGGACCGATGGACAACTTCCAAAAGTCCCTGGCCTGGCAGTGCTACCGAGGAGCTCTACCAGTTCGAGACAAGCTCTACAGACATGGGCGCCCGGGCAGGGACCCTGCAAAAAAGATCTGTCCGAGGTGCGTGCGAGACGAAGAAACCGTCGCGCACGCATTCATACACTGCCCGGGCGTCACTGACCTGTGGGGATATGTAGAACGACTATTGTCGCGGGTGGGACCAATCCAGTTGACCACCGAGTCCATTGTCATGATCAAACCACCACCCTCCTTCAAAAACGAAGGAGAGGCGGTTTTCCTTTGTGTGATAGCTATGGCGAAAGAGGTTGTATGGTGGACAAGGTTGAAAGGGCTGAGGTCAGACACCTTTCTCTCCGGCCAACAACTGATTCTTTTTTTCAAATACCACTTTGGAAGAAGAATCAGGATGGAGAGAGAGGTGCTGTACCCCAGCAAGTTTTATGAAAGGTGGGTGAAAGTGGCGAGAATGGCCCGAGTGAATGGGCCTTCTCTCTATATCAGCCTGTAGATTGAGGAAAAGGAGGAGGAGAGGAAAGGAGTACAAGCTCTTCGTACTCCTGGAGATGAGGGTTGCACATTTTTTCGGGGGTATGTGTTACCCATATAAACTGTCTCCCTCTATTGGGTAAAATCGACTAACTTTTAAATTCCATCTGTGATAACATTTTACACGTTTTTATTGTATGTAAACTTCCCCCTTTGTATTTGTCCCCTTCTTTTGTGCCCCTGTGGCTAATAAAGAAATATATCTATCTATCTATCTATCTATCTATCTATCTACAGACATGGGACCCTGCAAAAAAGATCTGTCCGAGGTGCGTGCGAGACGAAGAAACCGTCGCGCACGCATTCATACACTGCCCGGGCGTCACTGACCTGTGGGGCTATGTAGAACGACTATTGTCGCGGGTGGGACCAATCCAGTTGACCACCGAGTCCATTGTCATGATCAAACCGCCACCCTCCTTCAAAAACGAAGGAGAGGCGGTTTTCCTTTGTGTGATAGCTATGGCGAAAGAGGTTGTATGGTGGACAAGGTTGAAAGGGCTGAGGTCAGACACCTTTCTCTCCGGCCAACAACTGATTCTTTTTTTCAAATACCACTTTGGAAGAAGAATCAGGATGGAGAGAGAGGTGCTGTACCCCAGCAAGTTTTATGAAAGGTGGGTGAAAGTGGCGAGAATGGCCCGACTGAATGGGCCTTCTCTCTATATCAGCCTGTAGATTGAGGAAAAGGGGGAGGAGAGGAAAGGAGTACAAGCTCTTCGTACTCCTGGAGATGAGGGTTGCACATTTTTTTCGGGGGTATGTGTTACCCATATAAACTGTCTCCCTCTATTGGGGAAAATCGACTAACTTTTAAATTCCATCTATGATAACATTTTACACGTTTTTATTGTTTGTAAACTTCCCCCTTTGTATTTGTCCCCTTCTTTTGTGCCCCTGTGGCTAATAAAGAAATATATCTATCTATCTATCTATCTATCTATCTATCTATCTATCTATCTATCTATCTATCTATCTATATTAATCTAGCTGTCGTCTGTTCTACAGTGTGTATGTCATTCACTTCGCACAGAAGTTTTGTTCAAATTTATTGAGGAAATTTTGTGAGTTCAAACTTAATTTTGATACAATTGTGTAGCTTGACCCTCCGTCTGAACTGTCAGGCGGTGGGTCAGCTCATCTTTACCCCTCCTAGAGGTGAAAAACCTGTTTTAAAAATGTTTGTGTAAAAAATTTCAATCGTCTAACAGAAATGTTAAACGCAGCGAACGAAAATAGTGGTGGGGGGACAGCGGTAAGAGTTGTAAGCTCGCACGCTTTAGTCCTCCCTTCCTTCCCAACTAACGTCATAGAGAAGGAAGGAAAAATTAAAATAAAAACAGACGAATCTGCGGAGAAAAAATTAAATGACGAAAACACAAATCTGGACTTGGATTCCAACAACGAAAAAAAAAAATTTGAAAAATTGCATGACAATACTAATAACACAAACAAAGACACAACAAACACAAAAATAACAGTTGAAAATAACACCATATCAGAAAACAAAGCAGACGACAAGATTTCATTTGCACAGAAAACAAAGAAATCTTTGACTTATATAGCGGAAAACATTTCAGATGTGGTACGAAGGATCACGGACGCCAAACAATACATAAGTGAAGGAGAGAATGGTATTTTATCCGTAAAAATGCCTCAAGAATTCACGAAAGACATTGAAAGCCGAACGGTCAAGTTTCGGACCATCAACAACAGTACAAAAAAACCTGAACAGCCTTCTCAAGCAGATATCAAAACAGTACTCACAGAAGTACTTAATGAAACCACTTTCATAAGAAAAGACAGACTGTATGGAAGCCTAGCAATTATCATGAAGAACGAATCGGCGGCAAAAAAATGTGCTTTGACACCGATTCGTTCGAAAAATTTCACCTTTTATCCATCTTATATGGTGAAAAGAACTCAACGCATATGGTTGGATGCAATGATGCCAGATGTGGACTACTGCTGGCTCATAGCTGGCTTCATCGATCCAGTGAATGACAACGTGATTTCCATTGGGAAAACCACAGGCAATGCGTTCAGTGGAACAGGTATAGAGCTGGTAGTACAAATGAAGCCTGAACGCATCGCCCAAATACCCGACAGAATCCTATTAGAGGACCACGGGTATATAAACATTAGCGTGGAGGGGAGAAGGCCGTCCTGCCATATCTGTGCAGGCAGAGGGCACCTGAAGGCCGCTTGTCCCCAACTCAACAAAAAGAAAACCCTGCTACCAACACCAGCTCCACCACCACCACCATAACAGATAAACAAACAACAAAACTCAGTCCCACCCAACCCGTCCCTCAGTAAAACCACACCACCACAACACAAACAGTCACAACACATTACCCCAAAACAAAATACAGGCCCACCCAACCTCTCACTCAATAAAACAACACAACCACCGCAGACACAACACACAACACAGTCTAACATAGTGACATCCATCTCCCCCACAAAGAAAACCAACACGGAAACATTACCAGCAAACATACCTCTTCCCTCCAACACTGAAGATAACCCAACGAATTCGGAGGAAGAAACGGAGTCCTTCAGACAGATTAAAAGGAAAAAAAGAAAACATGTGCAAAACACACAAGGACAAACAACCCCCACCCAAATCTCAACACAATCCAACAAAACAGAAAACACCCCTCCAGCAACAAACAAAACCAAACCTGCCCCTCCCCTCTTCGAAACACTCACACCATCGGAAAAAAAGACATTACACTATACTTACATCAACAGAAACAATAATAAATTAAATGAGCTCATATACAATAATCCTTCGGTACAAACCGAAGGTGTAAACTTTGTTTCGTCAGAAAACTACCCACATTTAAAACTAATAAAGATCCCAATGAACCTCTACCAAAAACTAAAAAAGGATTTTAAGGAGGACGTAGGACCACCCTCTGTCAAACCCATAAACCGCGTCCTACTAAAAAGCTTTCCCCCTCCCCTTCCCCTCCCCAACACAACTCCAAACACCCCAACCCCACCACACACTGACGACCCCACACCACCACAAGACACCCCTTCACCCAACACCCCCGACCCCATGGAAGTCGTGCAACCCGAACCCCGGGAAGCGGAAAGGTAGGTCTCTACACTCTCCTTTGGCTCTGCCGCCCACATGGATGTGTTAAGAGTAGGATGTTTGAATGCACGTGGCCTGGGCTCAACATGGAAGCAAGCAAAGCTTCTAAATGACCTCAGGTCATGTAGTATAAATGTAATGGTTATCTGTGAGACTCGAATCAGCGTCGTGCGGCAGCTGGCCCCCACCTTCGATGACTTTGAGGTGCATGCATCTCTCTGTCAACCTGGAGGTGGGGGTGGGGTTGTCGTACTGCTGCAAAAACACCTGGGTCTTGCCATACAGGTTGTGCACTCGGACCCGGAGGGTCGTTTGTTGGTGCTAGACGTTGGCAGTAGTGAAAGTGCGGCCTTGAAACTGGTCGCCGTCTACTCCCCTTTCGGAGCTGAACGGTCCGACTTCTTCCAGCGTTTAGAGACTTTTCTGGGAACGTCGCGTTCCCTGCTTCTAGCGGGGGATTGGAATGACATCCTGGATGCACGTTGGGACTATGCAGGAGCATGTCCTAATAGAGGGGGGTGTAACAGCCTCAAGGGGTTACTCGACCGTTTTAACTTGGTCGATAGATATCGACTAGATTTTCCAACTGTGCCTACCTGGACTTGGAGAAACCACAGTGGTCAATCTAGATCGTACTTAGATAGATTCTTAGTTAGAAGTAAGGATAGGGACATATTAAGCTGTCCAGAAATGCGCACGGTTGGCTACACGGATCACAAATTAGTGACCTGCGTGGTCAATCTCGAGAAAACACATAGACAGGGTCCCGGTTACTGGAAACTTAATTTGTCTTTACCGGCAAAAGAGACTTACAGAAACCGGATTAGCAGATTAGTTAAGGAGAGGTTGACGGGTGCAATCGTCAACAACCGATGGTGGGAATCTCTCAAAAGAGAGATTAGAACAGAATCAATAAGTTATAGCAAGATGTTAGCTGCCGATAGGAATAGAAACGAGAAAGAATTAACAGGTAAATTAGAAGAGGCAATCAAGAGCGAATATGTGGCCAGAGTGCTGGCATCGAGGACGGCCTTGAACCAGTTTTTCGATGCAAAGCACGAAGGCTGCGTCATTCGAAGTAAAATACGTGCTCTAGGTAATGAGGGGGCCAAAGCCGTTGGATGGGCCCGCGTGACAGAAGCTAAGAGTGGAAATCGATCCACCATCCGGTCGTTGCAAGACGAAGATGGACGGGTGATCCGGGAGCCTAAGCAGATGTGCGAGGCCTTTCAAAGGCACTTTGCCCGATTGTTCGGGGGAGGCGAGGGTCCGGGCGGGGGCGTGGATTTCGGTCCATACCTCGACGGCCTGCCGCGTCTCTCGAGCGAAGAGGCAGAGTCCTGCGAGGGACCAATCTCGGCTGATGAGATCGGAGATGCGCTGAGCCAATGCAGCAGACGCAAATCTCCAGGTCTCGATGGTATACCTTATGAACTTTATTTAGCAATGCCGATCTTCTTCTCCGAACTCCTCGAAGCGGTCTACTGCAATTGGCAGCAGAACGGGGCAATTCCTTGTTCTGTAGCCAAGGGCGTAGTCACGCTGGTGAGGAAGGACGAGAACAAGGGGGATAGTATAAATAATTTTCGGCCCATAACCCTGCTAAACACAGAGTTAAAGATTTTGGCCAAGGTGTTAGCAAAGAGGTTGGCGCTTGTCGTGGGTGGCCTGGTGGGAGATGCGCAGACATGTGCTATCCCATCCAGGTCCATTCACGATAACCTCCACCTCATGCGATACATCATAGAGAGGGTTGGCAACGTACCCGGCTTTGGTGGGGCCCTGATCAACTTGGATCAGTCTAAGGCCTTCGATAGGGTCGACCATGGTTACCTGGATGCGGTGCTAGCGGCGGCTGGGTTCGGTCCTGTTTTCAGAGGCTGGATCACTGCCCTACATAGCAACCACATCTGTTCTAGGATCAAGGTGAACGGCTACCTTTCGAAGCCGTTCGAAATCACACGATCCATTCGACAGGGGTGCCCTCTCTCCTCCCTTCTGTACGTATTGACTCTCGAGCCTTTACTGAGGAAGTTGGAGTTGTTGCAGGGTATCCCCCTGGAACCAGGATTGAGCAAAGCGGTGTCGGCCTACACCGATGACGTAACAGTAATGGTATCAACCGACTCGGAGATCGAGGCGATCGGTACCTTACTGGAGGAGTACGAAAGGTTGTCAGGAGCGAAACTGAACCGGGAAAAATCCATCGGGCTGCAACTCGGAACGTGGAGAGGCAGACCGATGCCTCCTGACGGTGTCGTCGGACACTGGACGGAGGGCCCGGTAAAGTTGCTTGGGGTCTGGTTTGGACCGGACCTCCAGGTGGAAAAGAACTGGAACGAGGTTACGAACAAGGTGTTTGCACTAACCCAGAAATGGGCCAAGTGTAAGCTGTCCCTAAAAGGCCGGGCGGAGGTGGCGAACATTTACATAGCGTCCGTCACTTACTACCGCCTGACTGTCGTGCCTTGCCCTAAGGAAACACTCACCACCATGGAACGCATGCTCTTCCAATTTCTTTGGAAGAAGCGTCCTCCTATGGTGAGAAGATCCATCTGCTGCCAACAACCTTCGAAAGGAGGGCTGGGGATGCCGTGGTTGATGATGCGTAGGCACGCATTAAGGCTACGGCACCTACAGGTATTCCTCACTGGTCAACCGGTGTGGGCTCCGTTCGTGGAACGAGCCTTTCCGAGA
>OZ024752.1:26452020-26472020 GCA_964016885.1 Eledone cirrhosa
CAAATCCCGCCGAGGTTAACTTTGCCTTTCATCCTTACGGGGTCGATAAAATAAAGTACCAGTAATGTACTGGGTATTTGCTGGCCTTGTGCCAAAAGTAGAAACAATTATAATATGGTTTCCAATTTAGGCAAAAGGCCAGCAATTCTGGGGGAGGGGAAACCCCACTAAATGTTAGTAGGGTGGTCGATTGGCAGTATCGTTAGTGCGACGGACACCATGATTTGCAGCATACGGCCCTTTACGGTCTGAGTTCAAATCTCGCCGAGGTTAGCTTTGCCTTAATCCTTACGAGGTGGATAAAATAAAGTACCAGTAATATACTGGGGTCGATTTGTCGACTTTCCTCTCCTAAAATTGTTGGCCTTGTGCCTCAAGTAAAAATCATTATTATTGTTGTTGGATTGGCAGTATCGGTAGAGGGTTGGACGCCATGCTTTGCAGCATAGAGTTACGGCCATTTACGGTCTGAGTTCAAATCCCGCCGAGGTTAACTTTGCCTTTCATCCTTACGGGGTCGATAAAATAAAGTACCAGTAATACACTGGGTTAATTGCTGGCCTTGCCAAAAGTGGACACAATTGATTATTAAAAAACTGCTGTTAATGTCGCCATTGAAGCCATTCTTAGCTACGGCTGTTGTTGTTGTTGTTGTTCCTGTTATAGCTGATAAGCTTGTTTTGTTGATATTACCAACCTATTTGTGTATCATACCATTATTGCTCGTTTATTATTGCTGAATTTGTTGTAGTTGTTGTCATTGTTGTTGCTAATCTTGTGCTTATGTGTATTGATGTTTGTGTCGTTGTTGTTGTTGTTGTTGATGGTGTTGGTGGTGGTGATGGTGGTGGTGGTTGTGCTGGTGGTGATGGTGGTAGTGGTCCTGTTGGTTTTGTTTTGCCATTGCTGTTATTGTTGTTTTTGTTGCCATCGTCGTTGTCGTTATTGTTGTCGTTGTTGTTGTTTATTGTTGCAGTTGTTGATATTGCTGTATCGTTATCGTTTTAGTAATTTTGTTTGTGTTTTTACTTGCTGTTACCATTATTGCTGTTGTTTATATAGTCATTATTAATATTAATAATGTTATTATTATTATTATTATTATTATTGACGAAAGTGGATGTACGTTTTTTGAAGCTCCGTGAGTAAGCAATTTTTGAGGATTAATTGTAGAGAATTGTTTATTTTTTGTACCGCTGAAGCATTATAAGACATTAATTTGTATCCTGTGAAGGAATAACTCATAATATTTGGGCCTTTTGGCCCAAATATTTGAACTTTATTTTGAAAAAAATAATAATTTTTTTCTCAAAAAAACATGGCGGAGCCACGCCCCCTAGAGGCGGGTCTGCTGTCGTGCAACGGCGACTTGAGCGTTGAGAGGAGAGGTGAGGCGAGGAGCGCCACCAGCACGAATGTGAGCAGCGACAGTGCCAGCACCAACGGGCCGAGCGGCGCGGAAGGTGGTAACAGCGACAACACCAACACCAACAAGCCGAACAGCGCAGAAGGTGGTAATAGCGAGAGCACCAACAAAACGAACAGCACAGAGAGTAATAGTAGCGACAGCAGCAGCACCAACAAGGCCAACAGCACAGAAGGTAACCACGACACAGGGGAGAACAACAACAGCAATAGCAGCAGCAACACCAACAAGAACAACAACAGTGACAACACCAACAAGAACACTTTCGCTGCTGTGGCAGCGGCTAAAAGGAGACCATGCTACAGCATCGACTTAACCAACAGAGAGGAAAAGTTGGCCCAGGCCTGGAAAATCATAAATCAAGAGCAGACCTGGGCAAACTTAACTGTCCCGGCAGAAGCCATTGAGGCAGTGGAAAAAAGAACGGTGCATTTCAGATGCATCTCAGTAGAGACAAAGAGGGCAGCGATAATCGCCCAAGCTGACATAGAAGCCGCACTGAAATACATCAGAGAGGACACAGACTTCATAGAGAGGGGCAGGCAATACGGCACCGTTTCGGTGCTGTTCAAGTCTGAAGCCCTCGCTGTGAAGCATTCAATGACCCCTTGCAAAACCAGCAAGGTCATAATGTACCCCTCCCACATGGGAAAACGAATAGCACGTGTGCGCATTCCCAGGATTCCACCAGGACTTGATATGTGGTGGCTCCTGGGTTGCGTAATCGTGGAAGGAACGGATACAGTCCCGGTAGAGGCAACGAGAACTGCCAGGGACGACTGGTCCGGGGTTGATCTGGAGATACTGCTCCAAATCAGACCCGAAAACGTAAAAACAATCCCGGACCACATCCGCCTCCAAAACGGGAGGGTGTTGCATATAATGACTGAGGGCAAAAGGCCGCATTGTTTCCTTTGTGGGGAAACGACACACTTGCGAGCCTTCTGCCCTCAACTGCCGAAAAGCGCAAGGGGTCGAAAGATTCCACTGCTGGCGACGCCGGGACAAGGACCACCAGCAACACCGTCAACAATGGAACCACCAAAATTGCACACCCAGGGGGGAAACGAGGAAAGCTCTCCCATTCCCCCTCCCCCCCAAAATACACACACGAACAAGAACATAAACACTCACTCAGACACAAACACGCTCACAGCCACAGACCCCTCATCCTCCAGCAGTGAAGATGAGGGAAAACCAAAGTCCCCCAAAATACAAAAAACAAAACACAAAAAAAAAAGAAATCCACAAAGCACAAACACCCCCACAAAAAAAAATACACACACCACCCACACAAACATTTTCCCCACAGCATCACCAACACAACCACCAAAATCCCCCAAACGCAAACAAGCTAAACAGACACAAGAACAAATAGACACACAAACATCAGAAACTACAGACACCCCACCCACAACAAACGCAGACACAATAGAAACAACACTAACAAAGCTATCACCACCACAATCACACGAACAAATAAAACCCGAGCAACAAAACATTAAAAACTTCGTGCTTGCCAGAAGGGCCAACAAGGAATTGATGGCCCATGTAGCACGAAGCACAAACATCGAAAAAGACGGGGAAACATTTGAAGCGAGCACATTTCGCGTACCAGATAATTTGCTTCTGATGCGAATGTCGCTCGCTTCATACAAAGAAATTCGAAAGAGCTTTCCTCGGGATGTGGGAACCCCGAACGTAAAACCCACGTCAAGACTATTAAAGGGGTTCCCAAAAGAAACCCCACAAACCATGGAGGTCGAACCACCCGACCTTCACAAGACCCCGGAAGGTAAGTAAACCTTTCCTCTCCCATTCATCCTGCCAGCATGGCCATAAGAGTAGGAAGTTTAAATGTTCGTGGCCTGGGGTCGCCCTGGAAGCAAGGTCACTTGCTCAACGACCTCAGGTCACTAGGAATGGATGTAATTGCCATCAGCGAGACCAGAATTTCCGACACACGCGCACTGGCGCCGATTTTCGACGATTATCAGATCTTTGCATCTGTTAGTCGGCCGGGAATGGGAGGTGGAGTGGCTGTGCTGTTTAGGAAATGTCTGGATCTCGAGGTAAGGTCAATCTTCCGGGATCCTGACGGAAAGTTGGTGGTCCTGGACGTGAGCAATAGCGAAGGTGGTGCCTTTAGACTGGTGGCCGTCTACGCCCCTACTGGGGCCGGTCGGCCGGACTTCTTTAGGCGCCTGGAAAACTTTCTGCTTACGTCTCGCCCTTTACTGTTAATAGGGGATTGGAATGGCATCTTAGAAGCACGCTGGGATTGTGTGGGAGTATCTGATAGGAGCGGGGGGTGCAAAAGCCTCAAGTACCTGATCAGCCAGTTTCAACTGTCTGACAGGTACCGACTAGATTTCCCTAATGCGCCAGTATGGACCTGGACCAATCGCATAGGGTCATCTAGATCGTACATAGATAGGATTTTCATTAGGAAAAGAGATAGAAATAGTGTAGGATGTCCACATTTTAAAACGGTTGCCTATTCAGATCACAAGCTTGTGATCTGTATGGTCGACCTAGATAAGACACGTAGGTTAGGACCTAGCTACTGGAAGCTAAACATGTCGTTTCCGGCACGTAAAGCTTACAGGGACCGGGTCAACAACTTAGTTAAGCAAAAGTTGACAGGGGGGGTTGTCAACAACAGGTGGTGGGGGGCACTCAAAAGAGAGATTAGAGCAACCTCGATAGGATTTAGCAAAGAAGTAGCAATAGAGAAAAATAGAAAAGAGGAGGGGCTGATAGCTAAGTTAGACGAGGCTATTTGTAGTGGCATTGCAACAGACGTGCTAGCGGCGAGAATGGCACTAGACCATTTCTTCAATGCGAAACACGAAGGTTGCATTGTCAGAGCTAAGGCGCGTGCTCTGAGGAACGAGGGAACCAAAGCTGCCCGATGGGCTCGCTTTGCAGAGACGCAGCGTGGAAATAAAACCACAATTCGGTCTTTGACGGATCGAGATGGACACGAACTGAGCGATTCCAAGCAGATGTGTGAGGCCTTTCGCCAGCACTTTGCTCGATTGTTCGGGAGGATGGGTGAGTCGGAGATGGCGGCGGACTTCAGTCCCTACCTCGACGGCTTGCCACGCCTCTCGACGGCCGACGCTGAGCGCTGCGAAGAGCCGATAACATCAGCCGAAATTCAGGACGCCCTTGTCGGCTGCTCGAGTCGCAAGTCACCCGGTTTGGATGGTCTGCCCTACGAGCTTTACGTAAATATGCCAGACTTGTTCTCCGATCTCCTCGAAGCGCTCTACTGCAACTGGCAGCAGAACGGGAGCATTCCCAGTTCTGTGAGCCGTGGCGTAGTGACGCTGATAAGGAAAGACGAGAACAAGAGGGACACACTAGATAATTTCAGGCCCATAACCCTGCTCAACACAGAGTTTAAGATTTTGGCCAAGGTGTTAGCGAAAAGGTTGGCGCTTGTCGTCAAAGATTTGGTTGGGGAGGCGCAAACTTGCGCAATCCCGACCAGGTCCATACACGACAACCTCCACCTCATGCGATACATCATAGAGAGGGTTGGGTGCAAACCTGGCTTCGGTGGGGCTCTGATCAATTTAGATCAATCGAAAGCATTCGATAGGGTCGACCATCGGTACTTGGAGGCTGTCCTCGAGGCGGCTGGCTTCGGCCCCGTCTTCAGAAGCTGGATCGCTGCAATGTACAGCGGCATCCGCTCGGTGGTCAAAGTTAATGGCCACCTCTCGGAACCGTTTCAGATCTCTCGATCGGTCCGTCAAGGGTGCCCTCTCTCCTCACTTCTGTACGTATTGACTCTTGAGCCTCTACTGCGGAAGCTGGAGTTGTTGCAGGGCATCCCGCTCGAACCGGGACGTAGAAAGGCTGCGTCCGCTTATGCAGACGACATCACCGTGATGGTGTCGGACACCTCGGAAATCGAGGTGATCCGCACCCATTTGGAGGAATATGAAAGGTTGACGGGAGCAAAACTTAACCCGGAAAAGTCGGTGGGCTTGCAGCTCGGCACCTGGAGAGGCAAGTCCATGCCGTCCAACAGCGTCGTTGGGCGCTGGACAGACGGACCGGTAAAGTTGCTCGGGGTTTGGTTCGGACCAGACCTCCAGGTGGATAAGAATTGGGACGAGGTGACGAGCAGGATAGCCAACCTCACCCAGAAATGGGCTGAGAGAAAGCTATCACTGAAAGGGCGGGCGGAGGTGGCGAACGCGTACATCGCGTCCGTCATCTACTACCGCCTGACCGTCGTGCCTTGCCCCCGTCCACGCCTCGCCAATTTGGAACGGCTCCTTTTCAAATTTTTGTGGAGGGGACGGGTCCCGTTGGTGAGGCGGTCCATCTGCTGCCAGCACCCTCTTCGTGGAGGGCTGGGCATGCCGTGGCTAATGATGCGCAGACATGCGCTGAGGCTGCGACATCTCCAGATATTTTGCCTAAACGGTGAACAGGTGTGGTCGCCGTTTGTTAGACGGGCCTTTCCGCAGCTCATCTCTTTGACTGAGCTGCAGTCCTGGGTCAAGAAGAGACCGAGACTGGGCGACTGGCATCTGGAATGTTGCCAGGCGCTCACTGCACTCTGCAAGGTGGGCAATGCGGTCAGTGGAACTTCCACTCAAGATTTCTATAGAGGATTAGTGGAGGGCAAGTGCGATGACGTACTAGGAGAGGCTCTGGGCGTCAACGAAGTAGAACTGACCAGTATGTTCCGGAGGACTTTCGAGCCGGGGACGATGGATAACTTCCAGAAATCCCTCGCTTGGCAGTGCTACCGAGGGGCGCTGCCGGTTCGGGATAAACTCTACAGGCACGGAAGTGCTGTCAGACGAACCTGCCCGAGATGCGCGCAGAGCGACGAAACCGTTCTGCACGCACTCGTCCAGTGTCCGTGCATTGCTGACTTGTGGGGTTATGTCGAACAGCTATTGTCGCGTGTAGAACGGATCCGGCTATCGTCCGAGTCCATAGTGAAGATTGACCCGCCGCCTTCTTTTGGTCAGGAAGGGCAGGCAATTTTCCTCTGCCTGGTGGCAGTAGCGAAAGAGGTTGCATGGTGGACCAGGTTGAAAGGACTGAAGACAGACACTTTTCTCTTCGGCCAATCCCTCATCAACTTCTTCAAGTTTCACTTGGAAAGGAAGGTGAGGGTGGAGAGAGAAGTGCTGCCCCCCAGTACATTTACTGAAAGGTGGGTGAATGTGGCGAGAATGGCCCGCGTGAGTGGGCCTACTCTGATCATGCGCCTGTAGGCTGGTGAATTCGAGAAGGAGAGGGGTGCCCTTCCCGGGTGCCCTAGGAGCGTCGGGTGGCTCAGGACTGGTGGGGTGCTTGAGTCAACCCTGGGTGGTGATCCCTCTTATTGGGGAACTTTCATTGTTGTATTTTTATTGTTATTTTGTTTTTCTTGTTATTTATACTTACTCGATCTCTATGTAAACCCCCACTGTCCCTGTCTATTGTGTTGTCCCCTATATGTCGGCCCTTGTGGCCAATAAATGAAATCATTATTATTATTATTATTATTATTGACGAAAGTGGATGTACGTTTTTTGAAGCTCCGTGAGTAAGCAATTTTTGAGGATTAATTGTAGAGAATTGTTTATTTTTTGTACCGCTGAAGCATTATAAGACATTAATTTGTATCCTGTGAAGGAATAACTCATAATATTTGGGCCTTTTGGCCCAAATATTTGAACTTTATTTTGAAAAAAATAATAATTTTTTTCTCAAAAAAACATGGCGGAGCCACGCCCCCTAGAGGCGGGTCTGCTGTCGTGCAACGGCGACTTGAGCGTTGAGAGGAGAGGTGAGGCGAGGAGCGCCACCAGCACGAATGTGAGCAGCGACAGTGCCAGCACCAACGGGCCGAGCGGCGCGGAAGGTGGTAACAGCGACAACACCAACACCAACAAGCCGAACAGCGCAGAAGGTGGTAATAGCGAGAGCACCAACAAAACGAACAGCACAGAGAGTAATAGTAGCGACAGCAGCAGCACCAACAAGGCCAACAGCACAGAAGGTAACCACGACACAGGGGAGAACAACAACAGCAATAGCAGCAGCAACACCAACAAGAACAACAACAGTGACAACACCAACAAGAACACTTTCGCTGCTGTGGCAGCGGCTAAAAGGAGACCATGCTACAGCATCGACTTAACCAACAGAGAGGAAAAGTTGGCCCAGGCCTGGAAAATCATAAATCAAGAGCAGACCTGGGCAAACTTAACTGTCCCGGCAGAAGCCATTGAGGCAGTGGAAAAAAGAACGGTGCATTTCAGATGCATCTCAGTAGAGACAAAGAGGGCAGCGATAATCGCCCAAGCTGACATAGAAGCCGCACTGAAATACATCAGAGAGGACACAGACTTCATAGAGAGGGGCAGGCAATACGGCACCGTTTCGGTGCTGTTCAAGTCTGAAGCCCTCGCTGTGAAGCATTCAATGACCCCTTGCAAAACCAGCAAGGTCATAATGTACCCCTCCCACATGGGAAAACGAATAGCACGTGTGCGCATTCCCAGGATTCCACCAGGACTTGATATGTGGTGGCTCCTGGGTTGCGTAATCGTGGAAGGAACGGATACAGTCCCGGTAGAGGCAACGAGAACTGCCAGGGACGACTGGTCCGGGGTTGATCTGGAGATACTGCTCCAAATCAGACCCGAAAACGTAAAAACAATCCCGGACCACATCCGCCTCCAAAACGGGAGGGTGTTGCATATAATGACTGAGGGCAAAAGGCCGCATTGTTTCCTTTGTGGGGAAACGACACACTTGCGAGCCTTCTGCCCTCAACTGCCGAAAAGCGCAAGGGGTCGAAAGATTCCACTGCTGGCGACGCCGGGACAAGGACCACCAGCAACACCGTCAACAATGGAACCACCAAAATTGCACACCCAGGGGGGAAACGAGGAAAGCTCTCCCATTCCCCCTCCCCCCCAAAATACACACACGAACAAGAACATAAACACTCACTCAGACACAAACACGCTCACAGCCACAGACCCCTCATCCTCCAGCAGTGAAGATGAGGGAAAACCAAAGTCCCCCAAAATACAAAAAACAAAACACAAAAAAAAAAGAAATCCACAAAGCACAAACACCCCCACAAAAAAAAATACACACACCACCCACACAAACATTTTCCCCACAGCATCACCAACACAACCACCAAAATCCCCCAAACGCAAACAAGCTAAACAGACACAAGAACAAATAGACACACAAACATCAGAAACTACAGACACCCCACCCACAACAAACGCAGACACAATAGAAACAACACTAACAAAGCTATCACCACCACAATCACACGAACAAATAAAACCCGAGCAACAAAACATTAAAAACTTCGTGCTTGCCAGAAGGGCCAACAAGGAATTGATGGCCCATGTAGCACGAAGCACAAACATCGAAAAAGACGGGGAAACATTTGAAGCGAGCACATTTCGCGTACCAGATAATTTGCTTCTGATGCGAATGTCGCTCGCTTCATACAAAGAAATTCGAAAGAGCTTTCCTCGGGATGTGGGAACCCCGAACGTAAAACCCACGTCAAGACTATTAAAGGGGTTCCCAAAAGAAACCCCACAAACCATGGAGGTCGAACCACCCGACCTTCACAAGACCCCGGAAGGTAAGTAAACCTTTCCTCTCCCATTCATCCTGCCAGCATGGCCATAAGAGTAGGAAGTTTAAATGTTCGTGGCCTGGGGTCGCCCTGGAAGCAAGGTCACTTGCTCAACGACCTCAGGTCACTAGGAATGGATGTAATTGCCATCAGCGAGACCAGAATTTCCGACACACGCGCACTGGCGCCGATTTTCGACGATTATCAGATCTTTGCATCTGTTAGTCGGCCGGGAATGGGAGGTGGAGTGGCTGTGCTGTTTAGGAAATGTCTGGATCTCGAGGTAAGGTCAATCTTCCGGGATCCTGACGGAAAGTTGGTGGTCCTGGACGTGAGCAATAGCGAAGGTGGTGCCTTTAGACTGGTGGCCGTCTACGCCCCTACTGGGGCCGGTCGGCCGGACTTCTTTAGGCGCCTGGAAAACTTTCTGCTTACGTCTCGCCCTTTACTGTTAATAGGGGATTGGAATGGCATCTTAGAAGCACGCTGGGATTGTGTGGGAGTATCTGATAGGAGCGGGGGGTGCAAAAGCCTCAAGTACCTGATCAGCCAGTTTCAACTGTCTGACAGGTACCGACTAGATTTCCCTAATGCGCCAGTATGGACCTGGACCAATCGCATAGGGTCATCTAGATCGTACATAGATAGGATTTTCATTAGGAAAAGAGATAGAAATAGTGTAGGATGTCCACATTTTAAAACGGTTGCCTATTCAGATCACAAGCTTGTGATCTGTATGGTCGACCTAGATAAGACACGTAGGTTAGGACCTAGCTACTGGAAGCTAAACATGTCGTTTCCGGCACGTAAAGCTTACAGGGACCGGGTCAACAACTTAGTTAAGCAAAAGTTGACAGGGGGGGTTGTCAACAACAGGTGGTGGGGGGCACTCAAAAGAGAGATTAGAGCAACCTCGATAGGATTTAGCAAAGAAGTAGCAATAGAGAAAAATAGAAAAGAGGAGGGGCTGATAGCTAAGTTAGACGAGGCTATTTGTAGTGGCATTGCAACAGACGTGCTAGCGGCGAGAATGGCACTAGACCATTTCTTCAATGCGAAACACGAAGGTTGCATTGTCAGAGCTAAGGCGCGTGCTCTGAGGAACGAGGGAACCAAAGCTGCCCGATGGGCTCGCTTTGCAGAGACGCAGCGTGGAAATAAAACCACAATTCGGTCTTTGACGGATCGAGATGGACACGAACTGAGCGATTCCAAGCAGATGTGTGAGGCCTTTCGCCAGCACTTTGCTCGATTGTTCGGGAGGATGGGTGAGTCGGAGATGGCGGCGGACTTCAGTCCCTACCTCGACGGCTTGCCACGCCTCTCGACGGTCGACGCTGAGCGCTGCGAAGAGCCGATAACATCAGCCGAAATTCAGGACGCCCTTGTCGGCTGCTCGAGTCGCAAGTCACCCGGTTTGGATGGTCTGCCCTACGAGCTTTACGTAAATATGCCAGACTTGTTCTCCGATCTCCTCGAAGCGCTCTACTGCAACTGGCAGCAGAACGGGAGCATTCCCAGTTCTGTGAGCCGTGGCGTAGTGACGCTGATAAGGAAAGACGAGAACAAGAGGGACACACTAGATAATTTCAGGCCCATAACCCTGCTCAACACAGAGTTTAAGATTTTGGCCAAGGTGTTAGCGAAAAGGTTGGCGCTTGTCGTCAAAGATTTGGTTGGGGAGGCGCAAACTTGCGCAATCCCGACCAGGTCCATACACGACAACCTCCACCTCATGCGATACATCATAGAGAGGGTTGGGTGCAAACCTGGCTTCGGTGGGGCTCTGATCAATTTAGATCAATCGAAAGCATTCGATAGGGTCGACCATCGGTACTTGGAGGCTGTCCTCGAGGCGGCTGGCTTCGGCCCCGTCTTCAGAAGCTGGATCGCTGCAATGTACAGCGGCATCCGCTCGGTGGTCAAAGTTAATGGCCACCTCTCGGAACCGTTTCAGATCTCTCGATCGGTCCGTCAAGGGTGCCCTCTCTCCTCACTTCTGTACGTATTGACTCTTGAGCCTCTACTGCGGAAGCTGGAGTTGTTGCAGGGCATCCCGCTCGAACCGGGACGTAGAAAGGCTGCGTCCGCTTATGCAGACGACATCACCGTGATGGTGTCGGACACCTCGGAAATCGAGGTGATCCGCACCCATTTGGAGGAATATGAAAGGTTGACGGGAGCAAAACTTAACCCGGAAAAGTCGGTGGGCTTGCAGCTCGGCACCTGGAGAGGCAAGTCCATGCCGTCCAACAGCGTCGTTGGGCGCTGGACAGACGGACCGGTAAAGTTGCTCGGGGTTTGGTTCGGACCAGACCTCCAGGTGGATAAGAATTGGGACGAGGTGACGAGCAGGATAGCCAACCTCACCCAGAAATGGGCTGAGAGAAAGCTATCACTGAAAGGGCGGGCGGAGGTGGCGAACGCGTACATCGCGTCCGTCATCTACTACCGCCTGACCGTCGTGCCTTGCCCCCGTCCACGCCTCGCCAATTTGGAACGGCTCCTTTTCAAATTTTTGTGGAGGGGACGGGTCCCGTTGGTGAGGCGGTCCATCTGCTGCCAGCACCCTCTTCGTGGAGGGCTGGGCATGCCGTGGCTAATGATGCGCAGACATGCGCTGAGGCTGCGACATCTCCAGATATTTTGCCTAAACGGTGAACAGGTGTGGTCGCCGTTTGTTAGACGGGCCTTTCCGCAGCTCATCTCTTTGACTGAGCTGCAGTCCTGGGTCAAGAAGAGACCGAGACTGGGCGACTGGCATCTGGAATGTTGCCAGGCGCTCACTGCACTCTGCAAGGTGGGCAATGCGGTCAGTGGAACTTCCACTCAAGATTTCTATAGAGGATTAGTGGAGGGCAAGTGCGATGACGTACTAGGAGAGGCTCTGGGCGTCAACGAAGTAGAACTGACCAGTATGTTCCGGAGGACTTTCCAGCCAGGGACGATGGATAACTTCCAGAAATCCCTCGCTTGGCAGTGCTACCGGGGGGCGCTGCCGGTTCGGGATAAACTCTACAGGCACGGAAGTGCTGTCAGACGAACCTGCCCGAGATGCGCGCAGAGCGACGAAACCGTTCTGCACGCACTCGTCCAGTGTCCGTGCATTGCTGACTTGTGGGGTTATGTCGAACAGCTATTGTCGCGTGTAGAACGGATCCGGCTATCGTCCGAGTCCATAGTGAAGATTGACCCGCCGCCTTCTTTTGGTCAGGAAGGGCAGGCAATTTTCCTCTGCCTGGTGGCAGTAGCGAAAGAGGTTGCATGGTGGACCAGGTTGAAAGGACTGAAGACAGACACTTTTCTCTTCGGCCAATCCCTCATCAACTTCTTCAAGTTTCACTTGGAAAGGAAGGTGAGGGTGGAGAGAGAAGTGCTGCCCCCCAGTACATTTACTGAAAGGTGGGTGAATGTGGCGAGAATGGCCCGCGTGAGTGGGCCTACTCTGATCATGCGCCTGTAGGCTGGTGAATTCGAGAAGGAGAGGGGTGCCCTTCCCGGGTGCCCTAGGAGCGTCGGGTGGCTCAGGACTGGTGGGGTGCTTGAGTCAACCCTGGGTGGTGATCCCTCTTATTGGGGAACTTTCATTGTTGTATTTTTATTGTTATTTTGTTTTTTGTTATTTATACTTACTCGATCTCTATGTAAACCCCCACTGTCCCTGTCTATTGTGTTGTCCCCTATATGTCGGCCCTTGTGGCCAATAAATGAAATCATTATTATTATTATTATTATTATTGACGAAAGTGGATGTACGTTTTTTGAAGCTCCGTGAGTAAGCAATTTTTGAGGATTAATTGTAGAGAATTGTTTATTTTTTGTACCGCTGAAGCATTATAAGACATTAATTTGTATCCTGTGAAGGAATAACTCATAATATTTGGGCCTTTTGGCCCAAATATTTGAACTTTATTTTGAAAAAAATAATAATTTTTTTCTCAAAAAAACATGGCGGAGCCACGCCCCCTAGAGGCGGGTCTGCTGTCGTGCAACGGCGACTTGAGCGTTGAGAGGAGAGGTGAGGCGAGGAGCGCCACCAGCACGAATGTGAGCAGCGACAGTGCCAGCACCAACGGGCCGAGCGGCGCGGAAGGTGGTAACAGCGACAACACCAACACCAACAAGCCGAACAGCGCAGAAGGTGGTAATAGCGAGAGCACCAACAAAACGAACAGCACAGAGAGTAATAGTAGCGACAGCAGCAGCACCAACAAGGCCAACAGCACAGAAGGTAACCACGACACAGGGGAGAACAACAACAGCAATAGCAGCAGCAACACCAACAAGAACAACAACAGTGACAACACCAACAAGAACACTTTCGCTGCTGTGGCAGCGGCTAAAAGGAGACCATGCTACAGCATCGACTTAACCAACAGAGAGGAAAAGTTGGCCCAGGCCTGGAAAATCATAAATCAAGAGCAGACCTGGGCAAACTTAACTGTCCCGGCAGAAGCCATTGAGGCAGTGGAAAAAAGAACGGTGCATTTCAGATGCATCTCAGTAGAGACAAAGAGGGCAGCGATAATCGCCCAAGCTGACATAGAAGCCGCACTGAAATACATCAGAGAGGACACAGACTTCATAGAGAGGGGCAGGCAATACGGCACCGTTTCGGTGCTGTTCAAGTCTGAAGCCCTCGCTGTGAAGCATTCAATGACCCCTTGCAAAACCAGCAAGGTCATAATGTACCCCTCCCACATGGGAAAACGAATAGCACGTGTGCGCATTCCCAGGATTCCACCAGGACTTGATATGTGGTGGCTCCTGGGTTGCGTAATCGTGGAAGGAACGGATACAGTCCCGGTAGAGGCAACGAGAACTGCCAGGGACGACTGGTCCGGGGTTGATCTGGAGATACTGCTCCAAATCAGACCCGAAAACGTAAAAACAATCCCGGACCACATCCGCCTCCAAAACGGGAGGGTGTTGCATATAATGACTGAGGGCAAAAGGCCGCATTGTTTCCTTTGTGGGGAAACGACACACTTGCGAGCCTTCTGCCCTCAACTGCCGAAAAGCGCAAGGGGTCGAAAGATTCCACTGCTGGCGACGCCGGGACAAGGACCACCAGCAACACCGTCAACAATGGAACCACCAAAATTGCACACCCAGGGGGGAAACGAGGAAAGCTCTCCCATTCCCCCTCCCCCCCAAAATACACACACGAACAAGAACATAAACACTCACTCAGACACAAACACGCTCACAGCCACAGACCCCTCATCCTCCAGCAGTGAAGATGAGGGAAAACCAAAGTCCCCCAAAATACAAAAAACAAAACACAAAAAAAAAAGAAATCCACAAAGCACAAACACCCCCACAAAAAAAAATACACACACCACCCACACAAACATTTTCCCCACAGCATCACCAACACAACCACCAAAATCCCCCAAACGCAAACAAGCTAAACAGACACAAGAACAAATAGACACACAAACATCAGAAACTACAGACACCCCACCCACAACAAACGCAGACACAATAGAAACAACACTAACAAAGCTATCACCACCACAATCACACGAACAAATAAAACCCGAGCAACAAAACATTAAAAACTTCGTGCTTGCCAGAAGGGCCAACAAGGAATTGATGGCCCATGTAGCACGAAGCACAAACATCGAAAAAGACGGGGAAACATTTGAAGCGAGCACATTTCGCGTACCAGATAATTTGCTTCTGATGCGAATGTCGCTCGCTTCATACAAAGAAATTCGAAAGAGCTTTCCTCGGGATGTGGGAACCCCGAACGTAAAACCCACGTCAAGACTATTAAAGGGGTTCCCAAAAGAAACCCCACAAACCATGGAGGTCGAACCACCCGACCTTCACAAGACCCCGGAAGGTAAGTAAACCTTTCCTCTCCCATTCATCCTGCCAGCATGGCCATAAGAGTAGGAAGTTTAAATGTTCGTGGCCTGGGGTCGCCCTGGAAGCAAGGTCACTTGCTCAACGACCTCAGGTCACTAGGAATGGATGTAATTGCCATCAGCGAGACCAGAATTTCCGACACACGCGCACTGGCGCCGATTTTCGACGATTATCAGATCTTTGCATCTGTTAGTCGGCCGGGAATGGGAGGTGGAGTGGCTGTGCTGTTTAGGAAATGTCTGGATCTCGAGGTAAGGTCAATCTTCCGGGATCCTGACGGAAAGTTGGTGGTCCTGGACGTGAGCAATAGCGAAGGTGGTGCCTTTAGACTGGTGGCCGTCTACGCCCCTACTGGGGCCGGTCGGCCGGACTTCTTTAGGCGCCTGGAAAACTTTCTGCTTACGTCTCGCCCTTTACTGTTAATAGGGGATTGGAATGGCATCTTAGAAGCACGCTGGGATTGTGTGGGAGTATCTGATAGGAGCGGGGGGTGCAAAAGCCTCAAGTACCTGATCAGCCAGTTTCAACTGTCTGACAGGTACCGACTAGATTTCCCTAATGCGCCAGTATGGACCTGGACCAATCGCATAGGGTCATCTAGATCGTACATAGATAGGATTTTCATTAGGAAAAGAGATAGAAATAGTGTAGGATGTCCACATTTTAAAACGGTTGCCTATTCAGATCACAAGCTTGTGATCTGTATGGTCGACCTAGATAAGACACGTAGGTTAGGACCTAGCTACTGGAAGCTAAACATGTCGTTTCCGGCACGTAAAGCTTACAGGGACCGGGTCAACAACTTAGTTAAGCAAAAGTTGACAGGGGGGGTTGTCAACAACAGGTGGTGGGGGGCACTCAAAAGAGAGATTAGAGCAACCTCGATAGGATTTAGCAAAGAAGTAGCAATAGAGAAAAATAGAAAGGAGGAGGGGCTGATAGCTAAGTTAGACGAGGCTATTTGTAGTGGCATTGCAACAGACGTGCTAGCGGCGAGAATGGCACTAGACCATTTCTTCAATGCGAAACACGAAGGTTGCATTGTCAGAGCTAAGGCGCGTGCTCTGAGGAACGAGGGAACCAAAGCTGCCCGATGGGCTCGCTTTGCAGAGACGCAGCGTGGAAATAAAACCACAATTCGGTCTTTGACGGATCGAGATGGACACGAACTGAGCGATTCCAAGCAGATGTGTGAGGCCTTTCGCCAGCACTTTGCTCGATTGTTCGGGAGGATGGGTGAGTCGGAGACGGCGGCGGACTTCAGTCCCTACCTCGACGGCTTGCCACGCCTCTCGACGGCCGACGCTGAGCGCTGCGAAGAGCCGATAACATCAGCCGAAATTCAGGACGCCCTTGTCGGCTGCTCGAGTCGCAAGTCACCCGGTTTGGATGGTCTGCCCTACGAGCTTTACGTAAATATGCCAGACTTGTTCTCCGATCTCCTCGAAGCGCTCTACTGCAACTGGCAGCAGAACGGGAGCATTCCCAGTTCTGTGAGCCGTGGCGTAGTGACGCTGATAAGGAAAGACGAGAACAAGAGGGACACACTAGATAATTTCAGGCCCATAACCCTGCTCAACACAGAGTTTAAGATTTTGGCCAAGGTGTTAGCGAAAAGGTTGGCGCTTGTCGTCAAAGATTTGGTTGGGGAGGCGCAAACTTGCGCAATCCCGACCAGGTCCATACACGACAACCTCCACCTCATGCGATACATCATAGAGAGGGTTGGGTGCAAACCTGGCTTCGGTGGGGCTCTGATCAATTTAGATCAATCGAAAGCATTCGATAGGGTCGACCATCGGTACTTGGAGGCTGTCCTCGAGGCGGCTGGCTTCGGCCCCGTCTTCAGAAGCTGGATCGCTGCAATGTACAGCGGCATCCGCTCGGTGGTCAAAGTTAATGGCCACCTCTCGGAACCGTTTCAGATCTCTCGATCGGTCCGTCAAGGGTGCCCTCTCTCCTCACTTCTGTACGTATTGACTCTTGAGCCTCTACTGCGGAAGCTGGAGTTGTTGCAGGGCATCCCGCTCGAACCGGGACGTAGAAAGGCTGCGTCCGCTTATGCGGACGACATCACCGTGATGGTGTCGGACACCTCGGAAATCGAGGTGATCCGCACCCATTTGGAGGAATATGAAAGGTTGACGGGAGCAAAACTTAACCCGGAAAAGTCGGTGGGCTTGCAGCTCGGCACCTGGAGAGGCAAGTCCATGCCGTCCAACAGCGTCGTTGGGCGCTGGACAGACGGACCGGTAAAGTTGCTCGGGGTTTGGTTCGGACCAGACCTCCAGGTGGATAAGAATTGGGACGAGGTGACGAGCAGGATAGCCAACCTCACCCAGAAATGGGCTGAGAGAAAGCTATCACTGAAAGGGCGGGCGGAGGTGGCGAACGCGTACATCGCGTCCGTCATCTACTACCGCCTGACCGTCGTGCCTTGCCCCCGTCCACGCCTCGCCAATTTGGAACGGCTCCTTTTCAAATTTTTGTGGAGGGGACGGGTCCCGTTGGTGAGGCGGTCCATCTGCTGCCAGCACCCTCTTCGTGGAGGGCTGGGCATGCCGTGGCTAATGATGCGCAGACATGCGCTGAGGCTGCGACATCTCCAGATATTTTGCCTAAACGGTGAACAGGTGTGGTCGCCGTTTGTTAGACGGGCCTTTCCGCAGCTCATCTCTTTGACTGAGCTGCAGTCCTGGGTCAAGAAGAGACCGAGACTGGGCGACTGGCATCTGGAATGTTGCCAGGCGCTCACTGCACTCTGCAAGGTGGGCAATGCGGTCAGTGGAACTTCCACTCAAGATTTCTATAGAGGATTAGTGGAGGGCAAGTGCGATGACGTACTAGGAGAGGCTCTGGGCGTCAACGAAGTAGAACTGACCAGTATGTTCCGGAGGACTTTCGAGCCGGGGACGATGGATAACTTCCAGAAATCCCTCGCTTGGCAGTGCTACCGGGGGGCGCTGCCGGTTCGGGATAAACTCTACAGGCACGGAAGTGCTGTCAGACGAACCTGCCCGAGATGCGCGCAGAGCGACGAAACCGTTCTGCACGCACTCGTCCAGTGTCCGTGCATTGCTGACTTGTGGGGTTATGTCGAACAGCTATTGTCGCGTGTAGAACGGATCCGGCTATCGTCCGAGTCCATAGTGAAGATTGACCCGCCGCCTTCTTTTGGTCAGGAAGGGCAGGCAATTTTCCTCTGCCTGGTGGCAGTAGCGAAAGAGGTTGCATGGTGGACCAGGTTGAAAGGACTGAAGACAGACACTTTTCTCTTCGGCCAATCCCTCATCAACTTCTTCAAGTTTCACTTGGAAAGGAAGGTGAGGGTGGAGAGAGAAGTGCTGCCCCCCAGTACATTTACTAAAAGGTGGGTGAATGTGGCGAGAATGGCCCGCGTGAGTGGGCCTACTCTGATCATGCGCCTGTAGGCTGGTGAATTCGAGAAGGAGAGGGGTGCCCTTCCCGGGTGCCCTAGGAGCGTCGGGTGGCTCAGGACTGGTGGGGTGCTTGAGTCAACCCTGGGTGGTGATCCCTCTTATTGGGGAACTTTCATTGTTGTATTTTTATTGTTATTTTGTTTTTTTTGTTATTTATACTTACTCGATCTCTATGTAAACCCCCACTGTCCCTGTCTATTGTGTTGTCCCCTATATGTCGGCCCTTGTGGCCAATAAATGAAATCATTATTATTATTATTATTACTATATTATTATTATTGATGTTGTTGTGGTCGTCATTGTTGTTGTTGTTGTTGCAGTAGCTGTTGATATTGATGTTTTCTTATCCATTGTTGTTGTTGTTGCTGCCGCTTCTGCCATATTTGTTATTGTTGTTGTTGTTGTTGTTGCTGCTGCCGTTGTTGTTGTTGTTGTAATTTAGCACTCCCCCTTTATGGTATCTGCCTGTCGTTTCTCTATTCGTTTCATATCAGCAGCATTAACGCTTCAAAAAACAAAACAAAAAAAAAAAAACTAAAAAACTTTTATGTCTGTTATGGACCATAAAAACCTACAACAATAGATCACAGACATTAACGAAATATATAGAAAAAAACCCGGTGTTCAAGAAGAGTAAAATGGCCGCCAGCAGCAACAAAAATGAAAATGGAAGAATCAATAAAGGGCCGTGTATCAAAACTATCGTACACACGCATGCGCACAGTGAAAAGGAGAGAAGTAGGAGGTAGAGACAGAGAGAAAGAAAGAATGAGTGAGGGAGAAAGAAACAGATGCACATATATATACATACTGAAAGATATATTGATGCATATGCAGATATATTTAAATAGGGAAGAAGCAGGGAAAATTATCATTGCCATCATCTTCATCATCGCTGTTGTTCACTTCCTTCTCTTCATCGACATTCACATCGCTCTTCTCTTTTATCACTGACACTCCTCCTACACCATATCCACCCCTTCTCATTAACATCATCATCATCATCATCATCAACAACATCATTAGGTTCTATGTTCTTATCTTTACCGTAATTATCTATCAGATACCACACAATACACATACACATGCTCAAAAACCACTACCAACACCACGTCAATACCACACCGCCAGCATCACCACCACCAACACCACCACCACCACTACTACCACCACCACAACCACTACCATCATAGCCACCACAACCGCTACCACTACAACAACCACCACCATCTCCACAACCACCTCTACCACCACCACCACCAGCATCAGCACCACCTCTACCACCACTACCACAACCATCACCATCACCAACACTACCACCAATACCAGCACCACCACCACCGCCACCACCATCACACTATTACCACCACAACCACCACCACTACCACCACCACCGCCACCACCATCACACTATCACCATCACCACCACCACCACCACCACCGCCATTACCACCACAACCACCACCACCACCACCACCACCGCCACCACCATCACACTATCACCACCACCACAACCACCACCACCGCCACCACCACCGCCACCACCGCCATTACCACCACAACCACCACCGCCACCACCATCACACTATCAGTACCACCACCACCGCCACCACCGCCACCT
>OZ024752.1:26482020-26487020 GCA_964016885.1 Eledone cirrhosa
AATAACTCCCTCTGGTCGAGCAATCTTTGAAGTGTGGGGACTGCTGGAAAGCTTCCATTACTCATACTTCTCGCCCCCTTCACCACCTCTTCTACGGCTTCGATATAAATACCCCTCCGCCTCCGTGGTATTTTCTTCGGGGTTATAAGAGGCTTAGCTCTGTTTCTCGACCGTTATATCGCGTGACTATCTCCCCCTCCGCCTTTTGGGATTCTTTCTCACGTCGTGTAGACGCGTTCTTGAGACTAGTAAAATGAGGTATCCTTTTGATAAGTCGGCAGACCTCGCAAGGACTCTATATCTTTATGATGTATTGTTTTTGTTTATGCCACGAAACTACGTAGTCGAGGAATCTAGGAGCAGTTTAGGTATGATACATTTTATTACTAATTATATCTAAATGTTTCTTCTCTCTTCATAATGTATTTTTAACTCTGATACTGGTTCAGTCTAGTTCAACCGGATTGGTCTGTCCCAGTCATTCATTGAGCAACATCGGTGAAGTTGGCACCCTTAACTCACGGTTGGGTGCGGATGCATTCATGTATATGTGTGTGTCCGCATGTATCTGTGTGTTTCTAAATATATATATATATATATATATATATATATATATATGTATATATATATATATATATATATATATATATATATATACCTATCTATCTATCTATCTATATTATATATATATATATAAAATGTATACGTATGTGTGTGTGTCTGTGTGCGCGAGCGCATGTATGTATATATTTATTTGTGTGTAGTCCGCGTATTTAGCTTATGTATGTATGTATTTATGTATGTATTCATATATGTAAATGTATATCTTAATGTTTATAGAATATCATATACATATGTGTGCATACGTGTGACTTTACATCAGCCCCCACCCCACCCATATATATATATATATATATATACTTACATATATTTATATACCTATATACATATATATTTATGTGTGCTTGTGTGTACCCGTGTATATATATATGTACATATATATAACGCATATTTGTCAGGTGGCTTTGCGGGCCGCTGGTAAAGTGTAATCTAGTAAAACCTGTTAGACTGTTGGGCTGCCGGTGACTAAGTGTACACTGCCTATCCGCAAATGCTTGCAACCCACGGAAGGTTACTAGATTCCCGATAGGATGAAAGGAAGACTTGTCAAAAGATCGAGTTTATACAGCATGGCCAACGGCTATCTAACAATGAGTAATAAATGAACCATCGTTGAGCTACTGGTTATGATTGTTCAAGTTGTCCGGTTAAGGGAACAACTAACTTTTTAAATTTACATATAAGTGGGTGAGTAAAATCTGAGTGTGACGGCTGACCATTTAAATTACAGGTATCATTCATCTGATGGGCTTTCGTAGTGTTTTCTTCTAGATAGTTTCACTCATAAATCATGTGTTGACCAGAGATTTGGTAAATTACACTTGTCCTATATTTTACACTGAAGGACCGAGTTGGGAACATTGCGAAATAAACTTCTTAACCATTCATCTCTTGTACCTATATGCGTAGCAATACATAGACATACGCGAAATGGTGATCTTGACCACACCGAGAGGGATAGTGTCCGAGTTGCTGTGAGTACGTATGTCTGGTGGAGGGTGTAAATAGTGCTCCTTAATCGTGATGAGTGTGAAAAATCACCACTGCCTTGTGGGTCAGTCCGAGGAGTTCAAATATAGAGGTATACACTACGAGGAAAATATAATCTGTGGCGATTAGCATTGAGACGGTTTCCGATAAACTGTATTTCTAACCGTTTCCTACAACTGGATCGCCCTTACCACACGCTCAGTCACCTTCTCAACAGACCTCGTGATACCAGCATATGTGTATGTCAATACCATTAGAATAATTCTTTCTGCCAGGCTCTTTTTCTGCGATGTGGAGATGGGTAGTTTGGGCCAAAGTTGCCAGTGAGAATCAAAACACAAACATAGATACTGTTTTCAAAACATTACTGATTGTATTTTTCATTTTAAAACAACTAAGTGTTGAACATTTTCATGCTTCCCTAATTATAAGTAATGAGCCAATTGTCAGATCGGATCAAGGAAATGGCTTCCATTAAATTTTTCTTTTGTTGATACTATATGCCTATCTCAATTATTGGCAGAAGCATCACCGCTTGTCCCACAACGAAAGGCGTTCTTTGAACTCAGAATGCATGCATGGAGCCAGAACAATGCATATTCCTTGTTCTTGTTCTTGCCCAAGAGTGCCCTCCATCGCTGGCAGTCCCGTGCCAGTTTCTCTGCAGCCTCATGACAAGTACTTTATTTATCAACCTTGAAATGATGATAAATAAAGTTGACTTTAATAGAACTAGAACTCAGAACGGAGAGAAACAGAAGCCTCACAGAGACATATTAGCTGACGCTTTAGCCGACTTTGCTAGATCCGCAGATCTGTGTATTCTGAGTTGAAATCTCGTGTACTCGCATTGGAAAAGTGTGGCAGCTTTCTAGGATGTGTGGTTGGCATATACAGCATATACAATGGAAAACCCAATGGAAACATAGTTCCATCGGTCCGCTGTAATAACTGGATCCCCCCCCCCCCTTAATAATAAGTAAATAACGTATTACTTCAGTTGGGTTAATGTGAAATATATAAAATATTTAAAAAAGACCAAAAACATATCAATGAAAACATTCCACGTGACAAACAGGTTATATCAACTACACTTGTCTGATTTAGTCAAGGGAATGGCTTACAGTGAAACAATTTGTAATCTATTATTCCATATTCCGCCCTTATTATGTCTTCATTTCTTGTCAACAAGACAATCCATCTATCTATTTATCTGTCACTATGCATATATATATATATATATATATACATGTATACCTGCTTATATAAAAACATACATATATACATACATACATATATATATATATATATATATATATATATATATATATATATATATATGTAAGTATGTATGTATGCAGGTATATATGCAAATATATATAAATACATACAAACATATATATATATATATATGTGTGTGTGTATGTGTGTGTGTATGTATGTATGTATATATATTTGCATATATACCTGCATACATACTTACATATATATATATATGTGTGTATATACATATGTAAATATATGCTTATATATATATATGCATATATTTACATATGTATATACACACACACATATATATATATATGTATGTATGCAGGTATATATGCAAATATATATACATACATACATATATATATATATATATATATATGTGTGTCTGTGTGTGTGTATATATGTATATATATATATATATATGCAGATACATATATATATGCATACACACACACACACACACACACACACACACACACACACACACACACACACACACACACACACACACACACACACACACACACACATATGTATATATATATATACGAGGTGTGTCAGAAAAGTTCCAGGACTGATGTCACAAAAGATTTATTTCAAACCCAAAATTCACACTAAGAATTTTCTCCTTCAAGTAATCCCCCTGGAGTCTAATTCCCCTTTCCCTCCTTTTCTGCCACGCTTGCATGCACTTCTGGAAGGATTCTTCCGGGATCCTCCGCAGTTCCGTCGTCACGGCCTTTTTGATGTCGTCCACGTCTTCAAAACGCGTCCCCTCCGGGTCGTACTCGAAGATCCATGACTCATCACCGGTGATGACTGTCCCTAGCAAGTCTGGTTCGGTTTCAAGACGCTCGAGGATGTCCTGGCACACTTGCATGCGTCGACCCTTCTGGTCATCGTTCAGCAGTTTTGGCACCATCTTCGCGCAGACTTTCCGCATGTCCAAATCTTCAGTGAGAATCTTCCAGACGCTGTCCCGATTCATGCCCAGCTCATTTGCCATCAATCGAACAGTCAGCCGATGATCGCTACGCACCATCTGCCTGACGCACTCAAAGTTGACCTCAGTCCTGGTTGTTGAGGGCCTTCCGCTCCTGGGGTCATCCTGTACTACTCAAAAACGTGTGAGCGTGACATTCTCTCAGCTTCATACACTTGCTGCAGCAATCCCAGTGCTTCTGATGGAGTTTTCCCCAACCGTACCAGAAACTTCAAGTTTGTTCGTTGCTCTGTGCTCATTGCTTGACGACCTGAAACATGTATATAAAATTATGAAGAAAAAAGTTTGATCGCTGCAGAGAACTAAGATTACAGTTACTTACTCCAGGGGGATTACTTTGAAGGAGAAAACTCTTAGTGTGAAGTTTGGGTTTGAAATAAATCTTTTGTGACATCAGTCCTGGAACTTTTATGATAGACCTCGTATATATATATGCATAGATATACATATGTAAACACACACACAAATACATATATATATATATATATATATATATATATATATATATATATATATATATATATGTATTTGTGTGTGTGTGTGTGTGTGTGTGTGTGTGTGTGTGTGTGTGTGTGTGTGTGTGTGTGTGTGTGTGTGAAAAAACTGATTAGTCTGTCTGCCTATATTAGATACATTCTTGTCATGATCTTGATGTTTTGGTATGGCAGCCTCGAGCATCCATTAATATCCTTATATATCGTCGAACGAATAGCACGAAGCTAGTCACCGTTGTTCTTTCGTTCATCTTAGGAGACGCCGAATCAGTCGCGTTCGTTATTTTTGACAAATGTCAGCAAGATTTATAGATAGATAAATGAACTGACAGCTTGAGAAGACAAATAGGTTTATAGATAGATAGATAGATAAAGATATTGCACACGCGTTCATACAAATGTAGAATCACAACAGACACAGAAGATATAGACAAGAGAGAGAAAGCAAGAGTGAGCGACCGAGCGAAATAAGGAGGAAACGAAGAAGAGAGAATGTAGATTTAATTATAAATAAAAGTATTCCAAACAGATTAGATATCTTTTTCTTTTTCGGTCTAATTTTTTCCTCAAAATTGAGATTCCTATTGAAAGGTAAGTATTGAATTTCAAATTTCTTACAA
>OZ024752.1:26492020-26522020 GCA_964016885.1 Eledone cirrhosa
TCAATTTCTTTTCCTTATACTTTCACCCGTGGGGGACTCCTCTCTTTTTAAAAACCTCATTTTGTTATATATGTATATATAACCTCATTTTGTTATATATGTATATATATATATATATATATATATATATATATATATATATATATATATATATATATATATATATATATATAACGAAGGAGGTGTGATAAGGAGCCAGATGGACCATAACGCACCAGAGTACTCCACACTTACGTCCAGAAATAGCCGTCGAAACGGCTTGAGCTCTGACGTCGGGGTCAAACATTTTCCTATATATATATATATACATATATATATATATATATATATATATATATATATATATATATATATATATATATATATATGTATGTGTGTGTGTGTGTGGGTGTGGGTGTGTGTATGTATATATATATGCACACCTAACCCAAATCTGCCAGTGAGCGGCCGATACTTGGACAGTTTTCCATGTTCGGCCTCGTGGGCAGCATAGTCTGGGCTGGTAGCCGAACGCACCAGATGCCCGCTAGAGAAGATGTCACAATGTTTCTATTATTTCTTCATTCTTTTAAGTAACTCTTAAGCTCCCGTATAAAATGAAATGAAACTACATTACCAATACGTCCATGAAATGAACAATAATATCAGAATGGTCATTCTAATGGTGTGTTTATGAAACAGACATATACTCCAGGTCCAAACACAAAGGAACCAAACTCCCACGTTACTGCAACCGTCTCTCCCACTTTCCCTATCTCTCTAAGCAGTACTTTGACTACTTCACATACAAAATTAAGTCTTATAATCTGGTACTAAAATATCAAACAAACACAACAACAATACGTTGTAAATAATAAACACAACCACAAGGATACAGTCCGAACGTGGAAGAGCCGAACTCCCATTGTCATCGCCTCCATCTCACTGTGTGGTGAGCAAATAGGGTTCTACGTGCTGGCCTCCCCACAGCACCGGCGGGCAGAATGGAGAAGGAGTTTCCTCGGGGGTTGATAAGGGAGATGCGCTGGAAGAGCCATTCCATTTTGCGAGGCTCACACCAGGGGCTGGCCAGCTCAGCGCCTATGGTGGTGAGTAGGGAGGTAGCCCTAGGGCCAAGGACACCAGAAGTCTCCTCTGCCAAGGGAACGACCGCAATAATGATCTGCTCTCTAGTAAAGATACTATAAACATTTGAATTAACAAACTTTCTTTTAGATATTTTCATTTTCTGCTAAATTATTGCAGGATGTAAAGACTTAAATACATTAACACATTTTCATTCTTCATATTGTTTTCATTTCTTATTCATTTGTCATTCATTCTTTCTATCATTCTGTATTTTTTTCTTTCTATTTGCCAGGTGTTCCTTTGTCTTCCTATCCAGAATGCTTCAGCTGCATCACTGGCCAATGTATAACTCGGCATTATAGATCCGCACAACCGGTCCCTCCAAGCTCTTCACATTCACACAGTCAACGATAGTATAATACATATGTTCATATGTATATATGTATACGTTTACATGTGTATATGTATATATATATAAATGAATAAATAAATATATTTTACATGTATACATATACATATATATATATATTTATATATTTCTATTATATTATATCGAACGAAAAGGAAAGAAGTCCATCACGCCATGAAGACACCCCAACGACTTTTCACACTGATTGTATTATCCTTTCTATTGGCGGTTCTGCTACTAAACACAGCCCTTATAAGTCGACTTTTCTCAATGGCTTCCACGGATTACTTGGGGACGGACATAGAAGCAGTTGGCGAGAAAGAGGCGACCTATTACCTGATTCGTGAGGGCCAGGCCGTCAGCGATCCTTACCGCATAGACTACTCCAACACAAGGGCCGGAGCAAATCGGGCCCACTTGCACTTACTCCGGAAGAACCTCAATAAAAGCAACGCCAGTAGTGGCGGGGGTGGCGGCGGCGGCGGCGGCGGTGGTGGTGGTGGTGGTGGTTTTGGCCATGATACTGGAGTCGGTGGTGCTGGTGGTGGCGTAGAAGGAGGAGGGGGAGGAGCTGAAGGTGGTGTAGGTGTCGCTGGCAATGTCAATGGTGCCCTTGCTGCTGCTGCTGTTGTTGTTGTTGCCGGTGGGGCTGGTGGTGGTGTTGCTGGAGGCGGAGGTGGTGGTGGTGGTGGTGGTGGCGGTCATGCCGAGGAAGAGGATAACAACGAGAACAACAACAACAACAACAATAACAACAATAACAACAATAACAACAACAACAATAACATAAGCTTGGAACGAGAGAGGGCAGCACATGACCAAAACGATACCCCCGAGCAGGACGATGACATCCCGCTACGCCGCGAGCTTGAACGAGGCGGAAACAGCCAACACCACCACCACCAACTGGATAAGAGTCTACGATGGCGGAACAGCAAACGGACAGGTTTACTGAACGCAGGAATCTTGCAGAAATGTGTCAATTCAACGGCAAATGCCGTCTACATCAAGGAACTATATCGAATTATAGAAAAATACTTCCGGGATAAAATCGATGTGATTCCGTCTCAACGTCGAAATGTTAGGATGCCCAGCCTCAAGTCCATCTTCCGCAGTTATGACCAGTAAGTAAAACATTACTGAATAATTTAATGATTTTTCTTTGCCTAAACATCTTTTACAGTCTCTTCATCCTTTTTTTAAAATCTCTTTTACTCATTAAAATAAACTGTCATATATATATATATATATATATATATATATCTCAAGTAATAATTGTTTCTACTTTTGGCACAAGGCCACCAATTATCCAGTGTATTACTGGTACTTTATTTTATCGACCCCGTAAGGATGAAAGGCAAAGTTAACCTCGGCGGGATTTGAACTCAGAATGGCAAGGGCCGTAACTCAATGCTAGAAAGCATGGCGTCCGACCCTCTACCGATACTGCCAACCCACCTGCTACTAAACACAGCCCTTATAAGTCGACTTTTCTCTATATCAAGTAATAATATTTTCCAATCACCGAGCGAGTTTGAAATTATTATAAATGTAAGCTATCGCCGTATTTTGACTAAAGAAATTAAAGAAATTATTTAGCCTGATAGTGGGGTTAAGAACCCTCGGAGAAATGGAAAAAGATGAGTATTGACGTACATGGGAGTCGAACCCACATCTTTGGTTATCCAGCCCACTGTGCTACCATTTACATCGACACACACATATATATACATATATACATATATATATATATATATGTGTGTGTGAAAAGTAAGTTTGTTTTTGAAACAGCGAGTGAGTTTGAAAATAGAAATAGAAGCTTTCATTTGCCAGTCAAGTACCGGAGTCGGTTTAATCGACTTTCCCCTCCCAACAACCTCCTGGCTTTGTATCTCAATTAGAAATCCTTAATATAATTTGGTTAATAGACTGAAAGAAAAGTTAAGGCGACTGAGAGGATATCCTTTACATTTCTTCATCCTCCTGAGCAGTGAGTATATTGATGTGCAGTGAAAAAGTCTTGCCAATTGCAGAGTGTAAGTTCCCCAACAACACCTCAAGGAGAGCAGTCAAACCAAATAAGAATTAGCACGGACAATAATATATATATATATATATATATATATATATATATATATATATATATATATGTGTGTGTGTGTGTGTGTGTGTGTGTGTGTGTGTGTGTGTGTATACAGTTACACACACACACATATATATATACCAATGATATTAATAAATGGAAACTATATTTATAAAACCATATTTATTTTATTATATATATTTCAAGGGTACCAAAAATTTTGGTACGCCCTCATCAGATAAAATACAAAATTTGTTTTATAAATGGTGACATACCCAAGAAATCAGACCTTATCGGTTCAGGTTCAGTTTGCTTATATATATATATATATATATATATTTGTTTTGCGAGGTTTTTGATATGAAATTGTGTGTCGAAACATCACCAAACACTATACACACACACCAAACACTATACACACACCAAACACTATACACACACCAAACACTATACACACACACAAACGCAAGCGCAGAGAAAAAGACAAAAATAAATAAATAAATAAATAAACAGATAAAATAAAGATGGCGTAGATATACAATACAACAGGAGGAACATAATAGCACCACTGACGATGTTGCAGATGTGCAGCGAAAGAACTTTGTTAGACTATATATATGTGTTTATATCTATATTATATCAGTATTTTTGACCGTTGGTCAGTCAATGGTAAACATTGAGGACCGAATGAATTAACTGATATAAAAGATACAGAAGCGAAAACAAACCACACAGTGAGTGTCTTCTGTTATTAATTCTGGCAATATTATTACAACAATATGACCCTCCCCAAGTATAACTATATATATATATATATATATATATATATATATATATATATATATATATATATATATATATATATATATATATATATATATATATATATATATATAAATATATATATATATACTGTATATATATATATATATATATTTCGTTTTCTAAATTTGTAACAAACAAACCGAACATTATAATAAATGTTCGGTAAACCCATACGTACATGTATATATGTGTGCATGTATGTATATACATACTGCTGTGCGTCTGTATACATATATGTATGTACGTGTACATACTTACATTTAAGTATCAGCCGTACTAAGAGTGAGAAAGGAAATTCACTCTTTCCATTTTTTTCCATTATCTCTCTCTCTCTCAATCTCTCTCTCTCTCTCTCTCTCTCTCTCTATATATATATATATATATATATATATATATATATATATATATATATAATATATATATATATATATATATATATATATAATATATATATATATATATATATATATATAATATATAATATATATATATATATATATATATATATATATATATATATATATATATATATATATATATATATATATATATATATATATATATATATATATATATATATATATATATATATAAGATATATTTAATTTGTTGGGATACAAACAAATATTTTCATAACTGATATAAAGTACTCAACAAATTATTGCAGTAAAAATACAATATATTAACAAATGGAAACTATATTTATAAAACCATATTTATTTCATTATACATATTTCAAGGACACCAAACCAAATTATGGTGCGCTTTCATCAGATAAAATATAATATAGATCAGTTTTATAAACAAATATTGACATACCCTTAAAGAATGCGACCATGCCGGGAGCTTCCAACCGACATGGTCGCATTCTTTTAGGGTATGTCAATATTTGTTTATAAAACTGATCTATATTATATTTATCTGATGAAACCGCACCATAATTTGCTTTGGTGTCCTTGAAATATGTATAATGAAATAAATATGGTTTTATAAATATAGTTTCCATTTGTTAATATATTGTATATATATATATATATATATATATATATATATATATATATATATATATATATATATATATATATATATATATATATATATAATTTTAGTACAGCATTAAGGAAGCTTTAGTTCGCGGCCAAGCTAACGAATGCAAATTCGGTATGTAGCTTTAGCACTGGTGATGGGGAAAAGTACCCCAATATATATATATAATCGAAGAAAATGAAGAAAGAGAAAGAGACCGTTAAAATATAGTTTCTATATGAATTTCGATGTGACAATTGTACTCGTACCCATACAGGGTTCATAATTAAACCTTTTACCTCCCTCTGAGCCTCCGACGAGCCCAACTTATGCGTAACATGTGTAAGAGCTCCATATAAATTGTATTTTAACGGTCCGCTTCTCTGTCTTCATTTTCTTCGATTATAATTGCCCTGCTTATCTTCGCACACTAAATATTAATGCTTCTAATGTTTAACCCCGTCTGTATAGGCATCGAGCAATAAAGCACTTGCTGCTGGCAATTAATTATCTGTATCGTTTCCTCCTATAACGTTTCTTCTCTTCTTCCCTCTATTTTCTCTCTCACGATACTATAGCATTCGGTGGATTGACAATATCGGTAGAGGGTCGGACGCTATGCTTTGCAGCATAGAGTTACGGCCATTTATGATCTGAGTTCAAATCCCGCCGAGGTTAACTTTGCCTTTCATCCTTACAGGGTCGATAAAATAAAATACCAGTAATGCACTGGATACTTGCTGGCCTTGTGCCAAAAGTAATCAAATCGGACTGAGGAAACAACGTTTCCATTGGTCTTTCCAATTGCCAATACTATCTATCGGTCGCAACTCCATGTAGAAGGGGCAAGGTGAAATAAAATGTCTTACTCAAGGACATAACGCATCGCCCGATATATATATATATATATATCAGTATTGGTGCTCTGAAATAGCGATGTATACATGAATGGATGTATAGTATATTTGGCAATATGCTGTATATTTAATTAAAAACATTTTGAAGACCATTCGCTATGAGTTTTAAAGTAGTGTCTACGTCACTTACTTATTCTCGGCAAAAGCAAAGGAGAGTAATCGACAGTCCTGTTTCTCGCTCGTTAGCGGTTATCAAGACTACTCAGCCCCTCGCTTCTGCCGAGAATTATAGAAGCTGTCTCAATCCTATGATATTTTGATAGGAATAGAATGAGCCTCTGTCGGTTTCGATGATGAGTGTTCAATTTGATTCAATAAATGGAACAGCCTACTCGTGAAAGTGACGTGCGATTAACTGAGCGTTCCGAGTACACGGATACCCTGTGTGACTTTCATTTCTCTGTGATCGATACAATTAATGACCCTTTGAATTACAGATACATCTCGTTGTTTCCAGTGGAGTAGACTGGAGCAACGTGAAGTAAACTGCCTCGATCAAGGACAGAAGGTGCCGCCGGAAATCAAGCTCTCAATCTCACGATCCAGAACCTTTCGACCTAACCATTAAGCCACGCACCTTCGCACCTGGCACAAAATAAATAGCAGTTAAATTCAAGGTATAAGGCGGTGAATTGGCAGTCATTTGAACGTCAGATAGAATGCTTTGTGGTATTCGTTTTGGCTCACCTCTCTCTGAGTTCCAATAACACCCAGGTCAACTTTCCCTTTCATCCATTCGAGGTCCATAAAGAAAAGGTACCAGTCAAGTACTGGAGGACAATTCTTCCTCTATATCACTTTCTCACTTTCCCACTCACTTTCTATTCTTCTGTGGAAGAAATCTGTTGTGTTTAAACCTGGAGCGGGATGGGCTCCACCAGGTTTAAAAACTGCCCTAAAAATTCCATAGATCAATACGACTCGCTCGGGGGTTACGGGTAATGCATACATGCAGAGTCAAAGGCCACTATTCGAAAGCGCACCGATGACAGTTCAAATATTGGGTCATCAAGTATGAGATTTGGAGAAATATGTAGAAAAAAAAAAAAATTTCTAGAAATTTCATACTTGATGACCTCAATCTTCTGATGTAAAATGTAGGACAAAATACACGAGTTCAAATTTCGCTAATGTTGTTAAATGTACTAGCTAACGATTGGCCACCAAAGTGTGTGGCCTTATGCTAATAAAGAAAAGAGCCCATAATATCACTGCCATATGTTTTGTTATATATTATAATCTACAAATACCTGAAAATCTCTATTAAAATAACGATGCGCCCTCGTATGGATGATTTAATTACAGGAAGAAACTGTGTATTGCTATGTATTAATGTGTCTGAGATGCATACATGTATACATACATTCAAGAATGTATATATAAATATATATATATTTAAACACACACATACACACGTGTGTGTGTGTGTTTGTGTATTTATATATATATATGTATATATTATATACATACATGCATATGCATATATATATATATCAATGTACATATGTATGTACATATATGTATGTATGTATATATGTACATATATGTATGTATGTACATATATGCATGTATGTATGTACATATGTGTATGTATGTACATATATATATATATATGCATGTATGTATGTACATATATATATATACATCTATGTATGTATGTATGTGCATATATATATACATCTATATATGTATGTATGTGCATATAAATGTTCATATGTACATATATATATGTATGTATGTACATATATACATATGTATGTATGAATGCATGTATGTATATATGTATATATGTATGTATATGCATATATATATATATATGTATGTACGTACCTATGTATGTGTGTATATATATATATATATATATATATATATATATATATATATGTGTGTGTGTGTGTTAGTGTGTTTAGTGTCAGACTGTTTGTGGTAGAGAAGTATGGAGTTCGGTGGGACACACTGCTAGTCATAATTAGTAATCAGGAATTAACAGGCTGTATAATTAACCAATTTAATTAGCAGGTGTAATCATAAATGTGCACATATATGTATGTATGTATATATGTATATATTATGTATGTAGGTTTGTATGTATGTATGTATGTATCTATGTATGTATGTATGTAGGAGAAGGAAAACTCTGATATAACACCTGCAACCCTGATGGTATCCAATGATGTTGACTTGTTCTTCTTTTTGGTAAATATCATCTTGGTTAAGAGAGTGGGACTAGCTTTGTGCAGTGCATTTGCTCACTATAAAAGCTTCACGGCACAGGCATTGCTTTATATCTGGAGATCTCTCTGCACTTGTCGTCACATGGTACCATGGGCCCAGCACTATGTGTCAATAATTGTTACAGGTGTAGTGTTTGTACCAGAGTTTTCAAGTCGCTGGTTGGACTAAAAAGTCACACTCGTTCAGCGCATCGGTAGGGGTTCTCTTACATGGATATAAAGTAGTGGCCGTACTCGAAAACGAATTGGCAGCCACCATCTATGTATGTATGTATGTATGTATGTAGTCACCAGTTGGTGCTACTGGTAACATGTATCCCAGTACAACCTGTATCATGGTCGGGTCGTTGGCGACTAAACTGGCAACCCCACCAAGGTTTCTTGGTGAGGAGGGTGACTTTGGACATCCAACAGGACTAAAAACAAAACCTGTCAAAGGGCAAAGGAGCTCTTAAGAGTCAATGGCCATCCAAAATCACAGGGAGAGATGACCCCTTAGCCTTTGTCAAGGCAGAATTCTAGGAGAAGGAAAACTCTGATATAACACCTGCAACCCTGATGGTATCCAATGATGTTGACTTGTTCTTCTTTTTGGTAAATATCATCTTGGTTAAGAGAGTGGGACTGGCTTTGTGCAGTGCCTTTGCTCACTATAAAAGCTTCACGGCACAGGCATTGCTTTATATGTGGAGATCTCTCTACACTTGTCCTCACATGGTACCATGGGCCCAGCACTATGTGTCAATGATTGTCACAAGTGTAGTGTTTGTACCAGAGTTTTCAAGTCGCTGGCTGGACTAAAAAGTCACACTCGTTCAGCGCATCGGTAGAGGTTCCCCTACATGGATATAAAGTAGTGGCCGTACTCGAAAACGAGTTGGCAGCCACCATGTATGTATGTATGTATGTTTTCTCTTTCTCTTAATTTTGAGTATATTTTTTGACCGGCCACCTTCCTGGTGGCAAGGTTGTAAAAGAAAAGAAATTGTCATCCCTTGAATCGCAAGAATGTTTTGCAAATTTTGAAGGTGCCAGCTATCGCAGCCATTTGTAGACTATGAATTAGGGAGCTGCGCTTTTTGTCCGCAAATCCAAGTTCAGTCATACTTTGGTCCAAGCGGGTTGGTATATAACCCGTAGCACCAATAATGATGGGTATGAAGCTAAAGGTGTATCTTGGATACTGGATTTGTAAACTCCTCATCAATGGTCCGTAGATGTCCTCCTTCACCTGTATTTTTCTGACAACGTTTACATCAAGTGGGCAGCTGATCTCCACAACAGAACACGTTTTCAATGTGTGGTCCCAAACTACAATATCAGGCCGGTTGTGTTTTAATTTGGTGGCAGTTTTTATTTTCAGGTTCCACCAGTATTCCTTAGTGCCATCTGTCTCAATATATTCTTCCTCGTTTGTTGTTGATTTTGTTTTCCGAAGTGCGTTCCAGATGGTTCTAGCTATCCCATCGTGTCTCATGGGGAGGTAGTAGCGAGATGTATGTATGTATGTATGTATGTATGTATGTATGTATGTATGTATGTATGTATGTATGTTATCTCTTTCTCTTAATTTCGAGTATATTTTTTTGACTGGCCACCTTCCTGGTGGCAAGGTTGTAAAAGAAAAGAAATTGTCATCCTTTGAATCACAAGAATGTTTTGCAAATTTTGAAGGTGCCAGCTATCGCAGTCATTTGTAGACTATGAATTAGGGAGCTGCGCTTTTTGTCCGCAAATCCAAGTTCAGTCATACTTTGGTCCAAGCGGGTTGGTATATAACCCGTAGCTCCAATAATGATGGGTATGAAGCAAAAGGTGTATCTTGGATACTGGATTTGTAAACTCCTCATCAATGGTCCGTAGATGTATGTATGTTTTCTCTTTCTCTTAATTTCGAGTATAATTTTTTGACCGGCCACCTTCCTGGTGGCAAGGTTGTAAACGAAAAGAAATTGTCATCCCTTGAATCGCAAGAATGTTTTGCAAATTTTGAAGGTGCCAGCTATCGCAGCCATTTGTAGACTATGAATTAGGGAGCTGCGCTTTTTGTCCGCAAATCCAAGTTCAGTCATACTTTGGTCCAAGCGGGTTGGTATATAACCCGTAGCACCAATAATGATGGGTATGAAGCTAAAGGTGTATCTTGGATACTGGATTTGTAAACTCCTCATCAATGGTCCGTAGATGTCCTCCTTCTCCTGTATTTTTCTGACAACGTTTACATCAAGTGGGCAGCTGATCTCCACAACAGAACACGTTTTCAATGTGTGGTCCCAAACTACAATATCAGGCCGGTTGTGCTTTAATTTGGCGGCAGTTTTTATTTTCAGGTTCCACCAGTATTCCTTAGTGCTATCTGTCTCAATATATTCTTTCTCGTTTGTTGTTAATTTTGTTTTCCGAAGTGCGTTCCAGATGGTTCTAGCTATCCCATCGTGTCTCATGGGGAGGTAGTAGTGAGATGACATTCTTTCGCAGCTGGCAACAATGTGGCTTACATCCTCGATCTTTGTTTTACATAGCCTACATTTATTGTCCGCTGCTGACCCTCCTCTTTTGTGCAGCAGATATTTGGTAGGGAGTTCTTGTTCCTGTATTGCATAGAGATATCCCTCAAGGTGTGATGTCATAAACTTGTCGGAACTCCATGCCAGGCTTTTTGAGTGGTTTATCCCCTCTATGGTCTGTGTTTTACGCCTCAAGTATCCATGCACAACTTTTTCTGTAAATTGGTCAATTTTTTTATCTTGTTTGAACATTGAATAGGATCTTCCGATTTCTCTGGGTGAGAGATTTATATCAGGCTTTATTCCATATCTCTCCTCCAGATCAGTCGCTATTCTAATGATATTTCTTTTTTCATGCTCATAAACCTGGGCAAGATGGTTGCCAACCTTTTTCCTCTGTTGAAGGTGTTGCTTCAGTGTTACTATCCGGGTATCATATGTTGTTAATATTGATTTTAGACCCCGGCCACCTTCCTTGCGTGAGAAGTATAGCCTATCCACATCACCATTGATGTTAAAGTTCCCAGTAACACTGAGAAGTTTTCGAGTTCTAACATCCATCTCACTTAGTTCTTGCAATGACCAGTTCAGTAGGCCAAATGTTGGCGTTAGAATTGGCACAGCATAAGTATTGTGGGCAATGTATTTGTTGTATGCTGACAGTTCTGATGACCATATTTTCTTTACTCTTCTGAGGTATTCAGTTCTGGTTCTCTCCTTATTTATGGGTCCATCATATCTGACATTCTCATCCTGTCCAAGATATCTGTAGTTATCACCTGACTGCAGAGGTTGTATTGTCAGGCCGTTCATCTCTAGATTTCTAGAGGAGGGCACAGCTCTTCCACGTTTTACTGCCAAATATGCACACTTGGACTCACCAAATTTCATTTTGATGTCGGTTGAAAATTGTGTAATGAGGTCCAATTGTTTCTTGATGTCATTGATATTTGGCCCATACAGCTTCAGGTCATCAACAAAGAAAAGATGGGAGATACTTCTGGGCCCACTTCTTTGTCCACCTTGTTTCCTGAGTAGGTAAGATAGTGGATTCAGTGAGAGAACGAAGAGTAGCACTGACAAGCTATCACCCTGAAAAATGCCCTTCTGGTAATGTATCTTATCAGTCCTAACCTGCTCCTTCTCACCTCTAAGGATCAAATTGGTGTACCAGTTCTTGGTCAGGCGTTCAACAGCAGCTACCAATGGTTGTGGGACTTTAGCTAACTGTAAAGCCGTAATAATCCACCCATGATGTACACTATCAAATGCTTTTTGATAGTCCAGCCACACCACAGTCATGTTTCTGCGATTCTTTGTTGTTTTTTCCTGAATCATTTTGTTAGTTAGTAGGTGATCTCTGCAACCCCACACCTCTTTCTTTCCACCAGCTTGCTCAGGTGTTATGATGTTGTTGGTAGCACAGTGATCCTGTAAGAACAGGTTAAGGCACCCAGTATATAATTTATACATGATGTTTTGGCAGGCAATTGGGCGGTAATTTTTAGCAAGGGTGGTTTGGCTATTTTGGGGAATGAGGAGAGTAGTGGCAGTTGATAACCATCTGGGCAGTTCTTGTGTGCCCTTAATGGTTTCTGTAAACAGCCGTATGAGATCTTGCCGATAGAAAGTGAAATTCTTCAACCAGTATCCTGTAATGAGGTCTGGGCCTGGCGATTTCCTATTCGACATTTTCTGTAGAGCTGTTTCCAGTATTGACCCATCTATGTCATATTGTTTTGTCTGGACATGTTGGCAGTAGTCCTGTTCCAGTTCTTTTAGCCAATTAGCTTGTCTGTTGAATCCGTCATCCGTTTCCCCTACAGATCTCCAGTAGCTCTCAACCTGTTCTTTTGAAGGGGTGTCGGTTACAGGGATTGAGCTTTTGCCACCTAAGCTGCGATAAACTGATTTAGGATCTCTGGCAAACAATCTATTTAGCACTTGTCGTTTATGTGCTGTTGACTTATATTTTAGTCTTTCTGTTGTAGCTGTGAGTTGTTGTTTCAACTGGTGTAATTTGGAGTTCAAAGTTTTAAATCGTCTCTCTAACTTTTTCTTTAGGTCTTCCTGGTGTCGTGTGAAGTTGCTCTCTATGTTGCATTTCATAACGACTGCGATGTGTGAGATACTTCGTCTCAGGGACAAAATTTTGGTTTTTAAATTTCGCATCCACGCTGGTTCAGGCTTTCTGTTTGTATCTTGATTGCGTGGTTTTAGATGTGTGTTATATGATAGCAATGTGACAGCTGAAACATATAACAAAACATTAAGCGTTTCAAATGTCGTTTCTACACCTTTAGATCGTATAGCCTTCAGATAATTGCCAGCTATTTCGTTCACCGCTTCCAATTCCAATTTAGTGTGTTCTTTACTGACTCTAGTGTTGTATGTATGTATGTATGTATGTATGTATGTATGTATGTATGTATGTATGTATGTATGTATGTATGTATGTATGTATGTATGTATGTACGTACGTACGTACGTACGTACGTACGTATGTATGTATCTATGTACGTATATATATATGTATGTACGTATGTATGTATATATGTATGTATGTACGTATGTATGTATGTGTATATGCTTGTATATATAGATGTATGTATGTATGTAAACGCAATATACGTATGCGTATACACACCTCATGGAAAAATGTTTATGACTTATGACCCTAAGCAATTTAGGAATATATAATTAGCTATATTGCGTATACATACGTACACATATATGCATATATACACAGTGTATATATACACAGTTGGAAACGTGAGTATGGCACTTATACTGGAAGATGCCATACAACGACAGGCCTTCAGTCCTCAACAGCTCTGGAGTCCCCACCCAACACCATCAAAGTGACGGAGTGAACTGCAAGACCAAGAGGTCAACCAAGATTGATATAGAAAACGACCTTACTCGTCATTTGGGACCCCTATGGCCAAAGCTGGCCCTTGACCGATGTCACTGGAAGTAGTTCAATGAGAAGAACTCCTCCTCTAGGAGTGATAATGCCCTGATGATATGAATTAGCAATCAAATACGCGTAACCCTTTAAATATCAGTATATATATATATTAGAAAGTGATTTATTTTTTTACAAAATGAAAAATAACCGAGGTGTCCTACACGAGTGAAAGTATAAAGAAAAAAAGATGAAATCGAAAATGCAACTGGAGTCTTATTTAAAAAAATATATATATATTTATTTGGTTCCTTTACTGGTTTCGCAGTTCTTCTGCTTTTCAAAAGTAGAGTTGAGAGAGAGTGTCTGTGGTTTTTCATTTGGGTTTGTTGGTTCACCACTGGATAGAACTGGTCATTCCGTATGCTCAACCTCGATGTGATATTATGGAGAGCACTCAACGTAATGCGACTCACTCGTCTTCTTTTGTGTTGTTGGTGGTGCGAGTACGGAGTTAATTATTATAAAATAACAGGAGGCTGGACTGGTGTAATTCCTTAAAGGTTTATCATACTACAAACATTTCAATGACCGGGTTCAGTATGAATCCGGTGACATCATCAGGTATTCGAAATTTAACAAAGGAATATAATCCATGGGGCTGAAAAGGCACACATTTAGCAGTTTCTAGTCCGGTCGGCCGCCCTCAATATAATATACATATATATATATATCTTAGCCTTAGCCTTAGTTCCTCCAGTCCCTTGTGGAACATTGGGCGACGAGCTTCCTCTAGTTGATCCTGTCACTGGCGGCCCTTCTAGCACCTCTCCAGGTAATCCCATCTCCCGCAGGTCCTCCCTGAATGTGCTCCCCATGTCTTTCGTGGTCTTTCCCGTTCTCTCCTGCCACCTTCTGGTACCCAATCCATATATATATATATATATATATATATATATATATATATATATATATATATATAGAGAGAGAGAGAGAGAGAGATGTGTATGTGTGTGTGTGTGTGGATTGTGTATATATGATCTATCTATGTATCTATCTATCTCTATCTCTGTCTGTTTCTCTCTCTCTCCCCCTCTCTCTCTCTCCCTCCCTCTCTCTCTCTCTCTCTATATATATATATATATTGAGGGGGAACGCCAAGAGAGAGATAGGGGTTAGAGCATTAGACTTGCAATCGAAAGGTTGTGAGTTCAATTCTCGGACCGGGTGATGTGTGGTTTCCTTGAGCAAGACACTTTACTTCACGTTGCCCCAGTTTACTTAGCTGTAGAAAAGAGATGATAGTACTGAGGTCCCTATCATTAAATCACCCAAGACACCTCCAGCGAGATATTCCTCAGAGGAGGCCAGCTAACCCCTGCATATGTGTGAGCTGTAACAACAAAAACAACAGCATAAAGGGCCATAACATGCAAAGCATGGCGTCAGACCCTCTACAGATACTGCCAATCCACCACCCTTTATCAATAATAATATTCACTTATTTATTTTATTTTCAGAATGTCCAAATTGACCAGTTGGGAAGCTATTTTCTACAACATCAAGCAGGATGCTCTGTATGACAGCAGAGACCCTGCAGTTAAGGCTGTGCTTAGAGATCTGGTAGAACAACCGATTGAAGAAGTTGGTAAGACAACAACCGATTTTATGTATGCCTTACTAATTAAAACACCTTTTACATATATGTGAATATGTATATACATACATACATAATAACCACACACACACACACACACACATATATATATATATATATATATGAAATAAAAATAGAGCAAGAAACAAGGACTATCCGTCATCGGTGATCTTCTGACTATCATCGGTATTTCTTCGCATTAAAGACCAGATACCTCAAGTCAGTGGGAGCAATAACTAAAATAAGTTATTGGAATAAAAAGAAGTGGGTGGAGAAAGAGAGACATGTAAACAAACAGAAATGGTAAGGCAACGTAAAGAGAGGAAAATGAGAAAACAAGTCAGTGATACATGTGAACTTAAGTTCGAGCAAATCATAGACGAGAAGAAGAAAGAGGACGCGTCCGAACCCTGCGAAATGTGAGCGAGAAAAGGATTTCACACAGGTCACACGGGAGGAAATGAAAGAGGGGGAGTAGCAGAGAGTGAGTGAGTGAAAGTGTGAGGAAGAGGCTAGCCGAGAGAGGGTGAACAGCAGACGCTCCGAATTTGTAGAGGAGCTCGACAGTACAGGGTCCAAATTTTGAAGATGATATTTTGTCAAGAACTAATACAAATCAGGTTCATTGTGAAAGCCTTTGTACGACAAATAAATTTGTGAAGGGGTTCTGTATATTTTTAATGTTTAACTCTAGTTCAGCCCTGATAAAGCAGACATGAACAAACGTGTTTCAGTTGTGAACATAGAATTTTATCTATTTTGAGCAACAAACACTTCGTTTTCCAAAGAGAGTATGGTTTTATTTGAGAGGGATGTGGCTGCTTGAAACATTCAGATATTTTTTGTACCTTGAGTATTTTATAAATATGTAATTATGTCATTGGATACTTTTATACTTTTATAGTAATACTAGACTACCCGTGACCCGCTGGATCACGTTCACTTAGAAGTATTTCTTTTTAAAATCATGTTCACTTAAGAATAATTTTGAAATGATTAAAATATACACATACATGAATATAATGTAAAATGAAATTGGAAGGCCCATATATATATATATATATATATGTGTTTGTGTGTGTGTGTGTGCGTACATATATATATATATATGTGAGTGTGTGTGTATATATGCTGAATAGGACCCGTCTAACCCTTGCAAGCAAGGAAAAGCGGACGTAAAATGATGATGATGATGATGATGATGAAATGCGTGTGTGTGTGTGTGGGGGGGGGGGTATGTGACCTATATAGACAGGTTACAGACACACACACACATATACACACAAACTTAGAAACCCTTCCTATTTAGCAGGAAATATTCGCTACATACATCCTATCCTAACACAAGTTGTATGGTAAATCTGACTTAATATTCAGTCACCAAAGTTACATTAATGCTGCATTCGATTTTTGAAGTCACCTGTTATAATTTCATTCAACAAAACCACTACCTCTCTATCCCCCTCTCTTAGTTTCTACCTCTCTCTCTCTTTTAATCTACTATCTCACAACCAGTATATCTTTCTCTCTCTCTATTTATGAAGGTACCCGGAAAAACCCCGTATCTCGGGAAACCATGCTCCGATTTACGTGAAACTTGTTTTATTCCATTTGTATTCCCATTTCAGGGGCAATTTCCTTTCAAAGTATTTCCCTATTATGCACCGTTTTGGCTGTATTAAATTACAAACAAGTAATCACAGAGTTTTAGTAGTATACAAGCTTACAATCAGCAGAATGGCCCGGCGTTGCTCGGGATTTTCTCAAGGGTTCTTTTATATTTGATATATATTTATCCTTATCGAACCTCGTGAAATAAATACGTTTGTTTATAATTTGTTATTTTGTATGCAAAAATATCTGTACACGAATATATATATATATTATATATATATATATATATATATATATATATATATAGTACAGAGAAGTACGGAATACCTCGGCCTCGGGATGGTGTCTACATTTTGTGCTTATAAAAAAAATTCGTCGTAGATTACCAGGAGTTTTTTTCGTGCGAAGTAAATCAATACTTTATCGCGAAATAAATACTTTTGTTTATATTTTGTTTATTGTATATGCAAAAATATCTGTACACGAATATATCATTATATATATATATATATATATATATATATTAAAATAACAGATTAAAGTTTAACCAAAGAATCGCTGCTTTCACCCTTAACGGTATCTTCTACCTAAAAGCAGTATGAAGTACACTAAGACTAACTGATGTAATCGTATGTAATCGCCGGCCTTGTTTGTTTATATTTTGTTCTTGTGTATGCATCGTATGTAATCGTTGCCCTTGATTGTTTATATTTTGTTTTTGTGTATGCAAAAAAATATATATATATTAAAATAACATATTAAAGTTTAAGCAAATAATCGCTGCTTTCAACCTTAACGGGATCTTCTAAAACTAAAAAAATCAATCTGTGAACGCAGATGTAAATATTTCGAAAAACGTTGCAACCGAAGGAAGACGATACTTTGGTTCGTGAAGACGTTCCCTGGCATAAGAATATATATATATACACACACACTATAAATACATATATACACACACTGATCGCGTCATAATGACGTAATGCAGACAGCCAGGCATACAGACAGATATTATAAGGGTGCAGCGTTATATCTATGTATCTATCTAAAAAGAGAAAGACTAAGTTATATAGAGAGATCGCTAAATCGCTTAATGCGGTCCCTAGGGAATAGAAAATTTGAATTTTTTTCACTCAAAACACTAACAGGACCATAAGTATTACATGTGTAAAGTTTGAAAAAACTCGGTTGGGTGGTTCTCGAGTTTTAGTGATTGGACAGACAAACAGGCAAACATACATTCTCTGTTTTAGTAATATAGATATATTTCTTTATTAGCCACAAGGGCGCACAAGAAAAGGGGACAATACAAAGACATGCCGGGGATTTTACATACAGTCGTGTAAAAAATATAGATAGATAGATGGTCAACTTTATTTCTACAATTTTCTTTTTCAGAAATGAAGTCTGGTGGCACACAACTGAAGCTGATTTTTACATTTGAGAACGAAGGCCGTGCTTTATTTAAACCCATGAGGTAAATAGCATATTTTTTTACGAATTAGAACAAAAAAATATATAGTTTTCTTTAATCCTTTTGATACCTTAAAACTGCACTTCTCTAACTTCTACTTGGTGGGATTTGAACTCAGGACCTAAAGTAACGCAATTAAATACAAGATATTTATTCAAAGATCGCAGAGTGTAAATTTAGGCAGATTTGGCTGCTATTTCCAATCGGTTGAACGTCCGGATAAAATATCTTTTATTGGTACATTTACTCTTTGAAAAGGTTGAAAAAAGTAAAACACACACACACACACACACACACACACACACACACACACACACACACACACACACACACACACACACACACACACACGCACACGCACACGCATACACACACACAGACACATACACACACACACGCGCACACACATACACACACACAGACACACACACACACACACCCACCGTCCCCCACACATACATATCCCCCCCTGGACCCCCCCACACACACAACCCGATCCACACACATACATACGCGCACCACCACCACCCCTCCACACACAGCCCCCTACACACATACACACCCCGCACACACATACACACATACGTAAAAGGTTTTGTGAAAGAAAAAAAAACTATGACATTAGTGTATTTGGTGAATTGAGTGGAAAACAGTATTTTTGCTTCAAAATTAACGAGATGGATGATCTAACATTTTATGGTAGAGTGTAAGTTATTTTTCTTTCGACTTGTAAGTAAACTAATTTCTCGTTTACGGCGGGAAGTGGACAGAAGTAATATTATTTTTCCTTTGAACTTATGAGATAACTGATATGTATGTGTCGATGTGTAGTGGGGTGGTCGCATGCAGTAAAATCCTTTCGTATTGTTTGGAAGCTTTCCCAATATTTTAATCATTTTTCTTCTTTTATTTCTAGGTAGAGGTGAGTTGTAGTGTGTGTATATATCTATATCTATCTATCTATATATATATATATATATATATATATATGTGTGTGTGTGTGTGTGTGTGTGTATGCATGTGTGTGTATGCATGTGTGTGTATATGTGTGGGTATGTGTGTCTATTTGTCTGTCTGCATGACTATGTGTATGCATTTCTACACACACACAAACACACACACATATATATATGTAAAACTAGTTTTGTTTGAAATATGAGACGAAAAATAGTTTTACAGTTTTATAAATATTCATCTACATTCATTTTTGTTTCAAATTATCTAATTATTTGCTTCGTTTAAAACTATGATGTAAGCGACATTTGTATGGATGAGGGGAGATAGAGGGCTGGTAATTTTGTTTTAATGATTTAGTCAAACGAGGAAGGGCAGCACCCGTGACACTTTTTATGGTTCCCGTGACTGCTGTGAAGAAGAACGGAAATTCTTCTAAGATTGGAGACCTGACTCGAATACTAGCCACAGAGTAGATTCCGCTAAAGATACCCAGAATTATGGTAGTGATGTTAACCCGGGTCAGAGATTAAGTTTATCGCCTAAGGACATCAGTTATTTCTCTGACGAGCTTCCATAAATAAATGCCTGAAATATAACGCAGTACGTTCGAACACCAGACTACGAAGTAACACAACGAATTTCTTAACGACAGAGAAAGGCTTGATTACAAAATAAACTTTTTAATATTTGCTTCTTCCCCCATTTCTATTAAAATACTTAAAGTAATTATAGTTATCGGTTTGGTCAAGGAAAACGAGAGAAATAAGAATGGCAGAGTAAGTAGTTTGTTCGATACACCAGTTGATTGCTATGGGTTTCATTTCTAGCATTTCGTTTCACCACTGCACCCTGTTTAATGCTAAGACATATAACTTGAAGTTGAATTCCCCTAGTTTAAAGTAGGTATCTCTCATTACTTGTAAAAGGGTACTTACTACTCAACACGTGAATCTACCTAGTTGTAAATAAATAGCTTTTAATAAACAATGATACTTAACTGTAAACACTCTTGAAAGTGAAGTCCATCGAGTGGTTTTTTTTTTTTTACATTATACTACGCTACAGAATGTATGTACGGGTTATTAACCAAGTCTTTGTATAGAACGATGCGTACATTTTTGTTTTATATACAATACTTTCGTGGACAGAAAAAGTGGGATCAGCTGGCTTAGTTTCAATCCTATGTTGAGAATTCAATAGCGACCGAATATCTTCGTGGAGAGTTGTAGAGTTGTAACATCAATCGTCCTCAGATGGCATTCTTATATATCAAGAGCGATATTTCAATATGTGGAAAACTTATCCCTCCACCACCATTATAGCCCGTGGTTGCCTTATCTTCCTTTCAGCCATATTATATCCGCTATTAGGTTATTTGTATATTTATCAATTTTCATGGCGGTAGAATAATATTTAATGCAAATTTAGTTGCAATACATTGCACATCTATCGACCGTCTACAGACTTCCTCGCTAGCAAAAATAGTATTCCAGATCTATTTGACAGCAATTTCTTACGGTGGTATTCTTGAGGTGGTATTAACGGTTGGTTTGCTGGTGGTGTATGTTGATGAGGATGGTGTTGGTGGTGCTGGTAGTCATGATTGTATCAATGATAATGATGTCAATATTTATGATGAGCAGAATGATGATAGTGGTGTATTTTCTACACTTTCAGATTCCCGCGTGACAAGGAGACCTTACCAAATCATTTCTACTTCGTTGACTTTGAACGTCACAATGCCGAAATTGCAGCTTTCCATCTCGATAGGTGATCAAGGTTTTCTCAATCTATCTATAACACTTTCAGTGACATACTCTTTCACCTTTATATACATACAAACACACACATATATATAAATGTATATATATATATACATACATACATATATATATATATATATATATATATATATATATATATATATATATATATATACATACACACACATACATATATATATATATATATACATACACAAATACACACACACTCACACACACACACACACACACACACACACACACACACACACACACACACACACACACACACACACACACACACACACATATATATATATATATATATATATATGTATGTGTGTGTATGTGTATATGATTCCTTTTCACATAGCACAAAACAACTGATCACACCACAATAACAACATTCATCACCACACAACATAAACGCAACATTATACAATAGACCACATCTATCTTATTTCAAGCCATTAATTTTACTTTAACAACACCTTTCTCGCACATTTTCTATTTCGGCCATTTTATATACACAGGATACTCAACTTTAATCGTGTCCCACCCAATTCCGGCCGTCTTATAAATATGACGCGAGATATCCGAAGACTTTCCGACAAGAAGCTGGCGAAAACCTTTTTTGTATCACCAGGTAAGCAGAATTTGTATTCACGCTGCCTTTTATTAGTGGCATTAGCAGAAAAGCCATCCTTCGGGTGGTTTTCTGCTAGCATGTGTAGTGTGCATATTGATATTATACGCAAACATAAATACATATAGATATGATACATCAAATAAAATCGTAATTGACAATATACACAGAAATTGAACGAAGTCTGCGTTACACTCTCTTCTGTAATCAGTAAAGTAATCCATGATACATTAAAAAAAGTAGATATTATATATAAACTGCATTAGGAGAAAATTAGCGACGGAAATATATGAATGTTTATATAAGTGATGTAATAAATGTTATACTATAACGTGCGCTAATCGGAAGGGTTGACATTTGAAAATTTTAAAGAAGTGAATCTTAAAATAAGCAGTAAAATTATTTATATTTAACCAAAAGTTTGAGTTCAAATCGAGGTTAACTTTGCCTTTCATCCTTACGGGGTCGATAAAATAAAGTACCAGTAAGGTACTGGGTAATTGCTGGCCTTGTGCCAAAAGTAGAAACAATTATTTATTCAAGTAATCCAACTTATTTTACAAACGGCATAAAAAAATATATTCTGGACGCAGTCCCCCGCGCTCTCCCCCTTCACCATCCCCTGCTTGAGATTAACTCTCAATATTTAGTGCGTCGGGTTGAAATGAATCGCAGTATTTCGTCATGGAAATCTACGTTGTTTCAATTCTTCCATGCTTCCATGAATGATCAATAGAATAAAGTATCCCTAAAGTACTGAGATCGGTACAATCGACTTTCTGCATCCCTAAAAGAATTGTCGGCCTTGTGCCTAAATTAAAAACTGTTATTGGTATTTCCTGTGATGGAGGTGAATAGCAAACAACCTGAGCAACGGAGAAAATATATTTTCTTTATCATTTCGGATAAACATAACCAGTACAAATTCTGCATGAGCAAGACACGGTCACCTGATCTGACTAGTCTCGCAACGGGACAACTCGTCTAACCCATGCTAGCGTGGAATAATGGACGTTAAACGATGATGATAACGATGACGATAACGAGACGACGACGACGACGACTCGTCTAATTTTAAAATAAATACAATTAAATGTCGATCATGTTTGAGTTAGGCAGTGAATTGGCAGAGTCATTAGAACGTCGGATAGAATGTGTTGTAGTATTCATTTCGGCTCTCTGCTATCTGAGTTCGAATCCCACCGAGGTTAACTTTGCCTTTCCTCCATTCATGGTCGATAAAAAATACCAGTACTGGGGTCGATTCTTCCTCTATATCTCTTTCTCACTTCTTTTCTCTCACTCTCTCTATTCTTCTCTGGAAGAAATTTGCTGTGTTCAGGCCTGAAGAGGAGATGGGGTCTGCCAGTTTAAAAAAATGCCCTAGAAACACCCTCAGGAGGTACGGGTCCATACCATATGTTTGAGCTATTGATCTTCACCATAGATTTCTGCCAATGTAAAAAATTAGAGTAATAAGTCTTTCCATTAAATTACATTTCATTACAGCCAATAATCTCTGTTTCCATGGAAGCTGCTCTTATTACTGTGATACAAGTCACGCTATCTGTGGCAACCCTGATATGCTGGAAGGATCCTTTGCTCTCCTACTTCCGCCGGACAAGGTTGCGCCACGTAAAATATGGCGATCACCTTGGAGGCGATCTTATTCGAAGCATCGAAAAGCACTGTGGGAAATTTACGACGATTACTGCGACCAAGTTCGAATGAAGCCTCCATTCAACAAAGGACGTCGTCTGCTTGATATGACCGATATGGCTGTGTTTGATTTCCTGACAGGTAAGTGTAATTGAAGAAGAAAGTTATTTTCTTCTATCTCAGTATTTATTCGATTTATTGCAGGTTTGGAGATGTTCCCCCGATTGATGCTCCACTTCGTTTAATATTAGAGACATATCCCTATTATCAGGGTCGCAACGAGTTCGTTTTCTGCCCCCGAAGAAGCCGGTGTTAGGTGGCGAGATTTGAACTCAGAACGTTAAGAACTGGAACAAATCCACCGCCCTCCACTCTCTAAATAAGGAAAAGTTCTGAGTTCAGATACAGCTTAGGTCATCTTTGTCTTTCACCCTTTCGAAGTCGATAAATAAAATATCAACCCAGAACTGAGGTTAATTATTTTTCTATTTCCCTCTAGTGTTTCCTCTCTTTCTCTGGAAGAAAATCAGCTGTGTTCCGACCTGGAGAGGGATGGGTCCGTTCAACCAGGTTTAAAATGTCCCAAATATGCCGTATATCAGAATGGCATCCCTACAAATCCGTCAGATGTTAAGGGCGTCATTGCTTTATCTGTGCCATACGACCTGGCATGCTTCTTCATATGATTTAGGCACAAGACCAGCAAATTTTTTTTTGGGGGGAGAATGTCGATTGAAACAACTTCAGTACTTGACTGGTATTTCACACACACGCACACACACACACACACGCAAACGCACACACACACGCACTCACTTACACACACACACGCGGACACCCATATATATATATATATATCTACCTGAAATAGCAGGAATTTATTTTTTCCCATTGCTCCCTTTAAAATTTGAAATTGATTATAGTACCCCCCACCCAAACATACCCCCTCCCCCAGCTCACATAACTGATGATGCCTTTCAGTTCATATATATATATATATATATATATATATATATAGTTGTTATATAGTAAGGTGTATTATTGGTTGCGTCATACGATTCAATAAATGTTTGTTAGCTATATTAAGTTCTCCACGCTTTTGTATATCTCCAAATTCCATTTATGGGAACAGCTAGATGATGTAAAACGGAGTATTTGTATCAAAATAAAGATCCGAAGGCATGGTATAAATTTCCAATCATTTTAATCACGACACATCGTCTAAATAGTGTATGTTTTGGTATATACACATCCATGTGACGGGAAAACGCACACACTGACACCTTAACTCAAATACCCAACCCTACATGGAGCCCCTCGTCGGCCTACATGGCGGGTGCTTGCACGCACAGACTCGGGGACTCATATTATCAACGGGACAGCTGCACATATAGAGTTCGATATGAGCTGACTACTTGCTCTTCACATGGATGTGTATATACCAAAACATACACTATTTAGACGATACGTATGTTACAATTCAATCGATACACGTATAGCGGAACGTTGAACGGAATTTACTTGCGTGTGCATAGGGTTGTGGTTGACCCAATGTTTTTCTGATTTACATAATGAAAATTGAGATTTGACCAATATAACATTTGTTGTTTTGTAACCTAACTTTCGGTGCATACTGTGTTGGTGTATATATATTTTCTCTGACCTCGCGTCGGTGTGTGAGTGTCTGTGTACTCACTCACACTAATTGTGACCGACTGAAATTCTACAGATTTGATGTTGAGATTAGACCTGTCCAGCGTCTTTTACAGCTATTGAGAGATAGAAACTTGATAGATTTATGACCCTGACTGAAGATGATAGCAGTTGGCGTGTTTTGAGAAACGTTTATTTGTGAGTACCTGTTAAAAGCTCACGAAAATATACCGACAGGAAACTTGTTTTATTTGGAGAAAATTAAGAAGTTGAAAGTACAGTTTAGCTGTCTACGTGCATTGTTCATAGAAATATTCTTGAGCCCCTTCTTTTCATACTCCTCTGTTTTGGCCTATTGGAGTAAATGTGAAAGAGAAAGTCACAGGTTAAGTTGGCAGAAGGTTCCAGTGCAATAGCAGTAAGGCGTAGGCTACTTAACCCAAAAGTTCATTCGCACTCTTTCCACTAAGTTACTCTTTCTCCATATCCCTCTCGGTGCAGTCCCTTGTAGATTTGCACCCGATCCATCTGCTCGATGCACATGTCCGCTTTGTACGGCTTTTGGAGGAAGGAGTGACCAGCAGTACGTTGTTCGGTATTATTACGAAAAGGTGTAGCAGAGAATCCTGCGTGAACTAACAGCTCGGGGGGAAACTGCTTACCTCGAAGATTCATTCATCATCATTCTTGTCAACGCTCCGTTTAGTTGGTATTTATTGGTCTACAGTTAGATGAATGGCGCACAAAGGGTTAATGTTTATTGGCAAGAAGTGGCAACTGGGCTGGCTTGCCTCGCTTATATTATATATTAAAATAACAGATTAAAGTTTAAGCAAATAATCGCTGCTTTCACCCTTAACAGGTTCTTCTGAAACTAAAAAAATCAATCTGTGAACGCAGAAGTAAATATTTCGAAAAACGTTGCAACCAAAGGAAAACAGGTAGATGATACTTTGGTTCGTGAAGACATTCCCTGGCAATGAACGGAAAAAAGCGAACGTAATACGTCAGCAATCACGTGTTTGTAATAATGTCGTAATGTAGACAGCCAGACATACAGACTGATATTATAAGGGCTCGGCGGAGATCGATAACCGGCGCTAACTCCCCTTTAACAACAGAAAATTGAAAAATAAAAGCTGCAGTTAATATCTTTAGACCGCAAAGAATATATAAATGCAAATGTGATGTCAATCGGAGTAGAAATGTGGATTTGTATAGACTTTGCAAAAGTGAGGACACACAGACAACAACAGTTATATATATATATATATATATATATATATATATATATATATATATATATATATATATATATATATATATATATATATATATTTAATATAGAAAGGCTTCTACAGGGCTAGAACTATTTCATTCGGGAGAAATCATATCATCAGGCTTCCTGATGATTTCTCCCGAATGAAACAGTTCTAGTCCTGTAGAAGCCTTTCTATATTAAATATTTATACTCTGTTTTGACAGAAGCAACATCCCAGCATTTACCCTTCAAATATTTATCGTTATTTTTTATTGTCTTTTAAGGAAACATGGACAGACATCATTACGACACATTCCGTGAATTTGGAAATGATTCTTTCCCTCTGCATCTCGATAATGGGAGAGCGTGAGTCTTCTTCTTCTTCTTCTTCTTCTTCTTCTTCTTCTTCTTCTTCTTCTTCTTCTTCTTCTTCAATTCCTCTCTTTCTCTCTTTCATTCTCCTCCATAGATTATCTGTAGTATTATTTATGTCTGACGGAATGAATTGCTGTATTTCGTTACAGCCTTCAACTTTCTGCTTTCAAATGACACCCACCTCTCACATATCTAGTTTGCCTTGCATCCTTTTGGAGACGATGAATATAAAATACCAGTAATGTACGGCGGTCTATCTCCTGAGAGAGGGGGAGGGCGAGTGAGACGGAGGCGATGACAGTGGGCGTTTGCTTCCCCTGTGTTCGGACCTGGTGTACATGTGTGTGTAATTTTACACTATCAACTCTTTTCATTTCCCCTTCACACTCTAGTAAGCTTTTGTCTCTTCCTTCTAATACAGTACATTACTGTCTTTGCCATTTTTCTCCGCGGCGCGCAGTCGAAACACCACTTTGACCCATGTGTAGTGTCTGTCACTCTCACCCCTTCCCCCTTCCTTTCTTCCGTTGCATAATGGTCCTTGCTCTTCCTTTCTTTTTCTTTCATTTATGGCATTTATCCCTTTAGCATTCAAACCGGCCATATCCGCCCAGAATTTTCTCACCTCTTTCTGTTCAAACTGGCTATAACCAGCTGCTCATACTTATGTTAGGGTATTGTTCTCAAAATAAATAATATAAAAATCTCATAGATTCTATATTATGTGAAATAATTATGTGAGCTAAAGCCTTTTCTGTGAAAATACAATAGTATATATAGAGTCATGTGAATGCTAAAAGGTTAAGGTCTTATCCAATGCTGCTTTATTTTTCTGTATGTTTGACTAAATATTAAATTCTCATTTCAATAGAAATGTATAACCTTGTGTTTAAATCAGGAATCATTCTTGATATCATCTCCTATGTTTCTTTCTCACTACAGGTTCGGAAGAAGCAACTACGATGAGCTGACTATTTTGGCACCCGTTTTCCAGTGCTGTCTCATTCGATACTCAACCATCATGAAGTTATACCATTTTCATCGGGGTCCTGTGCCACTCAGCCAGTTAATGCAGCAGTCCCTTGCCTCTGACAGTCTATTTCCAATACTCACCATGGGCCATTTATATGCACTGGACAGGAGGGTTGCAATTATTTTACGGACAGTCTACGAATGTATTATACGTGGAAATGCTGTAGCAGATGTCATTGTTGATGATGGATTTTAACGTTTTAATGTAAAGGAAACAGTTTGAGACAGTTCGAAACAGTTTGAGACAGTTCGAAACAGTTTGAGACAGTTTGGAATGGTTTGGAACGGATTGGAACAGTTTGGAACATATTGGAACAGATTGGAACACTTTGAAACAGTTTAGAACAGTTTGAAATTGATATCAGGACTGACCATATCGAACCAGGGTTCGAAGCAGATGGAGTCGGAAAGCAACGGAACGTGGTAGTGGCTACGGCTTGTATACAATGTATATTATATATACGGACAAAGTGACAAGACGAGGTCTTGCATGATGTATGATGTATGTAAGAGGGAGTGAAAGAGAGGGAGAGAGAGAGAGAGTGTGTGTGTGTGTGTGTGTGTGTGTGTGTGTGTGTGTGTGTGTGTGGAGGGGAGAGAGATAGAGAGGAAGTGAGTGTAAGTTAGAGTATAACTGTCTGCATGCAACTGCGTAGTAAAGTCATGGATTCGGATGTTACTTCTTTAAATATTCCTGTACATACGTTCGTATGTATGTATGTATGTATGTATGTATGTATGTATGTATGTATGTATGTATGTATGTATGTATGTATGTATGTATACATCCATGTATGTATGTATGTATTCTAATTCCTGTGATTGAAGGTTGTATATATATATATAATACATACATAAAAAGTACACACGTGCTTATGTAAATACATACATACAAACATGTATATATGCATATGCATACATCCATTTATATGTTGGTGTGAAATAGGTATATATTTATAGATATATGCTAATATATGTTTGTAAAATTGCAATGATGTACTTGTTGGTAGTAACAGTGATGGTGGTGGTGGTAGTAGTAGTAGTAGTAGTAGTAGTAGTAGTAGTAGTAGTAGTAGTCGCAGCAGTAGTTTTGTCGCTGGTCGTTATTGCATATTTTTGCAGAGTTGGTTGTGTTCGGATTAATGGTGCTGCTCCTTGTTGCGACGTATAAGTAACTTAAAGAACGTTCGTTTTCACGAGGATAACCAAGGTGTACTATTTAGTATGGAATGGATTTCCGTCAGTTTCGATGATGAATGTTTCAGTTGCTCCAGCAACAGGACATCCTGCTCGTGAAATCAATGTGTATGTAATTGAATATTCCACAGACACGTGTACTTTAAACGTACTTCACATAGAGATTCGGGGTGACACTGTTTGATATAAGGCTGGCCCTTGTATCACACATTCCATCCGACAGCCTGCAAAACAATTTCAGTCTTTCATACTCACAAACCATAGTCCGACCCAAGGCTATGGTAAATGACACTTGCCCAAGATGGCACACATACGGGGATTGAACCCAGCACCAAATCATAGCGAAATGAATTCCCTAACCATTCGGCCATACTGCGTTTACGTTTAACTGACTATATACTGCGTGTCACTAAGTAGGAGATGAATTGTGTAGATGTGGTCAATGGCGCTGCACAAAATCTATTCACTATTTTAGTGAAACTCCTTAGGTTCTTATAGGTGGCAAATTGGCAGAATCGTTAGAAAGTCGGATAGAATGCTTTGTGGTATTCATTTCGGCTCTCTGCTCTCTGAGTTCAAATCCCATCGAGGTCAACTTTGCCTTTCATCCATTCATGACAGATAAAAAAAGTACCAATGAAATTTTCCTCTATATCTCTTATTCACTTCTTTTCTCTCACTTCCTTTCTCTTACTCTCTCTATCCTTCTCTGGAAGAAATCTACCGTAATCAGGCCTG
>OZ024752.1:26532020-26539520 GCA_964016885.1 Eledone cirrhosa
ATTAGCGAAAAACAACTTCCGAGATGTGTGGCAAGCGCTCCATAGAAGCTAGTGAACTAGAGCAACAACATAAGTTAAAAGGCCAAACACACTGAGACGATGGTTAAACCATTATCCGCACAGCCATAGAAACGACCAAGTAATTCGGGTCAAACAAATAAAATATGATTGAAAATTATTATCGGACCCCTGGAAGGTTGGTAAAATCCAGCATTTGGCTTTCTGCAACTCCTAAATCAGGTACTGTCTCTTAGACAAATAATTGTTTCTACTTTTGGCACAAGGCCAGCAATTTCCCAGTGTATTACTGGTACTTTATTTTATCGACCCCCGTAAGGATGAAAGGCAAAGTTAACCTCGGCGGGATTTGAACTCAGAATGGCAAGGGCCGTATATCTATGCGTCAAAGCATGGCGTCCGACCCTCTACCGATACTGCCAATTCACCGCCCAAATAATGTTAAGCTTTTGGTAAGATGTTTGAACAAGGAAGTCACTTTCTCAACAGGCTTTTAGTTCAAGTGCCAAACCAAGGACTGACCGTTATCAAAAGCCACGTGGAGCTCGACAAGGGAGGCAACCCTTAGTTTTGGCGGATGAATTCAGTATGTGTGTTATTATTACAAATTACAAAATATCACAAAACGAATTAAGTTCTCCACAGAATGGTTTTTAGTCAATAGAATTAACTAAAAAAACCAAGAAAATTAACTTGTCAATAGCTAGACTCGGGAGATTAATACAAATATAAATTAGCGAGAATCGTATTTTGGCTATTGGAAATTAGCGAAAACAACTTCCGAGATGCTTGGCAAGCACTCCATAGATCTAGTGAACTAGAGCTACAACATAAGTTGAAAGGCCAAACACACTGAGACGATGGTTAAACCATTATCCGCACAGCCATATATATATATATATATATATATATATATATATATATATATATATATATATATATATATATATATATATATATATTAGAATGATCGAGTATCGAAAAATCGGCGCACGAGTTCACGATAAACAAAATTCGATATGAGCGGCAGAGTGCTCGCTGATTTAGATAAATCAGAGCTATAACTATCGTTAAAATACCGTCACACATAGAACAAGTCTATAATCAACCGCACGATCGAAAAAATCGATAACGGAAGATTCGGGACACTCAGATAAAAAATATCAATAAATTAATAAATAATTTAAATGAATGCAAAATCATACCCGGACCCACTAGAAAGGTGTTAAATCTAGCTTCTTGGGTTTCTGTAAATCCTTAAACTGTACTCTATCAGCTCACATATAAATATATAAGACTTCTAGAATTCAGGGGACAGGAAATTTACTTCTTCAACGAGCTTCGTCCGAACGGATAAGATGGCTTAACCCAGGCTAAATACGCACATGGAATTCGGCAAGGGAGATAACCTCTACATCCGCGAAAACTATTCGAGAAAATGTGGAAATACACATATCGAATAAAAGTGCTCAATAGACATGTTAAAATAAAACAGGAGCTATTCATCACTCAATAGAATCGACAAAAAATGAGCAATAAAATTAACTGGTGGATAGCTATGTCCAGAGCTAAATATATTAGAATGATCGAGTATCGAAAAATCGGCGCACGAGATCACGATAAACAAAATTCGATATGAGCGGCAGAGTGCTCGCTGATTTAGATAAATCAGAGCTATAACTATCGTTAAAATACCGTCACACATAGAACAAGTCTATAATCAACTGCACGATCGAAAAAATCGATAACGGAAGATTCGGGACACTCAGATAAAAAATATCAATAAATTAATAAATAATTTAAATGAATGTAAAATCATACCCGGACCCACTAGAAAGGTGTTATATATATATATATATATATATATATATGTGTGTGTGTGTGTGTGTGTGTGTGTGTGTGTGTGTGTGTGTGTGTGTGTAAAAGGTAATCAGAAATAACAACACAGTGAGTACAGTATATGGAAGGAATGTATTAGGTTAACGCTTGAAATAAGTTAGATTGAATGGACCCATTATTTTTATCTAAAGACATGTTTTCCAATTCCACCCCACCCGTCCCTCCAATCTAACTTATTTCTCATTCTTTCTTCTGATGAAGGACAAGCGTCCGAAACGTTAAGACCTTCCTGCTATTTCAAGTGTTTACCTAATATAATCCTTCCATATACTGTACTGATTGTGTTGTTATTTCTGTTTACGTTTTACACACACACACACACTGTGTATATATATATATATATATATATATATATATATATATATATATATATATATATATAGATATATATATATATACTAGCAGCAGTACCCAGCGTTGCCTGGGTAGATAAAATAATATCTGCTTTGATGAAAAGGTGTTGATCTTAGCGACTACTTCTCGATCACATCTATGGCAACACACAGGCCATGCGGAGGGAGGGTGGTAATCACCTTTATCACTGAGAAATGCGGATGACTGACGAAGAGGCATGCTGGGGGAGGGAGTTTCGAATTTGAACGAAATCGGTTGAAAAATGTGGGAGCTAGAGTCGAAAAGGAGGACATTTGAGCGAAAAGGTGGTATTTTCGAGTATTTAAGCGGCTGCCACGCCGTTCCTGAACAAAAAATCCAAAATGTAAAGCCACTTTAAGACGTGAAATAATCAGATCTAGCGTAGATTTGAACAAAGAATGTTGATTAATGTGGGAGCTAGAGTCGAAAAAGTGGAAATTTGAGACTAAAAGTGGTATTTTTGAATATTTAAGCGGCTGCCACGCCGTCCTTGAACAACAAATGCAAAATATAAAGGCATTACCGGATGTGCAATGATAAAAACTATTTTGCTTTAAAATTTGAACGAAATCGGTGGCAAAATGTGGGAGCTAGAGCCAAAAATCTTATTTTTCGATACCCAAAAGAAGCCCCCCCCTCCCTCCCTATCGATTTTAATCTGCATAATGACCCCGGAATTTAAAAAAAACGATGCGCTGATACATAGAAAACACTCCCCGATGACTAATCTATGAGCCTGTAAAGTTTCTTGAAAATCGGTCGTAAGATGTAGACCCCTCTAGGTAACACACAGACACACACACATACTTAATTTTATATATATACTGTATATACTGTATATATATATAAATGTTTATATATATATATATATTTGTCTGTGTGTGTGTGTGTGTGTGTGTATACCGGGTTCAATCGGGGTAACCACAGTAAGTAAGGTACTCAATACATAACAAAGTATACATTTTTATTATAGAAATGGCTTCTACAGGACTAGAACTGTTTCATTCGAAGGAAATCATTAGGAAAGCCGACTGTCAATGTGATATGGTGGTATTTATACATTTTCTGGAGGTAGGGGAAGGTGGTGATTGGGATAGGTGGAGGTTATTGGCTGATGGATTTAAAGAATGCGGATAGATATTTCATCTGATGAACGAACTAGACGTTCCTTTTAGAATCGTCTAGCTTCGTGAAACCTTGGGTAATGGAATAATTATATTGTGTTGTTTATTATATAATTAAATAGTAATTAGCTCTGTACTATACATAGAGAACTCTTCTTTTGTGTGTGTATATGTATATATATATATATATATATATATATATATATATATATATAAAGAAAAAGGGATGAAATCGAAAATGCAACTGAAGTCTTATTTTTAAAAAAAATATATATATTTATTTGGTTCCTTTACCGGTTTCGCAGTTCTTCTGCTTTTCAAAAGGTGAGTTGAGTGTAGAAAATCACTTCACTTGCTCATCAAAAAATCTAATTTATGCCATTAAATGTAAAGGATGCAATGAAGATTATATAGGACAAACTAAACTCACACTCAGAAACAGAATGACAGTTCATCGCCAACAATTACGAGATCCAACCACGAGACAGATACCACTAAGTGCACATCTAGACATTTGCGCAAGTAATAAGACACCCAAATTCCAAGTCTTCCCATTTTACCTTTGCGCTAACAATACAACAGAACAAATGCGAATAAATAAGGAAAATATGTTTATTCAAAAATATAGACCAACATTAAATAAGGTTTAATATACATTATGTCAACACCACAATATGACATACACACACACACATAACACCTTCTACTTTAGAAAATAAAAACCCGAACTAAATAAACCTTAAACATACGTTTGCACTGGCAATACAATAGCAAACACGAAAAAGTCAGGAAAATATGTTCATTCAAAAATATTCCTACTAAAGGAATCATTTTCCTACACACACACATACACACACACACAATATATATATATATATATTCTCTTCATCTTAACATGCTAACCATACTCCCACACACATAACACCCATACACACACATAACAACCCCCACACCTACAACACCCTCCCCATTTCTACTAATAGAACCACTTTCCTACACACATATATATATATACACACACACAAAATATATATTCTCTCTATCTAACATACTCGCACACACACACATAACACACAACTCCCTCCCCCATCTCTACTAATAGAATCATCTTCACATACACACACACACACACATATACACACACACAAGCACACACATAAACACATATCTTCAGTCTCAATAGAAAATCTGAACTCTGACACCTGAACTCTGACAGCTGGCCATATTCACTGAACCAGAACATTTCTCCCAATCCCTTTTCCCTTGACCACTATCTCTCCATTGTCATAACATTCACTATAAAGACTACAGAATAGTTTTCCAAATAAAGGCGCAAAAATGTAATGAAAACTTGTTCACGTGACAGCCAAATTTCATTTATAACCAACCAAAAAAAAGCCTTCGTGAGCCTCATTTTTTCAAGTAAAAAGAAATTCAAACACTCATATATGAAAAAACAACCTGTGACAACCCCCCCCCCCCCCCTCTCTTATTTGAAGAACTATTGTAACGCGAACTGGCGCGAAATTTATTATAATTATTGACAAACCAATCAAATTACTTCTCGAAAAGCCTGGTTTTCGAGCCACTTTTTCCATATAAAACAAGTAACATTTAGAGACCAACCAGATGTGAGAAAAACCACAGACCCTCCATCTCAACTCACCTTTTGAAAAGCAGAAGAACTGCGAAACCGGTAAAGGAACCAAATAAATATATATATTTTTAAAAAAAATAAGACTTCAGTTGCATTTTCGATTTCATCTCTTTTTCTTTATACTTCCACTCGTGTAGGACACCTCGGTTATTTTTCATTTTGTAAAAAAAACCTCACTTTCTAATATATATATATATATATATATATATATATATATATATATATATATAACGAAGGAAGTGTGGTAAGGAACCAGATGGACCATAACAAGAAATTTTGACAAATCCTTTTGACAACTACAATCTTCCCATATAAGGAATTACTCCTTGAAAAGTTCGGCTATTTATTACGCTAAAAATTCTAATTTAGTCCAGAAATAGCAGTCGAAACGACTTGAGCTCTGCCGTCGGTGTTAAACAATTTCCTATATATATATATATATGTGAATATAGACATAGAATATTCGAAAATATTCTGTATGTTTATAATAAACATTTTGAAGACCTAATCGCTATAGAATAGAATACGTCACGTATTACAATTAGATTCTCGATAAAAGCAAGGGAAGTAATCTACGCGTTTCATTCTTATTAGAAATCTTCAGGACTACATATCCAGTGCTTTTATCGAGAATGACACAGCTAGAGACTTATAGAATACTTAGCTGTGTACAGGAACTGGTTTGAAAGAGCGGTTGCCGGTCCGGCAGAAATTAGAAATTGGAATAAATGCTCTGAAATAGCGATATATATGTGAATATAGACATAGAATATTCGAAAATATTCTGTATGTTTATAATAAACATTTTGAAGACCTAATCGCTATAGAATAGGATACGTCACGTATTACAATTAGATTCTCGATAAAAGCAAGGGAAGTAATCTACGCGTTTCATTCTTATTAGAAATCTTCAGGACTACATATCCAGTGCTTTTATCGAGAATGACACAGCTAGAGACTTATAGAATACTTAGCTGTGTACAGGAACTGGTTTGAAAGAGCGGTTGCCGGTCCGGCAGAAATTAGAAATTGGAATAAATGCTCTGAAATAGCGATATATATGTGAATATAGACATAGAATATTCGAAAATATTCTGTATGTTTATAATAAACATTTTGAAGACCTAATCGCTATAGAATAGAATACGTCACGTATTACAATTAGATTCTCGATAAAAGCAAGGGAAGTAATCTACGCGTTTCATTCTTATTAGAAATCTTCAGGACTACATATCCAGTGCTTTTATCGAGAATGACACAGCTAGAGACTTATAGAATACTTAGCTGTGTACAGGAACTGGTTTGAAAGAGCGGTTGCCGGTCCGGCAGAAATTAGAAATTGGAATAAATGCTCTGAAATAGCGATATATATGTGAATATAGACATAGAATATTCGAAAATATTCTGTATGTTTATAATAAACATTTTGAAGACCTAATCGCTATAGAATAGAATACGTCACGTATTACAATTAGATTCTCGATAAAAGCAAGGGAAGTAATCTACGCGTTTCATTCTTATTAGAAATCTTCAGGACTACATATCCAGTACTTTTATCGAGAATGACACAGCTAGAGACTTATAGAATACTTAGCTGTGTACAGGAACTGGTTTGAAAGAGCGGTTGCCGGTCCGGCAGAAATTAGAAATTGGAATAAATGCTCTGAAATAGCGATATATATGTGAATATAGACATAGAATATTCGAAAATATTCTGTATGTTTATAATAAACATTTTGAAGACCTAATCGCTATAGAATAGAATACGTCACGTATTACAATTAGATTCTCGATAAAAGCAAGGGAAGTAATCTACGCGTTTCATTCTTATTAGAAATCTTCAGGACTACATATCCAGTGCTTTTATCGAGAATGACACAGCTAGAGACTTATAGAATACTTAGCTGTGTACAGGAACTGGTTTGAAAGAGCGGTTGCCGGTCCGGCAGAAATTAGAAATTGGAATAAATGCTCTGAAATAGCGATATATATGTGAATATAGACATAGAATATTCGAAAATATTCTGTATGTTTATAATAAACATTTTGAAGACCTAATCGCTATAGAATAGAATACGTCACGTATTACAATTAGATTCTCGATAAAAGCAAGGGAAGTAATCTACGCGTTTCATTCTTATTAGAAATCTTCAGGACTACATATCCAGTGCTTTTAATATATATATATATATATATATATATATATAGGTTTATTCAGGTTTGTGGTTCACCACTGTATAGAGCTGGTCTATTCCGTATGGTCAATCGTAATGTAATAATATAGAGAGTACTCAACGTAAAGCAGTTCAACCGTCTTTGTTTTTGTAGTTGGTGTTGCTATTACGGAGTTAAATATTATAATGAAATGACAGGAGGCTGGATTTGTGTAAATCCTTGAAAGGTTTATTATACTGTGATCATTTCAAT
>OZ024752.1:26544520-26557020 GCA_964016885.1 Eledone cirrhosa
TATTTACATGTTACTGGTTGGTTGTTTGTTCTATGTGTGTGTGTGTTTTCATTTTGTCCTTAATTGTAAGTTGTGATGTTGCTGTTCCACTCATATTTTCTATTTAATTTTGGTTGCAATTCATTTATGTTTATTGCCTCTGTGATTTGTCTAAACAGTGCGTCTTTTCTGTGTGTAGATTCTATTTTTATTTCTATGTTCTCTAATTTACCCTTGTGTTCTATTTTAGCATGTTGGTAGAGTACAGATGATTCTTTACTATCTTGAAGGTCTTGCCAGTGTTCATTTATCCGTTATCCTACACTACGAGCTGTCTCACCTATGTACACTATATTTTTGTCTCTACATTGTCCTTCAGTACATCTTATGCTATACACTACATTTCTAGTTTTACAGTTAATATGGGGGCTTATTTTACAGGTTATACATTTCTTATCTATACATGAGGGTCTTTGAAAAGGGTATGTCTTGCTAATAAGTGTTTTTACGGAGGTACCTGGTCTTTCTACTATCTTAATATTGAGTTTATGTTTATCTAGGGCCCTTCTAAATTTGTAAGCTAATTCACCTCTAGGGGTTGTATCGATGAACATTACACTCTGGTATTTATTGCTATCATACCATGAGTTTATTCTATTAGCCTTGTTCCTAGTTCTTTCTATTCTATTCCAAAATTTGCTCCTATACAAGGGGCAGGTCCCATTTATGTCATTATTTACCATTTTTTCCCATTTGGTTCTGGCTCCTCTATACACTCAGATTTTATCTCTCTGATTGTAGCCAGAGAACTGCATACGGTGGATGAAGTGTTGTATGTGTATCTCTAGTTCTTCGGGGTTGCACATGTGGGACACGTTTCTCATCACCCGTACCAAATCCGCAATCAGTATGTTGATTTTGGTATGGTCCGAAACGGCCGAGTTTCGGTGGATCAGATGTTTGGAAGTCATGGGTTTGGCATAATGGGAATGGAGGATTTGTTTTTTGTTATTAATGGTATCTAACCAGAGCTTTGTGTCTAGTACAGATAATCGATGTTTGGGGTGTTTACTTGGGTAGTCTATAGTAACTCTAATACTCTGGTGGATGGAGTTAGCTATTTGCTGGATGCTTTCCATTGTGTTTTTCTCTAGTTCCTGACTGTTCTCTAGTGGGGGTGTCTTAACTACGATGTTTATATCATCAACGTAGCGGGAGTACATTATCAGGGTTAAGGGGTCTTCAAAATTGTTCTTTAAGTTTAAGTTTAAGTCTACTGTCCCACCATACCATGAATAAGTTAGCTATTTCGCCTGCAATGCTAACACCAATGGCTGCTCCTTCCTCTTGGGCATATGTTTTTCCATTAAATTTGAACATATGTTCCTTAAGGGTTAGTTTTATGCTGGCCCCTACCGCATGTGCAATCATTTTCTTCAGTTCATCGTGGTTTTCGGGTGTCCGTATGGCTCTGGTCTACCCGTTCCATCTATCTGAGTGGGTTTTCTTGGCCATTGAGGTAATGGTAGGTGGTCTGCCTCTTGCTGGTCTTGTAGGGCACAGGTTGCTAAGGTCATATGTGTCTAGGTAATTATTACTATAGGTAAGTTTAAGTAGGAGTCCCATCTCACTGGTATCAATCCCACGGAACTCAACATTGCTCTCACTGATCATTTCTACGCATTTCTCCACAGCAAAATCCACGTCAATAGATGGATACAGGGACACAACATCCATACTACCTATTATGCAGTTTGTTAGGTCCCTAGATCGGTTACTCTCGCCGATTCTGCTGAGGAGGTCCTCCGTGCTGTCACATACATCTGGGGACATTTCAATGATGGGGCGTATGATCATGGAGTGGAAGTAGGACAGTCTGTAGTTACTAGCAATGTTAGCTCCACAGACTGGCCGTGTTGGTGGTCCCGCGACAGGGTCACTGCCGGTTTTATGGTCTTTTTGAAGCCCATACAACGCCGGAACGTCATTGTTCCAGGCCTGGAAGTTGTTGGCAGTCCTTTTGTTGGGCTGCATTATATTCGTCCACATCACCATATGGGCATTGAGGGCTTTTTCCCTATCCTCATGCTCCTGTGGTGTTACCTCTCTTGTGTTAGTGATGTGGGGTTGCATTGCCTGGATGTAGTTTGTCAGGCTGTCAACCGACATTCTGCCAGACTTGTCTGTTGGAAAGCATGCTATCTCTCCATTACGCGAGCGCTGCATGAGCTTACGCATGCCATTTGCAGATTTTTCTCCCAGTTGCTGGGCCTCCATTCTATTATGCTTCTTGCTATACTGTTCTATAATATTTCTAAGTTCGGATCTAGCTATACTAAATTGTGCTTCTGTTTGTTCATCGACCTGCGACGGCAATTGCGTGCGTTTGTTAAATGGTAAAGTCGTAGCGTGGACTCGTCGGAAGTCGAACGATTTATCGGAGGGATTATAAAAAGTAGAGTTCCCGGCTGCTGCTTTATGTGTACTAGTGCTATTGTTATTGTTAGTTGTGTTGTTTCTATTTCTATTTCTATTTCCACCAACAGCCTCATGGTTGTTTCTATGTCTCTCATAATTACTCCTGTCTCTTTCCACTGGCTCATTGTTGTTATCTACCCTATTTTGTGTGTCTGTGTGTTCGTCTTGGTTATTTTCTTTGTCCTTAGTCTCCCTTCTCCTTTTAATCCTATTACTTTCCCTTATTTCTGTGATTTCTGTACTACTGTCATTACTTGTTTTCTGTGTCTGTGTGTTTGTTAAGATTGTGGTGGTGGTGGTGAGAGGCATTGAATGTGTGTGTGTTGTTGTTGTTGATGTGTGCTGTTGTTGATGTGTGTTGTTGTTGTCTCCGTGTGTGTTATTATTGTTGTGTGTGTTGTTATTGTTGTTTGTGTCTGCGTGTCTGTTGTTGTTGTTTCTGGGTATGTTATTATTGTTGTTGTTGTTGTTGGTGTTGGTGTGTGTGTTGTTGTTATTGTTGTTTGTGTCTGTGTGTCTGTTGTTTTTGGGATGTGTGTTGTATATGTGTGTGCGTATATTGTTACTTTTGTTTTTATTTTTGTTTTTGTTTTTGAGGCTTCAGCGTAGTTTTGTAAATTATTTTTCTATTTCTGACAGACAACTAATCATATTTACCTTCTTGAATGTCGCAAATTTCGGTGGTAAAAGTAATACAGATAACTCATCGTCATCTATTACCGTGTTGCCGTATATATTTGTGTTGTTGTTGTTGTTGAACTCATCTGTTAATGAGGTGTCGGCCATATTTATACCGTCAATTTTGTCGGGATATCTATTGGTATTCTCGACAGTATCCCGATTTAGCTTTATCTGCTTAAGCCACTTTAGTTTCTTGTTAAAGTGCTTATCACATTCTTGAGTCCTGTACTGTTCTTCAGGACGTATAAGGCTTATAAATATTAGTTTCTCTCTTGGTGTGGTGATCCTAGCTATTTCTTGTATTAGGTTACGCTTATGTTTTTCTTGATAACTTAATTCTCTATAGATCTTCTTTTTTATGTTTAGAATTAGTGTTCGTTTTAACCTATCTGCTTGTTTTTTGGTGAGTTGTAATCTTCTTACGTCGGTGTTGATGGTGTTGGTGTAAACTCGGGACGAGGCACATTCTTTTATGAAGTGTAGTTGTCGAGATGTTATGGTTTTTCGTAGACAACAGAACATGGTGGTTTTCAGTATCTTGTTAGCCTGGCTAAGGCTTACGATATTTCGTTTCTGAATTTGTTTAGCAAGATTCTTTATCTGAAATCGTGTGTTGAAACCGATATTGTTATACTTTGGGAGGGTCATGTTGCCAATAAGAAACACACGCACCAGTTGCTTTCACTTCAATTTATTATAATAAAGTCATAATAAATTTATAAATTTATAAATTTCTGGTTGGTTGGTTGGTTCCACAACCAGATAGTTGTTTATATATTGTCATAGTTCTTTCGTCACACACTCTGTGACCTCTTCAGTGACTGGGGATTCCTTTTTTTGTTTTTGTGCCTCTCCTTTGTTCTGTCCTACGCCATGTTGTTTCTGTGTGCGTGTTGTGTGCTCAGTCTGCGCATGCGCCACATCCGGGTGTCTGTGTGTGTTTATGTTCATTTATTTATTTGTTTATTTACATGTTATTGGTTGGTTGCTGGCCTTGTGCCTGGGGTAGAAACATTTATTTATTATTTCGTGGTAGTTTCTTTAGTATTTTGGACCCTCACTTGTTGACCCGTCACCGTAAGATATACTCGGTTTATTACTTATACCTCTTAAAAGGGTCTCATTATAATTCCGTCCCACCTAGTAAACCTTTCTTTAGCCTAGCAGTACCAGTGAGAGACTTGATAGCTGTCCTTAGGTCGTAGTAACCAGAAATTGTTTATTTTTATTTATTTTTTTTACATTTAATTGCTTTTTAACACTCTCGGTATTTTTCTAAATATTTACCCCATATTGTTTTACTTATTGTTTCGACTTCCTCCCCCTCCCCCTCCATAGTATCTTCTTTGACCTCATGCCCAGCTGTAGTCGGCACTATCAACGCATGACTGGGTCTCCTCCACCCCCTCTCCCTCATTCTCCTACTGGCAGGTTCAGCTACCCCTTCCCTCCACAAATTGCCATGATATAATTATTATGTCTCAACAACAAAGTTTTGACCAATCCTTGTGATAATCACTTTTACCATATATGGAATTACTCCTTGAGAAGCTCGGCTATTCAAATACCAGGATAAAAATGTTCATTTAGTTCAGAATTAGCCGTCGAAACGGCTTGAGCTCAGCCGTCGGGGTCCTACTCGTTCCTACTACCCATTCTACTACCCTAAGTATTGAGTACTTTGGTGCGTTATGGTCCACCTGGTTCCTTACCACATTTCCTCCGTTATATATATATATATATATATATATATATATATATATATATACTTACGCACACATATATACGTATATAGGATCACATACACACATGCATAGATACATGAATACATACATACAGTATTATACGTACACGAATAATTATACATGTATATAATTATACATGTATATACATATATATATACATATATAAATATGTACGCACACCTCGTGTATAGTTATATGTCTGTACCTATAAATATATTTGTCTATATCTATATCTATACCTATATGTATATATATATATTTATTAAAATAACAGATTAAAGTTTAAACGGAAAAAATGAAACGATATTTCATTTCCCACTCTTAGTACGGCTGTTACTTAAATATAAGTATGTACACGTACATACATATATGTATACCGACGTACAGTAGTATGTATATATATATATATACATACATGCACACATATATATATGCACGTATGGATTCACCGAACATTTATTATAATGCTCGGTGTGTTTGTAAACAAACATCCCGTATTAAGCCGTAGTGTCTAGCAACCACCGTTGCTCGTTTGTTCAACACTGACAAAGGAACGCTGTACTAGTTTCAAACTTGTTAGCTATCGTCAGCAACATATACCTTCCTGCCAGATTGTTGAACGTATATACTTACCTCATTTTTTCCGTTTATCGTTTTCGGTGCACCCGGCCGATTAACCCACTCGATATGCAAATTGGGCTACTCAGCCGTTAATATGCATAAGGTAAGTATATACGTTCAACAATCTGGCAGGAAGGTATATGTTGCTGACGATAGCTAACAAGCTTGAAACTAGTACAGCGTTCCTTTGTCAGTGTTGAACAAACGAGCAACGGTGGTTGCTAGACACTACGGCTTAATACGGGATGTTTGTTTACAAACACACCGAGCATTATAATAAATGTTCGGTGAATCCATACGTGCATATATATATGTGTGCATGTATGTATATATATATATATATACATACTACTGTACGTCGGTATACATATATGTATGTACGTGTACATACTTATATATATATATATATATATATATATATATATATACACATAATAATAATAATAAATATATATATAATATATATATATATTATTATTATATATATATATAATAATAAAATAATAATAATAATAATAATAATATATATATATATATATATATATATATATATATACGAGAGATATGGAATATGGCCTGATATAAACATCTCTCCCGGGGAAATTGGAAGATCCTGTTCTAAGATTAAAAAAATGGACCAATTTACAGAGAAAGTTGTGCATGGGAACTTGAAACGAAAAGCACAGATCATAGAGGGGATAAATCATTCTAAAAGCCTGGCATGGAGTTCCGACTCCCACCTTGAAGGATATCTCTATGCTATACAGGAACAAGAAATCCCTACCAAATATCTGCTACACAAAAGAGGAGGGCCATCAGTAGGCAATAGAAAAGATAGATCGAAGATGTTAGCCACATTGTATCCAATTGCGAAAGAATGTCGTCTTGTTACTACCTCCCCATGAGACACGATGTGATAGCTAGAACCATCTGGAACGCAGTTAGGAAAACAAAATTAAAAACAAATGAGAAGGAATATGTTGAGATAGATGGCGCTAAAGAATACTGGTGGAGCCTGAAAAGAAATACCGCCACCAAATTAAAGCACAGCCGGCCTGATATCTTTGGGACCACATATTGAAAACTTGCTCTGTTATAGAGATCAGCTGTCCACTTGATGTCAACATTCGAAGAAAAATACAAGAGAAGGAGGACATCTACGGACCATTGATGAGGAGTTTGCAGATCCAGTATCTAAGATACACCTTCAGCTTCATACCCATCATTATTGGAGCTACAGGTTATATACCAACTCGCTTGGACCAAAGTATAACTAAACTTGTATTCGTGGACAAAGACCGCAGCTCCCTAATTTATAGACTATAAATTAGGGAGCTGCGGAACCTTCAGAATTTGCAAAACCTTCTTGCGGTCGAGGGATGACAATTTCGTTTCTTTTACAACCTTGCCACCAAAATATGTTTCAACATGTTAAAATAAACCCCCCCCCCCCACACACACACGTACACACACATTCCTACTGACCGATTCATTTCCATTATCACAACAATGAACCACTTTGCTACACACACACACACACACATATTTATCTCAATAGACACCTGAACTGTTGACCTCTCAACATGACTACAACTCAATCAAGCGGAAAAGGACACTCTTCGACAAACCTACATTTGGCGCGAAACCAGTTCGCGCTGAAATCAATTTAAACATTCACGTGATTTCTACCGACCAATCAAAATCGTTTGACTACAAGAATTTTTGCAACAAGAATTGGCGCGAAATTTATAGTGCTTATTCACGTGACATTCACCAACCAACCAAATCTTAATACCTCCCAAGCCACTTTTTTCACATAAAAGGAAGAATTTCCAAAATTGATCAGATTAGAGCAAAAATCACGAGCACTCTATCTCAAAATTATTTTTCAAAAGCATAAGAAATGCACAACAGGTAAAAACTTAAAACTAAAACTGAATACTAACCAATATTTATTACTAATTTATACTTATACCTAATTAAACTATTTTTCCCTGGGAAAAATTTGTCAGCATTTTCTTTTCGTTTTTACTAATATATCACAACTCGTGTGTCACACCTCGATTTTTTTAAAAAATATATATATATATATAGTAATAATAAATTTGAAGACTAAAATCCAAAGAGGGCTCGATAAGGATAAATATATATCAAATAAATAAGAACCGTAGAGCAAATATTTATTAAAATAACAGAATCGCTGCTTTCACCCTTAACGGGATCTTCTGAAACGTCTTATAACCTCGCTAGATATAACAATAACAACAAAAGAGCAGAAAACAAATTAAAACAATGAAGAAGAATTAAGAAAATATTTTTCAAGGGAAATAACAAGGTTTTGTTTTTAATTCTTGGAGTTGCTTCCCTTCCGCTCAAATACGTATTAATCAACTACATAAGCAATTTGCGGGTGTGCACTTTACACGCGCGCACACACACACACACACACACACACACACACACACACACACACACACACACACACACACACACACACACACACACACACACAGATTTCTTTTACAATTTCTCGCTTGATTTTTAAACATTTCAAGGAATAAAAATATCAGGGTGTTTGTACGTTATTTCTGCATGAGGAAGTTTCAACTATTTTCTTTTTCATTTGTAATACATCAGAAATGCAAGATATTTATATATACATATATAACTATACACCTGCTTATATATGTACACATGTTATATTTTCCGGCGCTGAAAACGCTTCGTCCTCGAGGACGCACCGTAATTTTGACAACCCCAAAAAAGGAAAAAAAATAAATAATGTATGTATGTACGTTCTTCGTTTTTTACACGTATATATAAATACACATACCCCCCCCCCACACATATATATATATATATATATATATATATATATAAATTTAAATTTACATACGCACACACATATACAGGGTCACGTATATATTTATACATGTATATACAGATATATGTGTATACATATAAATATGTATACACATAAATATGTCTACACATATATGTGTAGACATATAAATATGTATACACATCTCGTATATAGTCATATATCTATATATAGACTATATATTATATATATATATCTATATATAATTATATATATAATTATATGTATATATATATATATATATATATATAATTATATATATAATTATATAATTATATAATTATAATTATAATTATAATTAATATAATTATATAATTATATGTATATATATATATATATATATATATATATATATATATATATATATATATTGTTATATTTGGGGAGGGTCATATTTGCGTAATATTGCCAGAATTAATAACAGAACACACTCACTGTTTGGTTGGTTTTCGCTTCTCGCTGTCTTTTATATATATATATCTGCGATCTAACTTACTCGGTCCTCAATGTTGCCATTGACTGACCGGCGGTCAAAAATAATACAGATACAATATAGACAAACACATATATATATAGTTTACATAAATCTTTCGTTGCACATCTGCAACATCGTCAGTGGTGTTATATTCATTGTTCCTCCTGTTGTGTTGTATGTCTACGCCATTTTTTTGTTCAGTCTGTCTATATATTTATTTATTTATTTATTTGCTTGTTTGTTTATCTTATTTTATTTTGTCTTCTTTGCGCATGCGTTTGCGTGTGTGTATAGTGTTATGTGTGATGTGTGACTAGTGTGTATAGTGTTGTGTCTGCTGGGTGACTAGTGTGTGTTTATGTGCTTGTGTATGTATTTATTTATCTTATTTTATTTAATTTAATTTACTTATTTATTTATACTTCTCTTATATATATATTTCAATCTTATCTCATTTTGTTTGACCCGTTTTAGCTAGTTCGCTTTTTTGGCTATGGTGGTTAATGGCTTCTTAACCATCGTCTCAGCGTGTATGACCATTTTAACCTATGTTTATAGCTCCGGTATCTTCTTCAGTTCGATCGAGCGCTTGTCACCACAATACGGAAGTTGCGTTTCGCTAATTTCTACCAGCCGAAATGCGATTCTCGCTAAATTGTATTTATATATATATATATATATATATATGATTATATATATATCTTTAGAGAGAGAGAGAAAGTGGGATGGAGAAGTAGACTAAGAGAGAGAGAGAGAGAAAGTGAGAGAAACAGAGGGTGAGAGAGAGAGAGAGAGAGAAGAAAGGACAATTACGAGGGGTACAGAAGAAAGGTTCAATTACGAGGAGTACAGAACCACTAGTGTGAAAATTATAAAATTTTCGTCTCTCCTTTCACCATGAGCGATATTTCAGTTGTCTAAATTCTCTTTAGAAGTTTCGGCCATGCTGTCTTTGCACCTCTTGAGAAGCCCTAAGTGGTACGGTGTTGACACTTTTTATGGCGAAACATTCTCTTCTTAGAGTTTGTCCAGGTGTTTTATAGTTATGATGGTTGGTCTGTACATGTTGATTTATTCTTTTAATTAATATGTATTTTCCACTCCTTTCGTAGACTTTATTTTTCATTCTGGTGGTTCTCTACTCCTCGTAATTGAAAACATTTCCTTTTGTGTTTTCTTCTCTATATACTGTATTATGAAGAGCCAGGTACTTATTCCTTGATCCTTGAGCTCATTAAATTACAGGGAATTAACGCATGTTTTACTCAGTTTTTTTTCATTTGATATATATATATATATATATATTTATTTAAATATTTATTAAAAGGGTGAAAGCAGCGATTCTTTGCTTAAACTTTAATCTGTTATTTTAATAAATATTTGCTTTACGGTTCTTATTTATTTGATATATATTTATCCTTATCAAGCCCTCTTTGGATTTTAGTCTTCAAATTTATTATTATTACTATATATATATATATATATATATATATATATATATATATATAGATGGTATGTAAAGGTGGTATGTGCACAGGCACTCAATGAAAAATCGAGCACTTATGGGTTCTATAACCCTCGCCAGAAAAATATGGGAATTGAAGGACAGCAACGCTAGCTACACTATCAACTGGTCGAAGTTGTCGGCTGCTAAAACCTATAGTACAGGTATGTCCTATTGCGGGCTGTGTGATCTTGAGCTATTGTATATCCTTAGAAATGTTAAAAGGCTACTTAATAATAAGTTAGAAAGATCTATCTTCTGCAGACATAGAATAGCCACTAAATTCATAAGATTCAAACCTCCGTGAATCGAACCAACATAACATAGCTTTAAATTAGGATACCTACTACCCACAGAAATATATTCATTAAGTATACTATTTCCTTCACAAGTCTATACCACACAATTGTCTGTAAATACCTCATCTACCAACAATCTTACTCCTTCTCAGCTGCTGCCATCATTTGATCCTAGATCCTAGTTTTTCTCATTTCACTACTACAATGTTACTTTACCTTCTTTTTGCCATAACTACAATTAGCACGCTTTTCTCTTTGCATGTATGTATATTTTTGTACGAGTGTATATTGATGTGTATGTATGTGTCTATGTACACATATATGTGTATATATATTTATATATATGTGTGTGTGTGTGTGTGTGTGTGTGTGTGTGTGTGTGTGTGTGTGTGTGTGTGTGTGTGTGTGTGTGTGTGTGCGCGTAGATATATGCGTATATTAATTCGTTAACCTCTGTATTAACTCTACAACTATTGAGCTTTGACAGTGGTCCCACTCATGTATACTGTTGAAGATGAAGAGAAAGACTGTAAAAACTAGCTTATCTTTATAATTTAAAATTGATACACACTACGATATTTTTTGCCTTATGACAGCTGATTTTCACGCCGTAACATTAGATACATTATATACCCCCCACCTAAGTAATGTCAGGGTCTCCTTAAATAGTTTATTGATAGCATTGTTGTAATAATTGTTGTTGTTATTGTTCTAATTGAATGCCATAACTACTCCATATTTTCTTTTATTTTCTTGCCTGTGTATTTTCTTCATTCTCGCATGCTCCGAAGATCTGACTGGTTATAATTCTGTATTGGCGATCGAGTGACGCAAAATTAGGCGGATAGCGGTCTCTAGACAGACCAGTTCAGTGAAACAAATGTAAGCTATGTGATTAAAAACTTTTTTGTATAGCAAACCATGTAAACCTTCTTTCCTGATTTATTATTACTCCAAGTGTTTACAACATAGGAATTACAGCATACCCGCAGCATCACTATGAAAACGCCTTGTTGAGTCAAACCAAGCCAAGCGTTAATATCATCCACTACCTGGAATACCATAACTGGACTTCACCTAAGTGGACTGCATTTAACTATTATTTGTTAATCCGTATATATATATATATATATATATATATATATATATATATATATATATATATATATATGCGTGTGTGTGTGTGTTTATATATATATATATATGGGGCGTTAGTCTTTAGAAAAATTATAATATTTTGGGGAAGATTTACACATTTAATAATAAATAATGAATAAATAAGAAAGCAAACATCCCCGAATGGGTTAATGTATTTTATTTATCAAATAAATGAAAATAATTTGAGGTTATTTGATCGATTCAATACTACTTTATCCATTCCTCAAATATGTAGATTACAATAGCTCTGAAGAGTCACAGTAATACTGATTACCTTGTGTAGTAACATTCATTGATTTCTGGACGATTGGGCAGTTTGTACTCTCCTTGAACATTCTTTGAGGGTTGAGGGCATTTGGATTTAGCAATATATTTCTCTAATAATACACAAAGAAATAGAAATTAAGAGAGACGTAATTGATTCGCTTTACTTGAGTAGTTGATTAAAAAAAAAACGTTTAGGGAAAGGAAAAATATAATTGTTTCTACTTTTGGTACAAGGCCAGCAATTACCCCAGTGCATTACTTGTGCTTTATTTTTTAAACACCGTAAAGATGAAAGACAAAGTTAACCTCGGTGTGATTTGAACTTAGAACGTAAAGGGTTCTAACACTATGCTGCAAAGCATGGTCTCTGACGCTTTACTGATACTGCCAAAATGTGCAGTGAAGTCAATTG
>OZ024752.1:26562020-26574520 GCA_964016885.1 Eledone cirrhosa
CTTTCATCCTTACGGGGTCGATAAAATAAAGTACCAGTAATGTACTGGGTAATTGATGGCCTTGTGCCTAAAGTAGAAACAATTATTATTATCACTATATATATATATATATATATATATATATATAAATTAATAAAATATTGAATAAACAAAGAAACAGTTCCTTATATTAAAAAATTCATCATTTTACGATCGTTTCTAGGATATATATGTGTTAGAGTTGGTATGCATATTCTATAGATCTATGTACAATATTTATACAAACTATCAGAGGGAATATACATACCTACACATATATATGCTGTCGTCAGAAATAATGATATTTGTTTATTGAAAAAAACAAAGATTCAATACAATAGGTCTGTTTGGGAACAGGTTTTGAATTGACCAATATAGAGATAGTGAGGGTCAAGATAGTAATATAGTAGTAGAAGAACCTTAAATTATGGGTAGAGGAAGGTAGATTTCAGTTTTGGATGGAAAAGAATATTATGAATGAAAGATTATTTTAGGGAAGAAAATAGGTCGTATGCTGCCTTAGAAATAATTTTATTTGTTCATTGAATAAAACCAACAACGATCTAATATATTCTGTCTGTTTGGTAAGAGGTTTAGAATTAACCAATAGAGAAGTTAATAATTGGCCAAATGGTAAAATAGTAGTAATTGAAGCTTATTTTAGGGGTGAAAATAGGTCAGGTCAGTAAAAGTTATACAAACAGTTGCTGTTAAAAATAGTAATGCCAATGCAAATATCTAAGGAGACTAAAGTTTTACGATAAGAGTGTTAGTGAAAAAATACATCTATGAAAAGAATATAAATTAATTTAATTGATGGGTATATTTATATTGATAAAATTATACTAATACATATAGATATGATAAATCTAACTTTAACTCTAATCCTTCTATAAGGCTTATATACCCTTCCAAATCTGATATTGGAATCATTAGTAAAAGAATTTTAGATAGAGTCATCCCACAACTAAGAAAAACATGTTAATTTACCACTCTGGGAAAACACATCCCAGGTAATTAACTGGTTTAATAATATTAGAAATAAATCCTCTGCTTCATTTCTACAATTTGATATAGATAATTATTATTATTCTATATCACCTATACTCCTGAACAAAGCCTTGATATTTGCTAAAAATAGATCTAACTTAACTTTGGATGACATTAATATTATTACACATGCTAGACTAACACTATTGGAATTTCAGAATGAATACTGGACCAGAAACACATATAGTAATCTATTCGATATTACTATGGGCTCAAGCGATTCTGCCCAAATTACTGATCTTGTGGGCCTCTTTCTTCTTTTTAACATAAATGATTCCTTTCCCCACCTTAAAGGTGGTTTATATCGTGACGACTGTCTTCTTCTTTCCAATAACCTTAGCCTCCCAGAGATAGAAAAAATAAAAAGCTTATTAGAACTTTCCTTAAAGACTATTATAGTCTAGATATTACATTTGAAAACACAAGTAAAGTAGTTAATTTCCTAGATATAACATTAGACTTATCTACGGGTATCTACCAACCTTACCATAAACCCAACCAACATTTACACTACATACACTCACAATCTAATCACCCTAAATCTATCCTTAAAAACCTTGCATATAATATATCACTTAGAATTTCTAACCTTTCGTCTAACCAAGATGTATTTGATAAAAATGCGACCTTTTAGATAGAGTGGCCACAAAAATAAATTAGTATATATACCTTCTACCAATAACACTACAAACATACAACCTAATATTACCAACAAACACCAAATGAAACATACACACCTAAATGCCACTCACACTATACCCCAAAACACCAACATAAAACCAAATTTCTCTAACTCTTTTAATATACAATATAGTAACTCTCAAAAAACTACTCATCCTACAACTCTAATAAATGTTAATAATAAAACTCCTAATAAACAAGCTAAAACACCTAAATCAATAAATCTAACTAAAAATGTGTGTGGTGAGGTCATTAACAATAATTCTCTTAATAAACATCAGGATGCATCCTATAAAAACAATAAACAACATCGAAACCGTAATAGACGAGTTACTTGGTATAATGCTCCATTTAATTTACAAATTAAGGATAATATACCTAAAAAATTCTTTAATATCCTAGAGAAAAACTTCCCGCCAAACCACAAATACCATCAAATTTTAAATAGATCAACGGTTAAATTCTCCTACTCAACAACCAAAAACATAAAACAAATTATAAGTGCCTATAATGCATATAAATGTAAAAAAACCATGAGTATACCACCAGTACATCAAACTAACCATAATATCTCCTCAGATACAGGGTTCACGAAAAGTTGTAACTGTAGAAACAAGGCAAACTGTCCATTAAAAGGAAATTGCCTTGTTAATAAAATAAATGTAAAGTTAACACTAAGGGCTCAATTTATTCATATATAGGAGCTACCTCTAACAAATTTAAGGTAAGATTTAATACCCACAAACATAGTTTTAAAAATGCCGCACTAGCTAATACAACATCTCTAGCTGAAATAATTAATAGTTATAGAAAGAGGAATATAGATTATGACCCGACCTGGAGTGTGCTCAAAAGGGCCACCCCTTATCAAAATAGTAGGTATGAATGTAGATTATGTTCCCAAGAACTTTTTGAAATAATGAAATCTAAGGATATCCTATTAAATAAGCGACAGGAATTAATAATATCGTGTAATCATAAACTGAGAAAAACCTTTAAATATTATAAACCTAATTAATATACACTTTAGAAATTAATATATAAACTGTTTTTAATTTAGTTAACCTATAATTAATATTCTACTACTGATGAACTACAAAATTTTACTTTCCTTCTTACAACTATCATTTCCTAAAACTGATACCATTAAGTAAACATATATAATGCTTTAACTTCAGGTTATGACTCTATGTTCCTTGAAATCTATATATATTTATTATTTCTCACTAATAAATATAATCCCCCCCCCCAATAATTATATGTATATGTAGGTATATATGTGTGTGTATATATATATGTATGTATGTATATATATGTGTATATATATATATATATGTATATATATATATATATATGTGTGTATATATGTGTGTGTGTATGTGTATATATATATATATGTATATATATATATATTATTTTTATATTCTTTTAATTTCCCCTCATCTTTAACAGCACTTTTCAACTACATCTAACTCTTACTTATCATATCTATATGTATTAGTATAATTTTATCAATATAAATATGCCCATCAATTAAATTAATTTATATTCTTTTCATAGATGTATTTTTTTCACTAACACTCTTATCGTAAAACTTTAGTCTCCTTAGATATTTGCATTGGCATTACTATTTTTAACAGCAACTGTTTGTATACCTTTTACTGACCTGACCTATTTTCACCCCTAAAATAAGCTTCAATTACTACTATTTTACCATTTGGCCAATTATTAACTTTCTATTGGTTAATTCTAAACCTCTTACCAAACAGACAGAATATATTAGATCTTTGTTGGTTTTATTCAATGAACAAATAAAATTATTTCTGAGGTCAGCATACGACCTATTTTCTTCCCTAAAATAATCTTTCATTCATAATATTCTTTTCCATCCAAAACTGAAATCTACCTTCCTCTACCCATAATTTAAGGTTCTTCTACTACTATATTACTATCTTGACCCTCACTATCTCTCTATTGGTCAATTCAAAACCTGTTCCCAAACAGACCTATTGTATTGAATCTTTGTTTTTTTCAATAAACAAATATCATTATTTCTGACGACAGCATATATATGTGTAGGTATGTATATCCCTCTGATAGTTTGTATAAATATTGTACATAGATCTATAGAATATGCATACCAACTCTAACACATATATATCCTAGAAACGATCGTAAAATGATGAATTTTTTTAATATAAGGAACTGTCTCTTTGTTTATTCATTATTTTATTAATTTATCTTGACTCTGTTTTCCGTTTATTTTTCACCGAAAATAGTTTTTGAATGCATCTTCTCTTTTCATGATATCCGGATTACATTGAGTTCTTCATACGGATTGGACAATACCGTAAATTTTTGGGAAATTTATCTACATATATATATATATATATATATATATATATATATATATATATATATATATATATATGACCAAAAGTTAATAAGGTTCATTGATTACTCAATGAATATAGTTTTACAATAGATTAAAAGCACTCAACAAAGAAGTTTTCTGGATTTATTAATATTATTCAAAATATTAATAAATGGAGACATTCACATAATCAAAATATATGTTTTATTTGATATATTTCGGAGGTACTGTGGTGATTTTTCAGTACGTCCTCATCAGATAAAATATATGAATTGATGTATAACATACCTCAACTGTGTTGATGGTTCAAAATTCAGTCTTGGCAGTCTATATATATATATATATATAGTAATAATAATAAACGTGAAGACTATAATCCAAAGAGGGCTTGATAAGGATAAATATATATCAAATATATATATATATATATATATATGCAAAAGTTTTATTTAAAATTGTTGGGATACAACAAGTAAATATTTTATAACTGATATAAAGCACTCGACAAATTTTTGGAGTAGATATACGATATTAAATAAATGGAAACTATATTTATAAAACCATATATATTTCATTATACATATTTCAGGGATACCAAATTAAAATATGGCATGCCTTCGTCAGATAAAATACAATATATAAACAGTAGTTTTATAAATAATTTTGACGTACCCTATTAGAAGCGACCATTATTTTTGGAGGCTATCCAGACAGCCTCCAAAAATAATGGTCGCTTCTAATAGGGTACGTCAAAATTATTTATAAAACTGTTTATATATTGTATTTTATCTGACGAAGGCATGCCATATTTTAATTTGGTATCCCTGAAATATGTATAATGAAATAAATATGGTTTTATAAATATAGTTTCCATTTATTTAATATCGTATATATATATATATATATATATATATCTGTTATTTTTATCTAAAGACATTTTTTCCAATTCCATCCCGCCCGTCCCCTCAAGTAGTTCCACAAGAGTTTGTACACCATACCGGCAATTTCGAGCACGCATGATCAAGTTGATTGAGGCATGACCTCAACGCTGACATTTCTCTTTGACGGAGAGGTAGTAGCACATTATAAGATTGCGCCCCCTCACAAGAGGGTCATAAGTAGACTTAATAATCAACACTTGAGGGCGGCCGACAGAAGTAGAATCTGCTATATGGTCGGTCGTCCACTTGTCTCTGATTTTCAGCCCCATGGATTTTATGTTATATTCCTTTGATATATTTTGAATACCTGATGATGTCACCGGATTCATACTGAACCCGGTCATTGAAATGATGATAGTATAATAAACCTTTCAAGGATTTACACCAGTCCAGCCTCCTGTTATTTTATAATAATTAACTCCATACTGGCACCACCAACTACACAAACGAAGACGGGTGAGTTGCATTACGTTGAGTGCTCTCCACAATATTACATCGAGGTTGACCATACGGAATCACCAGTTCTATCCAGTGGTGAACCAAGAAACCTAAATAAATAAATATATATATATATATATATATATATATATATATATATATATATATATATATATATATATACTCGTATATAAATATATTGTTATTATTAAGGTGATAAACCGCCAGTGCTACACACACACACGTGCACACAAGTACAATATCATTTATTGAAGAGAAAGTTACCTGCTATATGTGGTGGCGAATGCTTGAGTTTACTTGTAGCATGGCTCTTAAGGTGGGTTGTTTTTTTCAGTTGCAAACCGGTTCTCAATGCTTTCTTCAGTTTTCGAGGTGTTATTCGCGAATATACTAGAAAAAGCGAATGTTGAGCTAAGTAAGATCTAGAAGGAATAGATGCTAGCATAGCTGCAGTCAAAAGACTAGAACAAGTAATAGGATAAAAAATTAAGTTACTTACTTAATGTTGGCATCATGACGCCTGATTGTTATTGAAATATGAAATAGAAATAAACATTTGTATAATTATCTTATTTCTTTTTGTGTAAGTTTACAAAATGGTAACGAATGAACATACCCCCACCCCCCCAATTTTAAGCAGAAATATCTTTGCTTCCTTCGATCTGGGTCAAAATACTCCTTCCCAAGGATAGTCAATTTTGCTATCGGGGCGGCGGAGTTGGCCGCTTGCAAATGCGAGCCCCGCCAGGTGGTGTGGCTGTTTCAATGCGTCTCCATCACCCTCCTCCAGGGCAATGCATTCTTTATCCTGTCTGCCGGGACCCAGAGGCGGAGGGCAATAGATTGCAACAATAAAACTTTGAAGGGATTTCACCAGTCCGGCCTCCTGTCATTTTATTCAATAATAATTAAGTCTGCTCCCACACAACCAAGAGGATTCAACATCACATATGGATGAGTCACGTAACGTCGAATGCTTTTCCTACTATTTCATCATGGTTAACTATACGGATAGACTAGCTCTATCCAGTGGTGAACCACCGAACTTAAATGAATATATATACAAGCACAATAACAACAAACACATATAAACACACACTAAGATAGAATACAATACCCAAAACACAGTCAGCCAAACGCGAACACACACCAAACACTATACACACACGCAAACGCATGCGCAGAGAAGAAGACAAAAATAAATAAATAAATAAACAGATAAAATAAAAATGGCGTAGATACACAATACCTCAGGAGGAACCACTGATGATGTTGCAGATGTGCAAGGAAAGAACTTTGTTAGACTACATATATGTGTTTATATCTATATTATATCTGTATTTTTGACCGTTGGTCAGTCAATGGTAACATTGAGGACCGAATGAATTAACTGATATAAAAGATACAGAAGCGAAAACCACCCAAATAGTGAGTGTGTTTTGTTGTTATTTCTGGCAATATTATTACAACAATATAATGGCGGTGGATTGGCAGTATCGGTAGAGGGTCGGACGCCATGCTTTGACGTACAGAGTTACGGCCCTTGCCATTCTGAGTTCAATACCCGCCGAGGCTAACTTTGTCTTTCATCCTTACCGGGTCGATAAAATAAAGTACCAGCAATACACTGGTTAATTGCTGGCCTTGTGCCAAAAGTAGAAACAATTATTAGAACAATGATCCTCCCAAGTATAACAATATATATATATATATATATATATATATATATATATATATATATATATATATATAGAGAGAGAGAGAGAGAGAGGGAGGGGGGGGGGAGATAGATGGAGAGAGAGAGAATACGGAAATACAAAGTAGTTAAAGTCCTTCATTGATACATGATACATATATTTCGATGACGACAGTGGCTACGCGATTCTGCGTATTACCTAGTGCCATACATATATATATATATATATATATATATATATATATATATATATATATATATATATATATATAGGAAAATTAGAGTTAAAACTCAATTGGAACCCTGTAACTATTAAGCTCCAAGTATAAAAATACTGAGCTGATTAATATATATATATATTTATACTATATATATATATATTAAAATAACAGATTAAAGTTTAAGCAAAGAATCACTGCTTTCACCCTTAACGGGTTCTTCTGAAACTAAAAAAACAAAAACAATCTGTGAACGCAGAAGTAAATATTTCAAAAAACGTTGCAACCGAAGGGAAACTGGAAGACGATACTTTGATTCGTGGAGACGTTTCCTGGCAATGAACAGGAAAAAGCGAAGATAATACGTCGTTATGTGGATCGTTGAGAACAATTACACGCAAAGGCAAAACCACGTTTATGGTATAAATGGAGTTATTAGACTCATATTCTACTTAGGAAACCGAATGATTCTCAGCTTCGGAGTTCAGAATAATGTAAATAAATTTGTTGCACGAAAATGACAGAGGTTAAAAGTAATAATATTTAAGATTTATACAATTATATATATATATACATACACACATCTATATACGTACACACACGTCAATACGCAAAAATACGCGCCGTACGTACATATATATGCACATACATATAAACACTCGCACGCGTACGTACGTAAACCGGTGCGACACATATACCCGCACACATACGAACGTATACACCAAATACACATATATATATATATGTGTATGTGTGTATACATATAATTATATATACATATATAAATATACACACATATATACATATATAAGACACGCATATACATACCTACACGTAAACACACATATGTTCAACAAACGTACATATACCAAAACCCTATGTACACATATTGACAACATACATACGTGAAAACACACATACACACTCATACATACCCACATATACACATATACATACATATATGAGTAAATAAATAAATGCAAACATATATATATATATATATATATATATAGTGAAAACTGGAACGGGAACAAAAATAGAGAGGCAGTACCAACAAAGGTTTATTAGTTTCACGCTCTTGAGAGTGTGTGTGTGTGTGGGGGGGGGGATATATATATATATATACATACACATATACACATATACACACATAAGCATATATATATATATATATATATATATATATATATATATATATATATGTATACATATATATATATATTAATAAAAGGAATTCCAACTTTGTCTGATTTACTCGTTTTATTTACAATCCTTTAAAATTTATAATGGTATTAGAATGAAATAGTATGGTAGAATATTAAATGTTAAGTGTTAATTGAACAAGTACTTTCATGCTTTCGCAATCTTCAGGTTCATATTGTGTGGTCACAGTCAAGTTTGAAATTTTCAACTGTTGAAAATTGCAAACTTGACTGTCACCACACAATATGAACCTGGAGATTGCGAAAGCATGAAAGTACTTGTTCAATTAACACTTAACATTTAATATTCTACCATACTATTTCATTCTAATACCATTATAAATTTTAAAGGATTGTAAATAAAACGAGTAAATCAGACAAACTTGGAATTCGTTTTATTAATATAATCTTCTATACACAATCATACACACCCGTACATCTCTCTCTCTCTCTCTCTCTCTCTCTCTCTCTCTCTCTCTCTCTCTCTATATATATATATATATATATATATATATATATATATATATATACACATACATACATATATATATATATATACATACATATACGTGCGCAAATATAAACATACATACACATACACATACACACATTCCCATACATCCAAACACACACACACATATATTTACACACATATATATATATATATACATGTATACACATATACATACATAAACATACACAAATACATATATACACACATACACATATACACACATATACACATACATATATACACGCACAAACACGAAATACACATATACAAATAGCCATATATATACACACATACACGTAAATATAATATACACCTTTAACATATACACGCATATAACCGTCCGAAAAGGCATACGTACCTCCACAAACATACGGATAAGTTATACTTACCTATACAAATAAGTAATTGTATAAACATAGAATATACTTAGCTACCACATCAAGACGTAAATTATCCGCGTATTGTTCGTACTATCCGTTAGGGTTTAATGTGGGGCTGTAATACAGGAAAGTTTTATGCAATTTGTGTTTACAAGCCGAAATTGCCTCAGATTTTTTGTTTAAGATGTGGTCATTGGCGTAGGGGTAATTCCAAGGCTTCAGTGGCGCAAAGATCGCATGGTCTTTTGTTTCCGTTATACGATCTAGCTTTAGCTGGGATCTCCCAGTGTAACCTATATTGGGTGCGGTTGTCTTTTAGACTCCAGATATAAGCTGAAAGTGACGTCATACTCCTTCTTAAAGGGTTAAGAAAAGAATGGGTGTCCATGTAAAGAAGCTGCTTGAATCTATTGGCGGTTAACCGTATGTAGGCCCTACTAGGCGTGGGTGTGTCGACCTTACATTTGTAGACGATATTACTGTATATATATAAGGCAAACAAAAATAAAGTAAACGACACAGTTCAATGAAAAAATGTGTCAGTTTTACGCATGATATATTAGAAAAAGAGTCTTAACATTTCGGACGCTTGTACTTCATCAGAAAATAGAAGGAGAAATTAAGGAAGACAGAGAAAGATAGAGGAGAGTGAGCAGCGGCAGTAACGAAAATAAAAAAAAATATTTGAGAAAATAGGTCTATTCAACAGAAGTGTGTCTGTATATGTAGGTTCTTCAGTTTCTGTCTATTAGCGTGTGAGAGTGTTAGGATGTGAATTGTATAAATTTAATTAGTTACAGAATAAATTGTAAGAAATACTCACCCATATCTAGATCTCCGATTGTATGCAATAAATCAATGTCATCTGAAAAAGGCCACAACAAACAAACGCAGAAGTAAAAAAGAAGAATAGCGTTTAGTAACGTAGTGGCAATACACACACACACATAGACATACAGTTCACATGACACACACACACACCGCCCTCACACCACACCCTCGTCCCGTCACCCACCCATTTAATAATTCAACCACATTTGGACGTGCGTCTACATGTGAGAACACATATCTGAGGAGCTCCCGATTCCAGAGTCAGGATCGAACATTAATCCTCGAGCTGATCGACAGTGAAACATATGTAATATGTAATTAAATATGTAAATGATCCAATACTGATTCTTTCTTCCCTATGGATTTATGTCGAACACCTGTTGTCGCGTGTAGGACGGATGCGGCTATCAGATGAGTCCGATATGAGGATTGCGCCGCCGTCTCCCTTTAGCCAGGAAGGGCAGGCAGTTGTTATCTGCCTGGTGGCCATGGCGAAAGATGCCGTGTGGTGGACGCGTTTGAAAGGGCTTAAGACGAGCACTTACCTCTTCAGTGATGCCCTGATTAACTTTTTCAAATTTTATTTGAAAAGAAAAATCAGGTTAGAGAGGGAAGTGCTCTCTTCCCCGCAATTTGTTGAAAGATGGGTGAGAGATGCAAGCATGGCCCGAGTGAATGGGCCTGCTCTGAGTATGCGCCTGTAAATTGAAGGTGGAAAACTGGGAGAGGGCACTTGCCCTGGTGGTCAGTGTCACCGTGAATTTTTTTAATGGGCTTTCTCCACGAGTGTCCCTTGGAAGTCTCTCCCTTATTGGAGAATTTTCTTTTGTTTCTTTTTTTATTTCCTTTGTTTTTTCTTTACACGCAGAAACGCCCATTTGTACCGTCCTGTGGTGTCCTTAATGTTATACTTTACGTCAACACTCGTGGTTAATAAAGAAAATATTATTATTATTATCATTATCATTATTATTTTTATTTTCTTTCATTATTGTTTCTGAGATATATATATGCCGAGTGTCTTCCTGACACCTAGGGCAAATAAATTCAGTGTGCATTGGTAAGCCAGTTAATACAGCACATTGATTATAATAAAAAAAACAAAAAAACAGTATACATATATACACATGTGCATATGCATATGTAAATACAAGGAGAGATATCAATCTTACAGAGACAGTGTTCTTCTCAATATGTATGCAGTACCAGTCAAAATAATTTTTTGCATCTCGTGCAGAGAGGGTAAACCAGGAATCATATTGTTCTGTACCTTTCTTTATCATTCTCAGTCCTCCCTCAATCACTGGTATTGTAACGGCCTTGAGGTGCCACATTTTCTCAATTTCAATAAACAGATCTTTATATTTTCGTAGCTTGTCAAATTCTTTTGCCGCGATATTGTAATCACATGGGATGCTCATATCTATCAACAAACAGACCTTGTTATGTTGATATTTTATAATGATGTCAGGTCTATTTGCTTTTATGGTCCTGTCAGTATATACAGGAAAGTCCCAGAGAATTGTTACTTTTTCTCCTTCAGTTACAGCCTCAGGGTGATGATTGTACCACTTGTCTTCAGCTTTGATTTTGTAATGCCGACATATTACCCAGTGTATATATTGGCCAACTCTGTTATGTCTATATTTGTATTCTACTGGTGCTAAAACTTTACATCCAGAGACTAAGTGATCCACTGTTTCAACCTCAGCATTGCAGAATCGGCGCTTTGGGTTTATTCTGTTTCTCATCACATTGGCCTGGTAATTACGAGTCAATAAGCTTTGATCTTGGGCAACTAAGGTGAAGCCTTCACTCTCCGCCTTTAGCCCTGAACTGCGTAAGCCACTGATGGGTGTGATTTTGGTCAACATCAGCTTGTTTGCTACGGGCCACATATTTGCCATGCAGAGGTTTCTGCTCCGAATTTGATGCTAATTGTCCTTGCCCTTTTGCTTTTGCCAGTGATTTTATGTGCCTAGAAGCAACAGTTGCAACAGTTCCTTTAGTCTGTCCAGCCTGGGTATCAAGCATATTTGTTGCTCTCCTTCAAGATAGAATGAAGCTTCGTACTTCTCTCAAGCTTTTCAACACCTTTCAGCAGACAGTCGTTAGTTGTTTCAAGGTATTTGGCCA
>OZ024752.1:26579520-26582020 GCA_964016885.1 Eledone cirrhosa
GAAGTCACTTTTTCAACAGGAATTTAGTTCTATGTAAAGCTAAGGAACTGATCGTTATCTGAACCTATATATAGATATATACACACACATATATATATATATATATATATATATATATATATATATACATACACAAAACATAAATAACAATCACATTGTGTTTAAGACACTTAATGGTTTACGATCGTTTCATCCAGATATAAGTCTGGGATCATCGGACCATATAAAATGTTAAAATAAATATATTCCTAATCATTAGAACATTTAGCAGGATAAATTATATGTGAGAAGAGTAATTATAAGTGTTAATTCCAATATATTAAATAGCAAAAGAAATTTGAACAGATATTAAAATAGTAATGAAATATTATAATGAAAAATTGTATTAAAGCTATAATATAAATATTAGGAGCTATATGTTATATATAAGGATATGGTTATTACTTATAGCAAAAAATTACAATAAGAATATTATAGCAAGTATATTATATAAAAAATATTAATTACAGTAGAGTACCTGAAATATATATAAGAAAACGGTATAGTGAAAGCAAACATATAGGTATTAAAAATTATAATTAACAAAAAGCTTTAAAATATTAGTCACAATGTTCATGCAGTAGAATATATCACCCATGGTTGTTTATGTATTGTCAAAGCTCTTTCGTCACACATTCTGTGACCTCCTCAGTGACCAGGTTTTATTTTGTGTATCTCCTCTTTTCTGTCCTACACCATCTTGCTTTTGTGTGTTGTGTGCTTAGTTTGTGCATGCATTACATCTGCGTGTGTGTGTGTGTGCTTTTATTTTTTTAATTTATGCGTTTATTTACTTGTCACTAGTTGGTTGTTTGTTCTATCTGTGTGTGCCTGAATTGTTTTGTTACTTTGGTTTTTGTGTGTGTCTGCCTGTCTTCATTTTGTCCTTAATTACTTGTGATGTAACTATTCCACTCATGTTTTGTATTTGATTTTGGTTAGAGTTCCTTTATGTCTGTCGCCTCTGTGATTTGTCTGAGCATTGCATATTTTCTGTGCGTGGATATAATTTTTAACTCTATGTTTTATAATGTGCCCCTATATTCTGCCATGTTGGTGGAGTACTGATAACTTTTCCCCATCAAGGAGTTCTCGCCAGTATTCACTTATACTTTCTCTTATGCTACGGGCTGTTTCACCTATGTATGTTATGTTCTTATTCCTACAATCCCCCAGTACATCTTATGCTACATACTACGTTCCTAGTTTTGCAGTTAGCTACGGCTTTCTAAATGTTTACCTATAAACATAACGTATTTCTTTAGAAATACGAAACTACAATACATATCTATATACAGCTATGCATGAAGCTAAATCCTAATTCTATTCTATTATAAGTTGAGCCAATTTATGCAGCTTCATGTGTAAATGAGATTTATTACCTCATTTACACAGACGAGAAAACCATATATTCTTGTCTGTTTTCAAGTCCAGCAGTCGCAAAAGTAGGAGGGATCGTCCTGATGAGAACCAGTTAAGTTCGAAATGCATCGACCATTTCCCCTTTGCTTCTGCTGGACACCACCAGAGGGCAATAGCCCCGGTGTTTTGCATAGCTAGGCTTTCTAAATGTGTATCTATAAACATATATTTCTTTAGAAATACAAAATTCCAATACAAATCTATAGACAGCTATGACTGAAGTTAAATCCTGATTCTATTCTATTATATATTTCTATTTCATTCTATTTATATGTAATATCTGCCATTTGATATTCAATATAATATTATATCATCTCTACTGCCCCCCCCCCCCACCTGTCCCTTAGGTCCAAGCGCCCTTGACCTTCTCAATGACCCCCGTAGAGTGGTAGCGTCCACTTTGAGAACTTCTGGATTAAACTCTGAAGTGCCTTTTACCTAGCTTACCATCGACTATAAAATCACATATGAGCATTATATTGTTGTGTTATCAACTCCTCTAAACTATTATAGATACACACACACATATATATATGTGTATATACATATACACATATATATATATATATATATATATATATATATATATATATATATATATATAATATATAAGATCAAAAGATGGTTAAAGGAGTTCCATGTATTTTATTATGCGCATTTCAAAAACAAACATCATCATGCAATAATATTTGTGTTTTCATCAGATAAAACAGGAGGACATGATATGAAGGCTAAAAAACACTTGTGGATAGTGCAGTTTTAAATCAACATATGAAAAGTAGTTTTAGATTGATGTGTGATGTTGGGAAAAATATTTTATTTAGAGAGGGGGGGGGGGAGGATGAAAAAAGGGGAGGAGATGAGAGTGAAGGTGGAGAGGGAGAGATGGGTGATAGAGAGAAAGAGATAGTTTTTATAACTGAGAAAAGATATATTGTTTTACATAGAGAGGTTGAAAACCGTTGGAAGATAATGTATAAATTAAAAGAATTTGAAAATTAACGAAGGGAAAAATATGTACGAGGAAAGAGAGGGAGTT
>OZ024752.1:26587020-26612020 GCA_964016885.1 Eledone cirrhosa
ATTAAAAGGAATAAGTAAAAAAGATGAATTAAAAAAAATTAAAGTGAGGGGCTGGGAGGGGTGAATGGGTTCGGATAGCAAGGGTGTGGTAGTGCGTAAGGGGTGGGGTGGAAGGGGATGGAAAGCAAGAAAATGAGAGTCCGAGCGGAGATGGTGGAAGGTAAGGTGTGTGTGTATGTGGGGATGTAAGTGTGTGTGTATGTGTGGATGTAAGTGTGAGAGTCCAGGAGGAAATGAGTGTATGTGAATGTGGGTTTTGAAAAACCATTGTGTGTGTGTTGGCGTGGAGTGTGTGCCTCTGCGTGTATAATCCCTGTATGGGTGTAGGTGTGTGTGTGTGTGTGCGTGTGTGGATGGGAAGGGGACGGATGGGGTGAGATGAGATCGTGTAAAATCCAGTGTTTTCTGCGAGATGATAATTTAGGGAGAGATTGCAATGTTTTTCTTCTTTTAAACCTAACAATCGTGCTAGAATAATAACTTGATTATGAATGACATATTTTCCCTTATAATCAAGTGTGATTTATTATATAAAATAGATTATAACGTGCAAGAATTAATAGTTTAAAATCTTAGAATATTATATGAATTATAGTAACGTTTACATTCTATAAAACCTTAACTTACCTCCAAAAGCTACAAGTTTCCTGATGTAATTTTTAGCCTTTTTTTTATTGACCTCATCAGCTGTTGAGAATGTTTTCAGCATCCACGAGACGTTTTTGGAGAAACTTCCAATAAGAAATTGATCAAGGTCAGGATCTAGTTGATCAATTATATTTTCCATTGCTTGTCTTAATTGTATTAATTTAATACCAGTCATTGATGAACTTACGTCAAGCATGAATATAATATTCTTTGGAAGACTTGGTAATGAATCAGGAGTGAAGAAGTGTACAAAATAACCACCAACTGCCTATAAATTGGTAAAAATGAAAAACAATATATATAAATATATATATATATATATATATATATATATATATATATATATATATATATATATATAAACCATAAATATATATACATATATACATATATACATACATATTTATATATATATATATATCTATATATATGTGTGTTTCTTATTGCAACATGACCCTCCCAAAGTATAACAATATCGGTTTCAACACACGATTTCAGATAAAGAATCTTGCTAAACAAATTCAGAAACGAAATATCGTAAGCCTTAGCCAGGCTAACAAGATACTGAAAACCACCATGTTCTGTTGTCTACGAAAAACCATAACATCTCGACAACTACACTTCATAAAAGAATGTGCCTCGTCCCGAGTTTACACCAACACCATCAACACCGACGTAAGAAGATTACAACTCACCAAAAAACAAGCAGATAGGCTAAAACGAACACTAATTCTAAACATAAAAAAGAAGATCTATAGAGAATTAAGTCAGCAAGAAAAACATAAGCGTAACCTAATACAAGAAATAGCTAGGATCACCATACCAAGAGAGACACTAATATGTATAAGCCTTATACGTCCTGAAGAACAGTACATTGCTCAAGAATGTGATAAGCACTTTAACAAGAAACTAAAGTGGTTTAAGCAGATAAAACTAAATCAGGATACTGTAGAGAATACCAATAGATATCCCGACAAAATTGACGGTATAAATATGGCCGACACCTCATTAACAGATGAGTTCAACAACAACAACAACACAAATATATACGGCAACACGGCAATAGATGACGATGAGTTATCTGAATTACTTCTACCACCGACATTTGCGACATTCAAGAAGGTAAATATGATTAGTTGTCTGTCAGAAATAGAAAAATGATTTACAAAATTACGTTGGAGCCTCAAAAACAAAAACAAAAACAAAAGTAACAATATACGCACACACATATACAACACACATCCCAACAACAACAGACACACAGACACAAACAACAATAACAACAACACACACACCAACAATAATAACATACCCAGAAACAACAACAACAGACACGCAGACACAAACAACAATAACAACACACACAACAATAATAACACACACGGAGACAACAACAACAACACACATCAACAACAGCACACATCAACAACAACAACACACACACATTCAATGCCTCTCACCACCACCACAATCTTAACAAACACACAGACACAGAAAACAAGTAATGACAGTAGCACAGAAATCACAGAAATAAGGGAAAGTAATAGGATTAAAAGGAGTAGGGAGACTATGGACAAAGAAAATAACCAACACGAACACACAGACACACAAAATAGGGTAGATAATAACAATGAGCCAGTGGAAAAAGACAGGAGTAATTATGAGAGACATAGAAACAACCATGAGGCTGTTGGTGGAAATAGAAATAGAAATAGAAACAACACAACTAACAATAACAATAGCACTAGTACACATAAAGCAGCAGCCGGGAACTCTACTTTTTATAATCTCTCCGATAAGTCGTTCGACCTGCGACGAGTCCACGCCACGACTTTACCATTTAACAAACGCACGCAATTGCCGTCGCAGGTCGATGAACAAACAGAAGCACAAATTAGCATAGCTAAATCCGAACTTAGAAATATTATAGAACAGTATAGCAAGAAGCATAATAGAATGGAGGCCCAGCAACTGGGAGAAAAATCTGCAAATGGCTTGAGTAATCTCATGCAGCGCTCACGTAATGGAGAGATAGCATGCTTTCCAACAGACAAGTCTGGCAGAATGTCGGTTGACAGCTTGCCAAACTACATCCAGGCAATGCAACCCCACATCACTAACATAAGAGAGGTAACACCACAGGAGCATGAGGATAGAGAAAAAGCCCTCAATGCTCATATGGTGATGTGGACGAATATAATGCAGCCCAACAAAAGGACTGCCAACAACTTCCAGGCCTGGAACAATGACGTGCCGGCGTTGTATGGGCTTCGAAAAGACCATAAAACGGGCAGTGACCCTGTCACGGGACCACCAACACGGGCAGTCTGTGGGGCTAACATTGCTAGTAACTACAGACTGTCCTACTTCCTCTCCCTGATCATACGCCCCATCATTGTAATGTCCGCAGATGTATGTGACAGCACGGAGGACCTCCTCAGCAGAATCGGCGAGGGTAACCGATCTAGGGACCTAACAAACTGCATAATAGGTAGTATCGACGTTGTGTCCCTGTATCCATCTATTGACGTGAATTTTGCTGTGGAGAAATATGTAGAAATAATCAGTGAGAGCAATGTTGAGTTCCCTTATTGTGAAGTTTCTCTTAATATATATTCTGGGTGTCGACAAAAACATTCACACACACGCGCCCACTTACACACGTACACAGACATACGCGCACGCACACACAGGCAGGCATACACACAATAAAACATACATAATGGAACATACACACACACATATATATATGTGTACAATCATACGCATACAAATATATATGCATACATATACATTTACATACGTGTTCTGTTGTGGAGATCAGCTGCCCACTTGATGTAAACATTGTCAGAAAAATACAGGAGAAAGAGGACATCTACGGACCATTGATGAGGAATTTACAAATCCAGTATCCAAGATACACCTTTAGCTTCATACCCATCATTATTGGAGCTACGGGTTATATACCAACCCGCTTGGACCAAAGTATGACTGAACTTGGATTTGCGGACAAAAAGCGCAGCTCCCTAATTCATAGTCTACAAATGGCTGCATAGCTGGCACCTTCAAAATTTGCAAAACATTCTTGCGATTCAAGGGATGACAATTTCTTTTCTTTTACAACCTTGCCACCGGGAAGGTGGCCGGTCAAAAAAAAAATACTCGAAATTAAGAGAAAGAGATAATATATATATATATATATTTATATATATATATATATACATACATATACACCCATACACACACGCCCTGATGCGTACACACACATATATAACTATATATATATATACATATACATACATATATACACACGTACATACACATACATACGCATATACACATACATACATAAACACATATATATAGCGTGAAACCCAAAACATATCATTTGTGCTGCATCTCTATTTTTTGTTCATATATTAGACTATATATATACATATATATAGACACATACACATACATATACACACACATACATACACACACACATATATATATATATACACACACACACACAAATACACACACACACACACATATATATATATATATATATACACACACATATATATATACAAAAATATACACATATATACACATATACACGCACATACACACATACATACATACACTTACAGAGTAAGTACGTTTATTCTCATATTTACACATATATTTTCCCCCGCTATGACCCGTCTATTTCGTTCTTACTGCTTCCTCTTTCTTTGTATCTTTACCCTCTCTAACAGTCACTCTCTCTGTTAGCCTCTTCACTCACTCACTCACTCTCTGTTACTACCTCTCCTCCTTCTTCCCGTTTGACCTGTGCGTATTCTTTTCTTTCGCACGCTTGGTCAGGCCGGTTCCCCTTTTTTCTCTCTCTCGTCTACGATTTCACAGAACTTATGTTCACCGAATTCACGGACTAGACTCTTTCTTCCTCCCGTTTGACCTGTGCGGAATTCCTTCCTTGCTCACATTTCAACCAGGTTTGATAGTCTTTATTCTCTCTCGTTCACGATTTCACCGAACTTATATTCATGGAAATTTGGGACTTGACTCGTTCTTCCTCACTTTTCGTTGCTTCACCATCTTTGTTCGTTTACATTCTCGCTGTTCCCTTTATTTACGTGTCCCAACGACTTTTTTTAGCCGTTGCTCGCACCAACCGGAGGTATATGGTCTTTAAAGCGAAGTATTACCGAGGATGGTTGGAAGATCACTGATGAAGGACCAACTTTATTCACATATATATACATACATATATACACACACACACACACACACACACACACACACACACACATATATATATATTTATATATATATATATATATATGTATATATATATAGTACACATATATACACATGTACATAAATATACATACACATACGTACATACAGATACACGTACAAACATACATACACACATACATACATAAATATAGATACATATATATATATATATATATTTCGATATATGTGTGTGTATGTGTGTTTGTGCGTATTTGTGTATTTACTTATATATATATATATATATATATATATAAGAGAGAGGTTTTTGATATGAAATCGTGTGTCGAAACAAATATTGTAGTACTAGGGGAGATATAAAAGATACAGAAGCGAAAACCAACTAAAGAGTGAGTGTGTTCTGTTGTTATTTCTGGCAATATTATTACAACAATATGACCCTTCCAAAGTATAACAATATATGTATGCACACACACACACACACACACACACACACACACACACACACACACACACACACACACACACACACACACACACACACACACACACATATATATGTTTCATTATAATTGCACACACACATGCAGAACATACTGACCAGGCTTTCTCAAGAGGGGAAATGCCGCGGCAGTTTAAATAAACGCAATAATTAATGGAGCTGGTGCAATATAGTGCAAGCTTCAGCACAATATCAGCAGAAAACGCAAGGAAGATATAACGGCCAATCTAAATATTCCGTTCTAAATGACAATACTAGCTTTGCCGGCGTATCTTTCGTCGGTAGCCTCGTGCCGCGTCCTTGTCAGCAGAATCCTCTGTGTTCAGAGAACGTGAGGCCGCCTGTGAGACGTGGGACCGGCTGGGACTTAGCCCAGTAGACGTCCCTCCTCCTTCGTCCCCTGTTGACATAAAGTCCCTCCAAAGCACTTGGGATGCCATCCAGTGCAGCCTGGCTTCAGACAGGCTCACGCGCCAGCTCGACCAGCACCGCGTTGCCTGTTTTCGTGCGGCCTCCAAACCCCACAGTGGTGTCTGGCTCCATGGCCTGCCGTCCATCTCCACTGACACGCAGCTAGACAACCATAGCCTGCGAATCGGCGTTTCCCTGAGGCTCGGCCAACGGATCTGCCAGCCACACCAATGTCGCTGCGGTGCACGTCGGGCTGAGGGGGCCAAACTCCTCAAATACCGGGTGCTCTCCGACAGGTTTGCGGTCGTTTCCTTGGCAGTGGAAACTTCTGGTGTCCTCGGCCCCAGGACTACCTCCTTACTCACCACCATAGGCGCTGAGCTGGCCAGCCGTAGGTGTGAGCCCCGCGAGTTGTAGTGGCTTCTCCAGCGCGTCTCCCTTTCCGTCCTCCGGGGAAATGGCTTCTCCATTCTGCCCGCCGGGGCTGTGGGTGGGCCCCATCGCTTACCATACCATTACATTAGTTAAATACCATTCTTTCATCTCATACTGTCCACACACATATATATATGTGTTTGTGTTTGTGTCTACTCAAACAAATTATGTTCACCCTTTCTTAACAATATTTATAAAATATATCTCACATATATCAAATTGCAATGATTTTTACGATTCACATCATATTCCACTTTTAGTAAGCCTATAACACCATCCTTTGAAATTTCTTCTTGTTGCTTACGACTAGGGTTGTATTTGATGTAGACATCTTTGCTACTGGTGTGCTCAATAAAAGCAAAATTTAGCTCTGAAAAATATACAATAATATATTGAATATATATCTATATACACACGTGTGTATATATATATATATATATATATATATATATATATATATATATATATATATATACATACATACATATATACATACATACATAATATATATGTATATATATATATATAACGAAGGTCCATCTGGTTCCTGTTGTAATATATATATGTATATATATATATATATATACATACATATATATATATATATGAATAGAAATAGGATTTAGCTTCAGGCATAACTGTATACAAATATGTATATAAATTTCGTATTTCTAAAGAAACACGGTTTTAGGAAGCCGTAGCTATGCAAACACCGGGCCTAACGCCCTCTGGTAGTGTCTCTAGCAGAAGCAAGAGGGACAACCGTCTATGTATTTCAGGCTTGACTGGTCTTCCTCAGGACGGCTCCTCCCACCTCTTGCGACTGCTGGACTTGAAAACAGTTGCGAATATATAGTTTTCTCGTCTGTGTAAATGTGGTGATTAATCTCATTTGCATATGAAGCTGCATAAGTTGGCTCAACTTATAATAGAATAGAAATCTGAAATGCAGAGACGGTTGTCCCCCCTTGCTCCTGCTTGACACCACCAGAGGGCCTTAGCCCCGTTGTTTGCATAGCTACGGCTTTCTAAAACCGTGTTTCTTTAGAAATACGAAATTTATATATCTATATATCTATACCCCCCCCCCCCCCCTCCCACACATATATATATATATATATATATATATAACCAAAGATTAATATGTTTCATTGATTACTCAATGAATATAGTTTTACAATAGGTTAAAAGCACTCTACAAAGAAGTTTTCTGGAGTTATTAATATTATTCAAAATATTAATAAATGAAGACATTCACAAAATATATGTTTTATTATATATATTTCGAAGGTAGTGTGCTGTTTTTTCAGTACGTCCTCGTCAGATAAAATACATGAATTGATGTATGACATACCTCAACGGTCTTGATAGTTCAATCCTATTATTGGCAGTACTAAAAAAAAACAGAACAGTACCTTCGAAATATATATAATAAAACATATATTTTGATTATGTGAATGTCTCCATTTATTAATATTTTGAATAATATATATATATATATATATATATATATATAAACGTTTGAATATGTGTAATAAGGCCAAAACAATGCAGTTATGGACATAGAAAAAGGAATGCAATAGTGAAAGATATTGATGAGAATTCGTTTTTCACCTTGAATTTATTTAAATGTCCTTAATTTTCGAGATAATATCTCTTCTTCGGAGGGAAGTAAAGGTCTCAAACCAGCGTCTTTAAATCTCTAGCCAAGCCATGCTGACCGGAAATAGTATAGAGTATCTGTTCTAACTCTAATATCAAAGAATTAAAATTAGGTGGATAAAGAGTAGTCTCCCTTTAAGAGGGGTTTGTTTAGGGTTTTTTTTTTTTTTTTTTTTTTAAATTTTATATACGTACCTGTATATGCGTGTGGGAGAATGCATGAAGGTGTAGGTATGTGGGTGTGTGTGTGTGAGTGTGGAAAGATAGGTCTAATCGTAAAAGTGGGGGGTAGGTGTTATCTGGTGTTAGAACTGGTTTTGTGTGTGTATGTGTGAGAGAGAATAAGTGGAGGTGTAAGCGTGTGTGTGTGCGCGTGCGTGTGTGTGGGGTGTGTAAAAATGGGGCTAGAGGCCCTATCAGGTTATAAATTGGGTGTTGAGCTCTAGTCTATTATTGATTGGTGGATGTGTTCTATCTATAATAAGTGCTTCCTTAATTCTAAGATTGCCGAGGTTTCTTTCCTTAGTTTCTATCCTAACTGTTATGTTTTTATCGGTGTTTTTGCATTTAACTAGGTGTTTCTTAAATGAGGAAGCGTTAGTATTGAGGTGTTCTTTTATTCTTATGTGGAGTGGTCTGGTGGTGCTACCTACGTAGAAGTTGTTGCATTTGTCACACTCTAGTCTGTATACTACGTAAGCCTGGTGGCATAGGTCTGTGTCGTTGATGAGGCAGTTAGCTAGTCTGCAGCAGTTGTCATGTCTGGTGGAGTGTCTCTTGGCCAGCCGTCCGCGCAGAGAAGGACCCGAGTGGGCCAGTTGGATATCCAGTCCCTCTAGTCTGATGGCTCTGCGGATGGCTGTTGTTGTTTCTTCACTGAAGTGTGGGAGCTTCAGGAAGCAAGTGTTAGTGCCTCGGGTGTGGTGTCCTCTGTTCTTTCTGGCACGGTTTGTGGTGGATGTCGTGTATCCGTTCAGTTTGAGTACTTCCAGGAAATGTGTGGTGTGTGTGTCTCGGTCTCTGGCGTCGGTGCATTTGTTCTTGATACGTGCCAGTTCGTTCTTTATGTATCCGAACTTGGCACCGAGTGGGAGGGCCGATCTGAAATGTACGAACAGGTCCCTGCTGGCGGATTTTTTATAGAAGCAGGTGTGGATGTTGCCTTCCTCTGTTACCCTGAGTTGGAAGTCCAGTAGGGATAGGGATCCGCGGTCATCGAGGTGTTCCATGCTGAACTTTATACTGGCGTCCATGCTGGAGAATGTTGTGTATATTTTCTCTGCCTCCTCACGGGATGATGTAAGGATGAGTATGTCATCTACATATCGGGTGAAGAAGGCATGGGAATGGCAGGTGTTGAGGGCTCGGCATTCTAGCTGGTTCATGTAGGTGATGGCCAGCAGGCCCGAAAGGCTGGATCCCATGGGTAATCCTGTTGTCTGTCTGTATGTGTGGTGGTGGAAGGTGAAGTACGTGTTGTCTACTGTGAAGGACAAAAGCTGGTGTATGTCCGTCGGGTGGAGGCCGTAGCAGTGGATGTTCTCTGCGACCACGCAGTCCGTCAATAAATCGACAGCTGGGTGAGCGGGGACTGTAGTGTAGAGGGAGACAACGTCGAGGCTAAAAGCCTATTTATTTAGTTTAAGTTGTTCTGGCTGGAGTTGGTGTAGTCTACGTATAACCTCGTCGGAGCTACTGACATGCCCGGGGAAGGTGGAGAGTAGAGGCTTGAGGACCTGGGAGAGAAGCCAGGACATTTTGTATAGGGGTCCTTCTATGCTAGAGACGATGGGTCTTATTTGCGTCTTAGTGCTATTCTTGTGGGTCTTGATGAGGTGGTAGAAAGTGGGCAGTCTGCTATTTCTAGTGGTGTAGTTGAGCTTAATTTTATTCACTGTCGCTTAGGTGTTCGAAGGCTAGGTTATTGTATGTGGCTTGAGAGATGACGCAGAACTCTTTACCTTTGTCGGATGGTAAGTAAATAAGTTCCTTATTCCGTAGGTTCTTCAGGGCGAGTTGTTGTGTCCTGGAGAGGTTAGGGGACATCTTCTTCTGTTTCCGTAAGATGTTAAATACGGAATGTTTTAGTCTCGAGAGTTTTTCTTCCAGCTCGCGGTTGGCGGGCGGTGGATAGAGTGGGCGATCTAGTTGGTATATCGGGAATCTGGGTGTGGTGGATTCCGTGGTGTTGTTGTCGAGAGTCGATATCCATTTCAGTTGGTAGGCAGTCCGACAGAAATTCGTTTCTATGTCGAGCCATAGTCTGTCGTCCAGTCTCTGTTTCAATATGAACTTGGGACCCAGGCTGAGGAGGTCTAATTCCTCTCGGGAGAGGGATCCTGTCAAGTCTGTGACAAGGTGTGTTGTTGGTCGGGGTGCCGCTAGGTTCGGTGTTGGTAACGTATTGTTCGCCTCTGTTGGTGTTTAGCGTTGGGATGTTGTTAAGACAGTTGGCCGTCCTGAGTTTGAGAAATTTTTGCGTTAGGCGTATTTTCTCGTAGTCTCGGCGGTGGTGGTATGACCTGTCTATAGTGGCGGAGATGACCCTGGACAGAGGTTCTGGGGTTTCAGCGAGTTGTGGTACAAGGCTGGAAATAGTCCGTATGTGATGTTGTAGCGTGCGGTGTAGGTGTTGTAAGAGTTTTCTTAGGCAGAATTTTTGTATGTAACTGAGTGATCGTTTGAGGCCTGGTGATTTGAAGCATGTTGGTAGGTGTAAATTTTTGATGGTTTTGGGGATGATGTTGTTATTCAGGCATCGTTTTAGGAAGTTTATTTGGCAGCCGGCTTTGGCGCGCTTTTCAGATAGCTGGAAGAGTTTCTTTACAGTTGTGAACTGGGCCTGGCTCAGGCGTAATGAAAGGAGGAGGTTATAGTTCACTTGAGGCATTGTGTAATGAGGTATAAACGTTTGAATATGTGTAATAAGTCCAAAACAATGCAGTTATGGACATAGAAAAAGGAATGCAATAGTGAAAGATATTGATGAGAATTCGTCTTTCACCGAAGAAGAGATATTATCTCGAAAATTAAGGACATTTAAATAAATTCAAGGTGAAAGACGAATTCTCATCAATATCTTTCACTATTGCATTCCTTTTTCTATGTCCATATCTGCATTGTCTTGGCCTTATTACACATATTCAAACGTTTATACCTCATTACACAATGCTTCAAGTGAACTATAACCTCCTCCCATATATATATATATATATATATATATATATATATATATATATATATATATATATATATATATATAAATCAGAATGGATGAAGTAAAAACCAGTTATACCATTACTCACGAGAGAACATGATACTTGGAGTATGTAAATATATATATATGTGTGTGTGTGTGTGTGTGTGTGTGTGTGTGTGTGTGTGTCAAATGTTGACGTCTGAATGAATATTATTCCATTATTAATCAGCCCAATGTGATATTAGTTAAATGACAACATGAAAGTAACTACGAACGTGTTTAATGTTTAGTATGATACAGCGTAATGTTCAAAGTGAACAGTAAGATAGTGTAATGTTTCTAGCAGGTAAGTGTAGTAGGATCTTTATTGCAGGACAGATATAACAGCTACATATACATTTGTAATATTGATAAATTAACGCCGATTATTTCAATGTCATTACAAAGAAAGCTTCAGCATTAATGTAAATTGTCGTAAGCCAAGACATGTATGTTTGTTTATTTATTACTACTTGTATATGGAATCTATAATGTAAATAATCAATAAAGAAATGTTTTCCTTACTTCCGTCATCAGTAAAATTTGTTAATTTATCATTTGTAATTTGTGGTACAACCAAATTAATAATGTCTTGAGGTTCACTAATGAAAACTTCCACTAAAAAGCCATCAATAATTCCATTATTAGACAAATGGATTGTATGTCTGTATTTATTGTCCTGTCGTGTCAGAAGTTCTTGATAAGTCAGGTTGTAAACAATATACTTCTCGGGTTCAACATTAACAGATATATCGAAGACATTTGAGAAGCGGTGCCTGGAACAAAAATGAAAAAATCAGTTCAAATACTTAAAACATTAATGGAAATCTATAAAACATGTACTAAATTATTTCTATAAAATAGTTGAGTATAATTTGGCAATATAAATCGTTGGAGATGAAAAATAGGATAATCGCACTTCGGACACGAACCTCACATCTGCCTATATGCCGAAATCTTGTGTTGCCATTAAACTAATCCACCTATTTTTAATACTGTTATCTTATTAACTAGAGTATAAACCAGTCATGGGCTAACTGCGATATGCGAGCCGCATGCGACCCGTTCCGATTTTTTAGTAGTGATTTTGTTAGTAGTGCGGTTCACCTTATGGTGAGCCATATCCAATGTGGTCCACTTCTCGAAAAGGATTGCCCATACCTGATATAAACAATGGAAAGTCCAAAATAATAATACAGGGAGTAACACTGAAACTTTAAAGTGTGGTTTGATAGCAGAAATATATTATCACTATAAAATACTTGAGAGGCGGCGAATTGACAGTCGTTAGAACGTTGTGGTATTCTTTTGTGGTATTCTTTTCGACTCTTTGCTCTCTGCGTTCAAATCCCGCTAAGGTTAACTTTGCCTTGCATCCATTCGTGGTCGATAAAAAAAGTACCAGTCTAATACTTGATTCGATTCTTCTCACTTCCTCTCTCACTATCTAACCTTCTCTGGAAGAAATTTGTTGTATTCAGACCTGGAGGAGTATGGGCTCCGCCAGGTTTTAATATGTGTTAGAAACACCGTATGTCAACATGGCGCCCCTACAACCACTTCAGCAGTTACGCATAAATTACTTGAAAATAAATCGGTTTATCCTCGATTAATTCTCAACTATTTTATAGAGACAATTTTTGCGTTGTGTTACTTTACTCAATGGTAAAACTTACTTTGAAATTTTAAAGACATCTGTATATGCAAGACATATCAGGTTAAAGAAAAATAATACATTACTTGACTTCAACATAACCAGCACTTTGTCCTCTTTGAATGGCATCTTCGAATATATCTTCAGCAACCGATTTCTCTTTAACCTCTCCTACAGTCACCTTGCCATCAATTTCCCTGTAATTGATAATAACATTACAAATGTAATCGACGTTGAAACTTATCAATTTTCTTTTCGAATATTTTTTATTCAATAGAATATTTTATGAAGATATGAATAGTAATATTTGCTTCACATAACTTCACCAGAATCAGAAGTCTTAAAGAATATGAAAAAGTGTATAAAATCTAAATACAAAATTGAAGATAATTAAAAAATAACGATTCATACACAATATATTCTTATCCCAGACTTGTCAATCTCTAAAAACTCAAACGGGGAGTACCATGAAAAAAGGGCCTCAAAACAGGAAGAAATGAGGCAAAATGGGGAAATTTTACATAATGAAACCTATACCCATTTTCACAAGAGAAAACAGGTCTTACCCACCCCCAAAGGGGAGAGTTGACAGGTCTGACTTAAGGAATATTTTTCAGATGAACTTCGCAACATATAATTCGGTAAACTAAATTTCTCAAAGGAAAAGTAGTGAAAACAAAAGATACTTACATAGAAAAATTTGATATGAATGAATTGTGAGGCATGTTTACATATAGGTCTGCAGTGACAGCAGAATTGTACGGATTATAATATTTCATCGATATTTGAGTGGTTGCAAATCGATATTTTATATCACTGATTATATGGAGAGATTTCAGGCTTGCTTTCTGAAAACATGAAATATGGTAAAACAGTTTAAAGGATCATAATTTAAGCCAAAATGTAGAAAATAACTTTCTTTGCTTCGAGATGTAAACGCATCTTCCACGGTAACATATCAACAAAAGCACACATACATTCGAAGTTCCAGTCTGATAGAAACGTATTGAAAGATCGTTGAATAACAAACTTTGTGTACCTTCGAAATGTACATAACAGGCTGACGCAATGGAATAAAGTAATGTTGTATATGTGCTACCGTCTCTCTTCCTTTTTTAATACCCTCCCCCCTCCATATATATATATATATATATATATCGTCCACGATTTCATAGAACTTATGTTCATCGATTTCAGGGACTTGACTCCTTCTTCCTCACTTTTCGTTGCATTACCATCTTTGTTTGTTTACTGTCTCGCTCGTTCCCCCGATTTACGTGTCCCAACGACTTTGTTTAGCCGTTGCTCGCACCAACCAGAGGTATATGGTCTTTAAAGCGATGAAATACCAATGAAGGTTGGAAGATCACTGATGAAGGACTAAATTTATTCATATGTAACCCATTTGCAACCAAGCAGCACGCCATCTTTTCATATTTTTCATATATATATATATATATATATATATATATATATATATATATATATATATATATATATATATACATTATGAAGAGAGAAGAAACATTTAGATATAATTAGTAATAAAATGTATCATACCTAAACTGCTCCTAAATTCCTCGACTACGTAGTTTCGTGGCATAAACAAAAACAATATATTAAAGACATAGAGTCCTTGCGAGGTCTGCCGACTTATCAAGAGGATACCTCATTTTACTAGTCTCAAGAACGCGTCTACACGACGTGAGAAAGAATCCCAAAAGGCGGAGGGGGAGATAGTCACGCGATATAACGGTCGAGAAACAGAGCTAAGCCTCCTATAACCACGAAGAAAATACCACGGAGGCGGAGGGGGTATTCATATCGAGGCCGTAGAAGAGGTGGTGAAGAAGGCGAGAAGTATGAGTAATGGAAGCTTTCCAGTTGTCCCCACACTTCAAAGATTGCTCGACCAGAGGGAGTTATTAACAATATATTTAGAAACACACAGATACATGCGGACACACACATATATACATGAATGCATCCGCACCCAACTGTGAGTTAAGGGTGCCAACTTCACCGATGTTGCTCAATGAATGACTGGGACAGACCAATTCAGTTGAACCAGACTGAACCAGTATCAGAGTTAAAAATACATTATGAAGAGAGAAGAAACATTTAGATATAATTAGTAATAAAATGTATCATACCTAAACTGCTCCTAAATTCCTCGACTACGTAGTTTCGTGGCATAAACAAAAACAATATATTAAAGACATAGAGTCCTTGCGAGGTCTGCCGACTTATCAAGAGGATACCTCATTTTACTAGTCTCAAGAACGCGTCTACACGACGTGAGAAAGAATCCCAAAAGGCGGAGGGGGAGATAGTCACGCGATATAACGGTCGAGAAACAGAGCTAAGCCTCCTATAACCACGAAGAAAATACCACGGAGGCGGAGGGGGTATTCATATCGAGGCCGTAGAAGAGGTGGTGAAGAAGGCGAGAAGTATGAGTAATGGAAGCTTTCCAGTTGTCCCCACACTTCAAAGATTGCTCGACCAGAGGGAGTTATTAACAATATATTTAGAAACACACAGATACATGCGGACACACACATATATACATGAATGCATCCGCACCCAACTGTGAGTTAAGGGTGCCAACTTCACCGATGTTGCTCAATGAATGACTGGGACAGACCAATTCAGTTGAACCAGACTGAACCAGTATCAGAGTTAAAAATACATTATGAAGAGAGAAGAAACATTTAGATATAATTAGTAATAAAATGTATCATACCTAAACTGCTCCTAAATTCCTCGACTACGTAGTTTCGTGGCATAAACAAAAACAATATATTAAAGACATAGAGTCCTTGCGAGGTCTGCCGACTTATCAAGAGGATACCTCATTTTACTAGTCTCAAGAACGCGTCTACACGACGTGAGAAAGAATCCCAAAAGGCGGAGGGGGAGATAGTCACGCGATATAACGGTCGAGAAACAGAGCTAAGCCTCCTATAACCACGAAGAAAATACCACGGAGGCGGAGGGGGTATTCATATCGAGGCCGTAGAAGAGGTGGTGAAGAAGGCGAGAAGTATGAGTAATGGAAGCTTTCCAGTTGTCTCCACACTTCAAAGATTGCTCGACCAGAGGGAGTTATTAACAATATATTTAGAAACACACAGATACATGCGGACACACACATATATACATGAATGCATCCGCACCCAACTGTGAGTTAAGGGTGCCAACTTCACCGATGTTGCTCAATGAATGACTGGGACAGACCAATTCAGTTGAACCAGACTGAACCAGTATCAGAGTTAAAAATACATTATGAAGAGAGAAGAAACATTTAGATATAATTAGTAATAAAATGTATCATACCTAAACTGCTCCTAAATTCCTCGACTACGTAGTTTCGTGGCATAAACAAAAACAATATATTAAAGACATAGAGTCCTTGCGAGGTCTGCCGACTTATCAAGAGGATACCTCATTTTACTAGTCTCAAGAACGCGTCTACACGACGTGAGAAAGAATCCCAAAAGGCGGAGGGGGAGATAGTCACGCGATATAACGGTCGAGAAACAGAGCTAAGCCTCCTATAACCACGAAGAAAATACCACGGAGGCGGAGGGGGTATTCATATCGAGGCCGTAGAAGAGGTGGTGAAGAAGGCGAGAAGTATGAGTAATGGAAGCTTTCCAGTTGTCCCCACACTTCAAAGATTGCTCGACCAGAGGGAGTTATTAACAATATATTTAGAAACACACAGATACATGCGGACACACACATATATACATGAATGCATCCGCACCCAACTGTGAGTTAAGGGTGCCAACTTCACCGATGTTGCTCAATGAATGACTGGGACAGACCAATTCAGTTGAACCAGACTGAACCAGTATCAGAGTTAAAAATACATTATGAAGAGAGAAGAAACATTTAGATATAATTAGTAATAAAATGTATCATACCTAAACTGCTCCTAAATTCCTCGACTACGTAGTTTCGTGGCATAAACAAAAACAATATATTAAAGACATAGAGTCCTTGCGAGGTCTGCCGACTTATCAAGAGGATACCTCATTTTACTAGTCTCAAGAACGCGTCTACACGACGTGAGAAAGAATCCCAAAAGGCGGAGGGGGAGATAGTCACGCGATATAACGGTCGAGAAACAGAGCTAAGCCTCCTATAACCACGAAGAAAATACCACGGAGGCGGAGGGGGTATTCATATCGAGGCCGGTTGGGTGCGGATGCATTCATGTATATATGTGTGTGTCCGCATGTATCTGTGTGTTTCTAAATATATTATATATATATATATATATATATAAACGGAAAAAATGAAACGAAATTTCATTTCCCACTCTTAGTACGGCTATTACTTAAATATAAGTATGTACACGTACATACATATATGTATACAGACGTACAGTAGTATGTATATATATATACATACATGCACACATATATATATGTACGTATGGATTCACCGAACATTTATTATAATGCTCGGTGTGTTTGTAAACAAACATCCCGTATTAAGCCGTAGTGTCTAGCAACCATCGATGCTCGTTTGTTCAACACTGACAAAGGAACGCTGTACTAGTTTCAAGTTTATTAGCTATCGTCAGCAACGTATACCTTCCTGCCAGATTGTTGAACGTATATACTTCCCTTATGCATATTAACGGCTGAGTAGCCCAATTTGCATATCGAGTGGGTTAATCGGCCGGGTGCACCGAAAACGATAAACGGAAAAAATGAAACGAAATTTCATTTCCCACTCTTAGTACGGCGGTTACTTAAATATAAGTATGTACACGTACATACATATATGTATACAAAAACCACAAACCATCCATCTCAATTCTACTTTTGAAAAGCAGAAGTACTGCGAAACCGGTAAAGGAAACGAATAAATATTCTTAGAAAGACTCCAGTTGCATTTTCTATTTCATCTTTTTTACTTACATTTTCACTCGTGTAGGACATCTTCATTTTTTTTCATTTAAACCCCCACCTCATTTTCTTATATATATATATATATATATATATATATATATATATATATATATATATATATATATATATATATATATATATATATATATATATATTGTGTTGAACAATGAAAATAATACAAAAGTGGAAGATAAGTTCTTAATTAGTTCATAACTTTACAATAATTTCAGAGACATGATTGATCATAGTAAATTGATACATTGACTAATATTTATTGTTTATGTCACCAACTATTTCTAGTCTCATTATCTTAGATACTCGTTGAAGTTCGATGGTACATTCAACGAATATTCAATACTCGTTGAAATCATCGGTTCAAGTTTGCATTGAGTTCTAAAAACGTGATTGGCCCCACCATAAAAAAACAAGTGTTTATATATATATATATATAGGATAAATGATAAAGATCCCACAACTCCTTGTGGAGTTGTAGAAGCACCGTGTGTCTAGGGCACTTTTAAACCTGGCGGAGCCCAACCCTCTGGACTGGCACTTTTTTTATCGACTTCGAAAGGATGAAAGGCAAAGTTTATCACGGCGGGATTTGAATATATATATATATATATATATATATATATATATATAAGGGCGATGCCCCAGCATGGTCTCAGCCGGATGGATGGAACAGGTAAAAGAGTCAAAGAGTATATTTAAAGCCTAGTAATATATCCCTCAACAATTTTAACGAGCTATATTTATAGTTAACAACGCAAGTAGCTCACTAGACAGTCATTGACCGTAGATTTTACTACTCTCGACACAGTTTATATTTTAGACAGCTCGAGATCTAATAACACTAACACTCAAACCAGGCGGCTAACCTGGTGAGGGCTCAGCTTCAGTTGTCGAAGACGATATAATGTAACAGTAGCTGACAGTAGCTAACATGTATAAACAAAGACACGCACGGAGTTACAGACGCACAGAAACATAAACGAACGATTTATCCAAACAGGCATTCCTATATATATGTGTATATATATATATATACACACACACACACACACACACACACACACATACATATATATATATATATATATATATATATATATATATATATATATATATATATATATATATATATATATATATATGTATATATATATATATATATATATATATATATGTGTGTGTGTGTGTGTGTGTGTGTGTGTGCGTGCGTGAAAATATAGTATCTACAATGAAGATAACTATTATAATAGTTCATTGGTTTAATAAAATCGGATAAGTTTATAGGCTTCTCTGTCTATTGCCCCTACCCTACATCTCCATGGGTAATTTATCCGATTCTATTCAAGTAATATTTATTTATTGGTTATTGACATTTGAAATAATGTATATAATCATATCAACCCGGATTCGTTTTCTGATACGTAAACAAACAGCCAACGTAAACACAGACACGGCCGGGGAAACAATTGTAACACATTAAATTAAGTTCAGATGCATCACTGATTTTTCGTTTTCTATTCTATCATACTCTGCTCTGTAAGAGCATAGAGTGCTCAACTGGCATACCGCCTATGGAAGCATCTTAGCTACCATCAGACACACACACACACACACACACACACACACACACACACACACACACACACACACACACACACACATATATATGTATATATATATCGCCGTATTTTGACTAACGAAATTAAAGAAATTATTTAGCCTGATAGTGGAGTTAAGAACCCTCGGAGAAATGGAAAAAGATGAGTATTGACGTGTCAATACTCATCTTTTGCCATTTCTCCGAGGGTTTTTAACCCCACTATCAGGCTAAATAATTTCTTTAATTTCTTTAGTCAAAATACGGCGATAGCTTACATTTCTAATAATTTCAAACCCACTCGCTGTTTCGAAAATATTCTTACTTGAATATATATATATATATATATATATATATATATATATATATATATATATATATATATATATATATATATATATATATATATATATATATATATATATATATATATAGACATATATGTATATATTTAACAAAGAAGGTGTGGTAAGATACCAGGTGGACCATAACGCACCAGAGTAATCGAAACTTAGGGTAGTAGTGTCGGTAACAGTAAAAAAGTCAAGACCCCGACGGCTGAGCTTCGGCCGTTTCGACAGCTAGATGCAAACTCATTGTATATATTATATATATATATATATATATATATATATATATATATATATATATATATATATATATATCGGTAGAGAGAAGGAGAGAGAGAGAGAGAGAGAGAGAGAGAGAGAGAGAGAGAGAGAGAGAGAGAGAGAGAGAGAGAGAGGTATATATACATACACAATACTTTAATACTTACAAAAGTATTTGTTTTAGCAGCAAGTGTATATTCCAGAGAACACAACAATGTTTGTAGCACCAGAATTTTTAGTGGCACCATCTTCGATTGGTGAAAATGTAGGCAATAAGGAAGACAAGAAGAGTGGATAAGGAAGGATAAGACGAATAATAATAATAATTTCTTATATCAAATTTCAGGAGCAACTTCGTCGATTAAGTCGTTCCAAATACCTTATTGCTGCTGATTATAATCAGTCAGTACTCGTGTTGTATTTTAGAACAACAACAGCAGCAGTACCATGTGTGTATGTGTGAGAGGGCAATATGTTATTTACTGATATAAAATGTTGGTCATGTGTGAGGAAACCTTGAGAATATATTTTGTATTGAGTGTAGTAAATAAGGCTATTGAAAGAAGTATCACTTTCCCAGCTGCCGAAGCTGTGTCAACAGACTAATGGAACAACAACAAAATCAACAGTTAAGGAACTGAAGTATCACTTTAGCAATGCTGCGTGTATTTTGTTGCCTTAAAGGCTTTTCGTTTTACTATATAAGTAACTACTTCATGCTTTATTTCGATGTATTTATTGAAAGACCAATCCTTAAATCTGAGTTGCGGGAATTAAGATTTTTTTGCTAGGTTAGTCTTCCCTCGAGACTAGGATTTCTTCAACTAGTGTTCACTACTTCTGTATAATCTTACAGTATTTAGTGATCGTGGCAAAATCACAGAAGTCTCATGACTTTCCATCAACAAAATTCTTAAATTTCTATACATTAACTTTTGTTTGTTTTTACACTGTCGCTGCTTTTGTTGTATTTGTTGGTGTTGTTGTGTTGCAAACCTCCAGTTGCTGTGACATTCTAGTGTTGACATAGTTTGGCAACTTTACAATATCACAGCAAATGGAGATTCGCAACAATATTAACAAGAAAAATGACTTGCTAATAATATAATGCACGTCGGCGCACCATCTACCGCTTCATCAAATTTATTAATCAACCTTCATTTAGTATAAGTTTTTGGCTCCCTAATTTGGTTGCAAAGATGTCTGATTACGATGTATCTGTATTGCAGTTACTTAAAGTGTATATCTACCAAGTTAATGTGTAAGGAGCAGGCATGAACAAATGGTAAAGAAGATCGCTTTGCAATCTTGAATAAGCGTGTTAGATTTCACTGTATGACACATTGGGAAAGTATCTATAAGATAAAAACAAATCTGAAATTCAATGTACCCCACATTCTGTAGAAACTTATCATAGTGATTCTATATGTCATTCAAAATTTAAATGAGAACCCACCAAAATCAATGAGTTTCATAAATAAATTTGTTAGGCTATCTCGTGGCAAGGTTCTTGAAAATATTCATAGAATTCAAAGATGAAGTACGGTATTTTTCTGGGAGAAACGTTTTATGCACTTTTGCAAATCGATTCTTCGAATCATAATCGATTTAATTTTATGATTCCTGATAGATATGTTTAAAAAGGTAGCATTCTTATTCTCTCCTTTCGAGGTAAACAATATAATAACACTGTTCAAAGATATCTAGTGAGCAAACAAAATATGTATTTCCTTTGACTCAATATATTTTGATGAAAGGACTTTGTCGTCTTTGAAAGCCATTGAAATGGAATATTGAAATAGGTACGTAGTGTTGGCTCAAACTGTGAGATAACTTAACGAATTTTCTGAACTAGACAGATATCTTAACTTTTGTATGTCGATAGCTGCTACGACTTTCAAAATTCATCATGGTGAGGCTACTAGAAAACTGATGCCTTTTGCAACGACCTAAAAACGTGAAAATTATTTTTTTGTGCTCTGAACTTGAAAATAAAGTACAGAAATCGGTCGGATCTTGAAAATAGAGTCTAAGTTATTCTGACAAAAAACCCGCATCATTTTCAAAAGTCTAAAAGGATGTTGCTTTGAATGAAATTATTTAATGTTTTAATTATTTCTATTAACTTGTGTGCGATCCTTTTATATCAGCGTGCTTGGTTTACTTTTAATGTCTCTTTACAAATGCTTGTTGGCTTGAAAATTGATCCATAATAATCCTTGTGTATATGACAATTTATATATATTATTGCTCCCGAACTTGTAAATTAATATTTAACTAACCTTGTTATATCACCATTATCAAACGTGGCACTTTAAATAAAGTGTAGAAGTCAGTTGAACACTAAAGACGGTATTCTAGGTCATCTAACTTTAAACATCCTGATGTCTATATCTCAGTACCAGTCACAAGGAAGCATTATTTTTCACAAACCTGAAGTAGGGTTCGTTCCAATAAAATTCTCCATTTAATTAATCCATTAAAAAAGAAAGTTGTTTTCGTTTGGTGTGGTGGCTTGGCATAATCACAAAGGCATCTGCTTTGAAACATTTAGTTTACGTATTGAGTATAACCCTCGCCGAGGTTAACTTTCCCTTCATGCTTCCTGGGAGGATGACATAAGGTAGCAGTAAAGCACTGGGCCCGACACAACTGAGTTTAGCGTCGCCATAAATTGCTGGTCTTATGCTAAAGTTAAAACTCATTAATTTTGTTATTGTGTTATCATTATACTCTTTTACCTGATCCAGCCATGAAGTCATGTTAGGGCTAGGGCTACTTTTAATTGCTAACGTATAGAAAAGCACATTAGATAATATATTTTCAGATGTACTGTATATGTGAACAAGTTGACATGGTCATAGCTAGAACATATTTGATAATAGACTGCTAAATCAGAGCTGACTTATGGTTAAATAAAAACAATAGTAACAATAATAACAACAACACCAACAATTCTAAATGTTAATTTCAAAACTTATTTATTGGTCAATTGGAAAACAATCATTGAGGAGTACAAATTCTTATTTGTGCAGGTTTGCGTAACAATTAATTTCATTGTGGAATATTATAGTAGAGTAAGTAGAAACAATTATAGTAGAGTAAGTCTACAATTATTTTAATCAGTAAATCGACTGTATAAGTTTTAAAAAAAAATGTAATATCGAAATATATAATCAGTGATATTACATATTTAATATATTTCTATTACAGAGAGTTATCAAATTTATTCTAAATAATAGTGAATGTTTTTGTCTTCGGTTGTTGACACTAAATCAAAATCAAAGCTTCATTCTTATTTCTCAGATCTCCTAGCATCGATCCACACTGGAACTAGCTGTCCCGAAATTGTTCTTATGAAAGATTAAATCTGAATTATTCAATTTCTCTTGTGCTAGATTTATACTACAGGGAAAGTCGGTAACATAATAACCTGAAACAGAAACACAAGAGAATATTAGTATGTATTATCTGGTATTAGAAATTAGAATTAATTTAACCAATATTTACTTCGATAATATTCTTTGAAGATTTATCTGAACTTAAAAAAAAGTAAAGATGTTTATATTCGTTTTAACTAAACATGATAAGACATAGGAAAAACATAAGACCGAAATAGGGAGTATCTACAATTCAACTTTGTCTCCGCATACTTGCAAGCTCTGTCAACAATTGGTTTTAAAATAAAAGAAATATTCATTTACTGAATATATCTTGGTAAATAGTTTATCTTCAGTTTTTAAAATTCTGAATCATTTAAAAAATGACAACGTATTTTCATGAATGCCATCTGTTTTCGAATGGACAAAGATATTTCAACGGAAAGGTGATTTCAGTAATACATAATTTTGCTTTGGCTATCGAGGAACTCATTATCTAATGAGTCCTTTCATGTTACTGAGAGTAGAGTGTGTTTCGAAGGAGAGTTGATTGCTGTGTCTGGTACGTTGAACAATCATATATAGTATTCATCGTTAGCTTGTGCAGCAAGAATGAAGACAGAAGTGGTCAGCATGTGAATATTCCGAAGGTCATTAAATATTTGTATATTGCTCCATTCAATCGACTATAAGTTGAATTTATATTAATAATTAACAATGGCGCTTTATAACATACTTAATATAGTGTTAATTCTATTAACACACATCTGTTGTTTTAAGTTCCTAAGCAACAAAACTTTTACTATTTTTTTTCAGTTGCTATACTAGCACAATACAAGGTATTAAAAAAAAAACTTTTTGGTGTTAGAAAATGTATAATAATTACTTACGCAAGATTCCTTTAGGTTGAGGAAACTGAGTCAATATGTCAAAGTTCAATGAAAGGTATGTTTCCGAATTCGACTTTGTGTAAGTGGATACTGTCATCGTAAATGAAGGGTCCAAGCTAATTCTTTCCGGTTTAGTGACATTAGCAGTTGTATATACACCAGTTACTGAATGACCTTTCTTTATAATAACTCTATTAAGATACTCTAAACAGTTACTGTCTGATATTTTTTCCATCTGGCCATAAATATATATTTCTGTGGAATTAATAAATATTAATAAAAAATCTTAAAGATATTAATACATATATTTCTGTCAATTAATAGATGTGTACATTTATAATAAATATGTATTTCAATCAAATAATAGTAAAAAAACAACAACAAAAAACAAAAAAAAAAATCAACCATCATACCAAGATAAAATAAAAAATTCATAGAATTGAATTAGGAGTGGTGAAAATATTCGGTATGTTGAAAATATTGTTTGAAAGTGTGAACAGATGAAATGTTTTTATAGTTGGAGTAGTCATTTTTAGAGCTGGAAATTATAATATTTTTTTTGTTAGATATTGTGGAAAGGAATGTTTCTATGACCTTCGTATTTCCTCTAACTCTGGTGACATTGGTGCCACTAATGCGCCGCTTTGACGTCTGCAGAAAAGATCATGAACAGAAGGAATTTCAAATGGATTGAAAATCTAAAAGTTCCTCTTCGGGGGCAAGGTATTTTGTGGAAACATACCAGTTTCTCCGCTCTACACCACCCATGTTGTGTGAA
>OZ024752.1:26619520-26637020 GCA_964016885.1 Eledone cirrhosa
TATTTATAAATATATATAATATATATATATATATATAATATATATGTAATATATATCTAGATAACCTCAGTCTCCTCTGTGTTACCTTTGAGCTGACTTTTGGGAGGCTCCCGAACAGCTCTGAGTCTTCATCCTCAGTGTATATGATTAATGTTCTGAGCTATCCTCAGCACTCTCGTGTAGCACCCATCCACCATCTGAGTGAGTCTTACTATATATTCATTTATATTAAGGCTAAAATGTGAGTCTTGTTACTTTGGAGTTTCGCCCTTTTATCACGGGGTCATAAGGTAGTATATATTATACATCGTGTATATCATTTTATCTATGTTAACATTAGTTGATACTAGTGATGAGATGGCGTATATTTAATTATTGTCTATGTAACATCAAAGTTTTTAACACTGTTTATATGCTATCCGATACTTTAATATTAATAATTGTTTTTACTTTTGGCACAAGGACAGCAATTATCCAAGTACGTTACTGGTATTTTTATCGCCTCCGCAAGGATGAAAGGCAAAGTTAACCTCGGCGGCATTTGAACTCAGGCGGTAAAGGGATTTAACTCTACGCTGCAATAATAATTGTTTCTACTTTTGGCACAAGGCCAGCAATTACCAAGTGTATTACTGGTACTTTATTTTATCGACCCCGTAAGGATGAAAGGCAAAGTTAACCTCGGCGGGATTTGAACTCAGAATGGCAAGGGCCGTAACTCTATGCGTCAAAAGCATGGCGTCCGACCCTCTACCGATACTGCCAATCCGGCAATAATAATAATGATGTAGTCGTTGGTTTAATAATGTAGTAAATAAAGACAATCCATTAAATTAATGAGTTATGAAGTTATTATCCTTTTAATGTTAGTCAATGAGGCATTTTCTCGGAGACATACATCCAGCTAATGTATTTGGATTTGGGTTGTCAATATATTTGGTTTAGAGATTTTGTACATATATAAGTAAGCTATGTGTACATTATACTACAAGTATTCTTTCGAGAAATATTTGATCGCATAATAGCTGATGATGGTCGAACAGTTTGCGAACGTCTTAATTGGACGTTAAACTTTCACATGTCTCAGTTTACATGATGTCTGAAATTATACAAACGTGTACACCCATCGTTGAAACTACAATTTTAAATATATCCTAAAATATGGTAAGAAAATATTGTGTCTGTAGGTAGCCTTTACAGAATATGTAGCCTTCATAAAATATTCTATGTGGTGTGTGAAATGGCAGACATGAAAACAAATTATATTTATTATACATGTAAAGTATTATTGAATTTCTTACTTGAGACGTCATCACCTAAAAGCAAGATTTCCGTTTGGTGACTGCATTGCTTATGATGATAGAAACACAAATTTGACTGACATCTCAATGCTTTTATTACAATGGCTAGAAAACAAAAAAAAAAAAACATAAAAAAGAAACAAAAAGAAACACAGAAATAATTTCCAAATATTATACGTTTTGTATCTGTAAATGAAATATATAAATCAAGATGAATACGGTTACCTAAAGCACACAGATACTGACATATATGCAAATATAGGCATTTAGATATACTAATGGGATGCTAAACAAAGCTTCCACATTCATTTCTAAATTAGTATCGAACGCTCTTTGTTTATCTTCAGGCTTTATTTCTGAAGCAATAACAAAAGAAGTTCTCGGCGCTTCTGTGTCCATGAGTAAGCCATTTGCAAAGTGACAGAAGAGTTTTCAAGTCTAGCAAAGAAGAGTGCCACAACAAAGGAGAAAAGGGGCGAGCGTGTGCAAGTCGTATTCCACTAATTTCCACGAAGTATATATATATATATATATATATATATATATATATATATATATATATATATATATATATATATATATATATACATACATATATATATAGTCACACAGCTACAAAACAAACCAAATTGACCGGTCATTTACATTTACATACATCTATATTCTTATATATTTGAAACCATGTGTTTACCAACTTGTGAGTACATTTTCCTTTAACTACAAATTATTATATACTTTCGTCCTTTCATTAATTTCATTAATTTCAAACAACCAAATAACCAGAATATATTTATATATATATACTCATATTTATATATACACTTCTCACTCACACTCAAGAAAAACAAATATATTGAAATACTTAACTAAAACACACACATACACACACTCAAAACTAGAATGGCTAACCAGCAAAAATGCAAACAGAACTGGTCTGATAATGAAATCGACATTCTAATAAACACATGGCATTGCCTTACCCAAACAGAAGACATAGATGCTTCATGTCTGAACGAAATTGCTAAACGTACAGTTCACCTTTTGAAAACCCGATCTGAACAACAGATTCAAAATAAATTAAAGCAAATCGAAGTTGCTTTTAAATTAATCAATAAACATTTGGATAAACTACGGTGTGTTTTTTCTTCGGACGCTATCCAACAGCAGCAACAGCAGCAACAACAACAACAACAGCAGCAACAATGGCAACAACAACAGCTACAACAACAACAGCAACAACAGCAACAGCAGCAACAACAACAACAGCAACAACAACGACAACAACAACAACAACAACAACAGTGTGAACCACTCCTTGATTCATCAATATATATATAGTCCTGATGATTTCTAACAAGAATGAAACGCGTAGATTACTTCCCTTGCTTTTATCGAGAATCTAATTGTAATACGTGACGTATTCTATTCTATAGCGATTAGGTCTTCAAAATGTTTATTATAAACATACAGAATATTTTCGAATATTCTATGTCTATATTCACATATATATCGCTATTTCAGAGCATTTATTCCAATTTCTAATTTCTGCCGGACCGGCAACCGCTCTTTCAAACCAGTTCCTGTACACAGCTAAGTATTCTATAAGTCTCTAGCTGTGTCATTCTCGATAAAAGCACTGGATATGTAGTCCTGATGATTTCTAACAAGAATGAAACGCGTAGATTACTTCCCTTGCTTTTATCGAGAATCTAATTGTAATACGTGACGTATTCTATTCTATAGCGATTAGGTCTTCAAAATGTTTATTATAAACATACAGAATATTTTCGAATATTCTATGTCTATATCCACATATATATCGCTATTTCAGAGCATTTATTCCAATTTCTAATTTCTGCCGGACCGGCAACCGCTCTTTCAAACCAGTCCCTGTACACAGCTAAGTATTCTATAAGTCTCTAGCTGTGTCATTCTCGATAAAAGCACTGGATATGTAGTCCTGATGATTTCTAACAAGAATGAAACGCGTAGATTACTTCCCTTGCTTTTATCGAGAATCTAATTGTAATACGTGACGTATTCTATTCTATAGCGATTAGGTCTTCAAAATGTTTATTATAAACATACAGAATATTTTCGAATATTCTATGTCTATATTCACATATATATCGCTATTTCAGAGCATTTATTCCAATTCCTAATTTCTGCCGGACCGGCAACCGCTCTTTCAAACCAGTTCCTGTACACAGCTAAGTATTCTATAAGTCTCTAGCTGTGTCATTCTCGATAAAAGCACTGGATATGTAGTCCTGATGATTTCTAACAAGAATGAAACGCGTAGATTACTTCCCTTGCTTTTATCGAGAATCTAATTGTAATACGTGACGTATTCTATTCTATAGCGATTAGGTCTTCAAAATGTTTATTATAAACATACAGAATATTTTCGAATATTCTATGTCTATATTCACATATATATCGCTATTTCAGAGCATTTATTCCAATTTCTAATTTCTGCCGGACCGGCAACCGCTCTTTCAAACCAGTTCCTGTACACAGCTAAGTATTCTATAAGTCTCTAGCTGTGTCATTCTCGATAAAAGCACTGGATATGTAGTCCTGATGATTTCTAACAAGAATGAAACGCGTAGATTACTTCCCTTGCTTTTATCGAGAATCTAATTGTAATACGTGACGTATTCTATTCTATAGCGATTAGGTCTTCAAAATGTTTATTATAAACATACAGAATATTTTCGAATATTCTATGTCTATATTCACATATATATCGCTATTTCAGAGCATTTATTCCAATTTCTAATTTCTGCCGGACCGGCAACCGCTCTTTCAAACCAGTTCCTGTACACAGCTAAGTATTCTATAAGTCTCTAGCTGTGTCATTCTCGATAAAAGCACTGGATATGTAGTCCTGATGATTTCTAACAAGAATGAAACGCGTAGATTACTTCCCTTGCTTTTATCGAGAATCTAATTGTAATACGTGACGTATTCTATTCTATAGCGATTAGGTCTTCAAAATGTTTATTATAAACATACAGAATATTTTCGAATATTCTATGTCTATATTCACATATATATCGCTATTTCAGAGCATTTATTCCAATATATATATATATATATATATATATATATATATATAAAGGAGTTGACGGACCCAGCATATTTATCAATGCCAGGACCGGTTGTATCACATAACTCCCAATTGAGAGACATGCAAATCAGGTCACGTAGGGTACCCCCAATGGAAAGAGGCGAAGAGGACGTTCCAAGATGAAATGGTGTCTGACAATTGACAAAGACCTGAACCCCATCAACACAATTTGGAACAACATATTGATAGATGCAACTGACCGTGGTCATCACTTTGGTTGCTTCAAAAGTCTCAGGACATGGCAGCATCTGAGTGTAAATAATTGTTTCTACTTTTAGCACAAGGCCTGCAAATACCCAGTACATTACTGGTACTTTATTTTATCGACCCGGTAAGGATGAAAGGCAAAGTTAACCTCGGCGGAATTTGAACTCAGTACGTAAAGGGCCATAGCGTTATCCTTCGAAGCATGCTGTCTGACAATCTACCGATACTGCCAAAATAATTGTGGACTATTTCGTACTACTAAAGTCTAAAAAAAGTTTGACATTTTTCTTATCCATTTATTTCAAAATACAAAAAGTTGTTGGTTTCAGTGAACGTTGAAATAAATATTATTCTAGAAAGAGAGAAAGAGGGAGAGGGAGGGGGAGAGAACGAGAGAGTGAGAGAGAAAGAGAGTGAGAGGGAGAGAGAGTGAGAAAGTTACTTACGAGTTGGATACCTATGTGTGAAAATAATTAGAAATATTATAAAAGGTCTGTGGAATATTTCGTACTACTATCTAATAAACAAAATACCCGAACACGAAATAGTTGACATCCAACTCTTTTTGAACCTCCAATGAGTTGTCATTAGAATGCCATATATTCACAAAAAAATTAAACTTCTTTATAGACAAGAATATCTCAATATTAAAGTAATTTGTATGCTGACACATTCATGTGCCTGTTTTATAATAAAATAAAATAGCATTTACTCTGCTTAAAGTTATTAATGTAATGTCATGTGGATTTTCTTTATAGATTAACACTGCTTGCCATTGTTGTCATGTGTCATTCAAGAAAAATGACACTTGTGGTGTATGTCCTTAATGAAGAGCATTCAATTATACAGCTAGCTATAGTGGAATTCGTAAGGAAAGCTGTTAAAATATAACAAATTCACAATAGGCTATCTCTGCTCATATCTATGAAATATTCATGAAACAAATAATAATATATTATTTGGAATCCCTATTATTATTAAAGAAAATGCTTTAAAAGAAAAACAAATTAAACGGATGTTTAAGAGAAAATTTCTATATTCAATGTATTTTTACATTATATGTAAATCATCTTGAGGTAAAATGTTTTGATATCAAATAAAATGAAAATTTATTTCAAGATACAAAAACTTCTTGGTTTTCAATGAGAGTTGAAATGAATATTATTCTAGAAAGAGAGAGCTACTTACGAGTTGGATACCGATCTGGAAAAAAAATAAAGCAATATTATAATATATATATATATATATCACGATAAATTTACGGAGCCATAGGCCCTCGTTATTCCTTGTAAATTATGTGCTCAAAGGAAAAGGAATCCTGAGATCTTTATATGCATTTTAATTTATATTTTTAATTATTGTGTGTCTACCCTGCCTTCCATAGGTAAAGAGATTCCATACACTGGTGGCTTCCTTGTTTTATTGATGGCACACGTCCCCCCCTCTCTCTCTCTCTCTCTCTCTCTCTCTCTCTCTCTCTCTCTCTCTCTCTAGTGTGTTACCCTCTCAACATATTGTATTTTATATATATATATATATATATATATATATATATATATATATATATATAGTATGTATGTATACGTACATACATATATGTATACAGACATACAGTAGCATGCAAATATATATACTGTACGTCTGCTACTGTACATCTCTATACATATATGTTTAAGTAAGTGCCGTACTAAGAGTGAGAAATGAAATTTCGTTTCATTCTATTCTATATATATATATATACATATAAAATAATAAATCGACAAAAACTAGCTGCGCTGCCAAAAGGCTATGATGTTTATACACATTTGTCTCTGGATGTTTACTGAGGAGAGCAGTGGCATGATATTCCTACACTTATACACTTATTCATCTCGAAACATGTTTGGATTTTAAAGTTTAAACTTATCTACGGAACAGGTTTGATTTTGAAATTTAAATGTGTATAAACATCATAGCCTTTTGGCAGCGCAGCTAGTTTTTGTCGATTTATTATTTTAAATCGATGTGGACGAACTGTAGTAAAATAATTAATATTCTTCATTCTGGCTAAAGTTTCTTTTGCAATATAAATACAGATGTGTTGGTATCTGTTTCATCATATATATTACTCATATATATTACTTTTATACACGGCTCAGGAATATTTCCTTTTGAGCTAATTCCATTGTAAAAGAATTCATTACACTTAATAATATATAACTGCTCCTGGCTGAGCTGAAATTCGCCTCATATATACGACTGTTATTTCTAGCAGTACGGTTATGAGACTAGCTTGAATCTGTGAACCCATGTGCGTCACACAGTCTTTTAAATTATTTAGAAGTGAAGCTTATCACTTGTCTCTGGATGTTTACTGAGGAGAGCAGTGGCATGATATTCCTACACTTATACACTTATTCATCTCGAAACATGTTTGGATTTTAAAGTTTAAACTTATCTACGGAACAGGTTTGATTTTGAAATTTAAATGTGTATAAACATCATAGCCTTTTGGCAGCGCAGCTAGTTTTTGTCGATTTATTATTTTAAATCGATGTGGACGAACTGTAGTAAAATAATTAATATTCTTCATTCTGGCTAAAGTTTCTTTTGCAATATAAATACAGATGTGTTGGTATCTGTTTCATCATATATATTACTCATATATATTACTTTTATACACGGCTCAGGAATATTTCCTTTTGAGCTAATTCCATTGTAAAAGAATTCATTACACTTAATAATATATATACATATATATTTTTTTAACGATCGACTTTCGTCAAATCGGACCGAGGGAACAATGTTTCCGTTGGTCTTTCCAATTGCTAATACTATCTATCGGTCGTAACTCCAGGTAGAAGAAGCAACGTGAAATAAAGTGTCTTGCTCAAGGACATAACGCATCGCCTGGTCCAGGAATCGAACTCACAACCTTACGATTGCGAATCCAATTCTCTAACCACTCAGCCATACACCTTCACTAATACATATATATATATACATATATACATATAAACATATATACATATATATATACATATATACATATATATACATATATATATATACATATATATATATATATATATATATACATATATATATATATATGTATATATATATATATATATATATATATATATATATATATATATATATATATATATATATATATATATATATATACATGTATATATATATATATGTGTGTATATATTTATATATATATATAAAGACACCAGGATGTTTTCATTCTGATGAATGAAAGCAATTTTGGTTGCTTTCAAGAAACCACTGGTAAATGAAATAATTATCTTGCGGTTTGCAAGTAAATTCGGCCTACTTATATGAAATGATGAGTTAGCAAAGCACTCGATATGTTGGGGCCTTAGAGTAATAACATACGTTTAAATAGCTTGACAAATCGAACATTGTGGTAGGCGAATCTAACACACAATATATACCAAAGTAACGATAGAACTAATCAGGTTGAGAAAAATACACCTGGACAAATCAAACGATCAATCGTTTAAAGTGTTTCTTTGAATCCGAAATCAAATATCAGACTTACGTGACTGGCAAGCTCGTGGTATTCATGATATATCTATATATATCTATATATATATATATATATATATATATATATATATATATATATATATATATATATATAAGGATCTGGAGGGAGAGAGAGGTGCTGCACTCCAGCCGTTTTTATGAAAGATGGGTGAAAGTGGCGAGAATGACCCGTGTGAATGGGCCTTCACTCTACATCAGACTATAGGTGAGGAAGATGAAAGATTAAGGGAGCACCCCCTCTCTGTGCTCCTGAGGAGAAGGGTTGCACACTTTTTTCGGGGGTGTGTGCGACCCCCCAAGGCGCCTCCTCCCTATTGAGGATTTTGTTATTAAATTTATTTTTGTTATATTTTATATATTATTTTTATATTTTGTTTATTGCCTCCTCCTTATTGAGGAGGCCTTTTTATGTAAACTCCCCCCATTGTACTTGTCCCACTTTTTGATGCCCTGGTGGCAAATAAAAATAAAGTTATCTATCTATATCTATCTATCTATCTATCTATCTATCTATCTATCTATCTATCTATCTATCTATCTATTTATCTTGATAGAGTAAGACACGCTTCACATCGGCTCCGCTATTCCATCGGGATTTACCCTTACTATTGTAAGTACCGGATAAATTTTTCAGTGCAACACATTTGGAACACTAACCCCTGTTTTTTAGGGAAACATTTTTGCATTTACCCCCTTTTTAGGGGGTAAAATAAATATCTATTTTTGCCGAAAAATTTCTTTCTTGGCAGCATGGCGGAAAAGATGGCAGACATGTCTGCCATTAGCTCTGCCACGCCCCCCAAGTCTGAAGAACAAAAAATAATTACAACAAAATTAGACAATGAAACAAACAAAGAAAATGAAAAAACAAATGTTAAGGAAAATGAGCAAACAGAAAACAAACAAACAGAAAATAATACAAATAACAACAGGGCAACTTTCGCCCAGAAAACAAAACAATCCATTACATACACACCAATTGACCTAACTGCCGCCAGAGAAAAACTGGCCGAAGCAAAGAAACACATTGTTTTGGGGGAGAACGGAATGTTTTCCATTAACTCCTCCCCAGAATTCAAGAAAGCCAGAGCAGAAAACACAGTTCTCTACAGAACTATACTGAACCAGACAAGAAAGCCAGCACAGCCCAGCCAAATGGAAATAGAGTTAGTCCTAAAAGACTATATGAAGAATATTCTCTTCATACGAAAGGACCGACTCTATGGCAGCATTTCGGTCCTAACAAGAGACAGGGAAACGGCGGAGAAGCTTTCCCTAAGCCCACTCTCATCGACAACATATAGCTTCTATCCCTCCTACATGGGTAGAAGAACACAGAGAGTAAAAGTAAAAACAATGCTGCCCACAATGGACTTCTGGTGGGCTATTGCTGGCTTCATTGATATGGGCGAAGACACAATGCTGTCAATGGGGAAGGCAACTGGAGATGCGTTCCTGGGAATGGGCCTCGACATACTAGTCCAAATGAGGCCCGAAAGAATAGCACAAATCCCGGATCGCATCTGGCTGGATGACCTTACCCCAATAGACATAATTGTAGAGGGGAGAAGACCAGCATGCTATTTATGCATGGAAAGGGGACACGTTAAGGCTAACTGCCCGAAACGTATCCCCCAAAAAGGACTATTGCCCACACCCACCACAAACAGTACACCAACACCACCCACCTCCAAAAATACACTAATACCACACACAGCAAACAAAATACAGACACCACCAACCACAAACACAACACAAACATCACCACCACCAGCACCAAACACAAGCACGACACAAAAATCACCACCACCAACCACAACACAAACACCACCATCACCAACCACAAGCACGACACAAACATTACCACCACCACCACAAAACCCATTCCAAACAAATAATAAAAAAAACAGTAACAAATCTACCCCTCCCGCAAAAAAACAACAACCACACAACACGTCCTTCCCACCTAGCGCTGAAGAGTTTCCCCCAACTTCTGAAGAAGAAGGAGGAGAAGCCTTCAGACAAGTTAAAAGAAAAAAAAGAAAACACACACCCAGCACACCACAAATAACCCACACACAAACACCAACTCCAATCAAAAACACCCCACCCTCAACAAACAAAAATAAATCTGCGCCTCCCCTCTCCGAAACATTGACAGCATCACAAAAAAAGACGTTGCAATACACATATATAAATAAAGAAAACAAAAAACTGGTTAAATTAATAAACAATAACCCTATGGTGCAGACCGAAGGGCCAAACTTTATCTCAACAGAGAACTTCACCCATTTAAAAATGATAAAGGTCCCTCTGGACCTTTATCGTTCCTTAAAAGAACAATTTAGACGGGACGTGAGCCCCCCCTGTTTAAAACCGTTGAATCGCGTCCTCTTGAAAGATTTCCCCATAACCGCCCCTCTCCCTGACACAACTCCAAATACCCCAACCCCACCACACACGTGTACCCCCACACCACCACAAAACATCCCTCCACCCAACACACCTGATGCCATGGAAATTACGCAACCCGGAGAGGTAAGTGCTTTTCTTTCTTCACTTTCAACACCAAAATAGATCAATTGAGAGTTGGCTGTTTGAACGCGCGTGGCCTGGGCTCAGCTTGGAAGCAAGCAAAGCTTCTAAGTGACCTCAGGTCACAAAGTATAGATGTGATGGTTGTTTGCGAGAGTCGGATCAGCAGCGTGAGACAGCTGGCGCCCGCCTTCGATGACTTTGAGATGCACGCATCTCTCTGTCAACCCGGAGGCGGGGGGGGGGGAGTTGCCGTACTGCTGGATAAACGTCTGACTCTCGACGTACAGATTGTTCACTCGGACCCGGGGGGTCGATTACTGGTGCTGGACGTCGGAGGCGGTGAAGGCGGGGCTTTCAGACTGGTCGGTCTTTATGCTCCCTTCGGGGCGGAAAGAGCCGACTTCTTCCAGCGTCTGGAGACTTTTCTAGGAACGTCGCGTTCCCTGCTTTTAGTGGGGGACTGGAATGGAATCCTAGATGCGCGTTGGGACTATGCAGGGGCATGTCCCGATAGAGGGGGGTGTAGCAGCCTCAAGGGGTTACTCGATCGATTCGACCTGGTCGATAGATTTCGACTAGATTGTCCAACTGCGCCAACCTGGACCTGGGCAAACCGCAGTGGACAATCTAGATCGTACCTAGATAGGTTTTTGGTTAGGAGTAAGGATAGGGACGTATTTAGTTGTCCAGAACTGATCATGGTTGGCTATTCAGATCACAAATTAGTGACCTGCGTGGTCAACCTTGATAGAACGCATAGACAGGGTCCCGGTTACTGGAAGATGAACTTGTCCTTACCGACAAAGAAAGATTACAGAAACCGGATTAGTAGCTTAGTTAAGATGCGGTTGACGGGAGCGATCGTCAGCAGTAGGTGGTGGGTATCTCTAAAGAGAGAGATTAGAGTAAGTTCGATAGGTTACAGTAAGGAACTAGCGGCGAATAGAAATAGGAAGGAAAGGGAGTTAACAGATAAACTAGAAGAGGCGATTAGGAGCGGAGACGTAGCCAGGGTGTTAGCGACGAGAACGGCGTTGAGCCAGTTCTTTGACGCGAAGCACGAAGGCTGCGTTGTCCGAAGTAAAATACGTGCTTTAGGAAACGAGGGGATCAAAGCTGTTAGCTGGGCCCGCGTGACAGAAGCCAAGAGTGGGATTAAATCCACCATTCGGTCTTTGCGAGACCAGGATGGACGGGTGATCCTTGAACCTGAGCGAATGTGCGAGACCTTTCAAAGGCACTTTGCTCGACTGTTCGGAGGTGGCGGGGGGCCGGACGGGGATGTGGACTTCGGTCCATACCTCGATGGTCTACCGCGTCTTTCGAGCGGCGAAGCGGAGTGCTGCGAAAGGCCAATCACAGCCACTGAAATCGGGGAAGCGCTCAGCCAATGCAGCAGACGCAAATCCCCGGGTCTCGATGGTCTACCATACGAACTTTATTTAGCTATGCCGGTCTTGTTCTCCGAACTCCTTGAGGCTGTCTATTGCAACTGGCAACAGAACGGGAGAATTCCCTGTTCTGTGACCAAGGGCGTGGTCACGCTAGTGAGGAAGGACGAGAGCAAGGGGGACGACTTAAGTAACTTTAGGCCCATAACTCTGCTGAATGCAGAGTTACAGATTTTGGCCAAGGTGTTGGCGAAGAGGTTGGCGCTTGTGGTGGGTGGTTTGGTGGGAGACGCGCAGACATGCGCTATCCCGTCCAGGTCCATTCACGACAACCTCCACCTCATGCGATACATCATAGAGAGGGTTGGCTACGAACCCGGCTTTGGTGGGGCCCTGATCAACTTGGATCAATCTAAGGCGTTCGATAGGGTCGACCATGGTTACCTGGATGCGGTGCTAGCGGCGGCGGGCTTCGGACCCGTTTTCAGGGGCTGGATTTCTGCCATGCACAGTGGCAACATCTACTCTAGGATTAAAGTAAACGGCTACCTCTCGGAGCCGTTTCAAATCACCCGATCCATCAGACAGGGGTGCCCCCTCTCCTCCCTTCTGTACGTATTGACTCTCGAGCCACAGCTGCGGAAGTTGGAGTTGATGCGGGGCATACCCCTGGAACCGGGATTGCACAAAGCGGTCTCGGCCTATGCCGACGACGTAACAGTAATGGTGGCGGACGCCTCGGAAATCGGGGCGATCGCCACCCTACTGGAGGAATACGAAAGGCTGACGGGGGCTAAGCTGAACCAGGACAAGTCAGTCGGTTTGCAACTCGGAACGTGGAGGGGCAAACCGATGCCGTTAGACGGTGTCGTCGGGCGGTGGACGGAGGGCCCGGTGAAGCTGCTCGGGGTCTGGTTCGGACCGGACCTCCAGGTGGACAAGAATTGGGGCGAGGTGACGAGCAGGGTGTTTGCCCTGACCCAGAAGTGGGCCAAGTGCAAACTATCACTGAAAGGTCGGGCGGAGGTGACGAACGCTTACATAGCGTCCGTCATCTACTACCGCCTGACCGTCGTGCCTTGCCCCAAGGAAAAGCTCACCATCATGGAACGCATGCTCTTCCAGTTCCTCTGGAAGAAGCGGCCTCCCATGGTGAGGAGATCCATCTGCTGCCAGCACCCTTCGAAAGGAGGGCTGGGTATGCCGTGGCTATTGATGCGTAGGCACGCATTGAGGCTACGGCATCTACAGGTATTCCTCAACGGTCAGCCGGTGTGGGCCCCGTTTGTGAGGCGAGCCTTCCCACAGCTCGTCTCGCTCACCGAACTGCAATCCTGGGTGAAGCAAAGACCGAGAAAACTGGGCAACTGGCACACCGAGTGTGCCCAGGCGCTCACGGCTATCTGGCAAGCGGACCCGACTGTCAGTGGAGAATCCACCTCGACATTCTATAGAGGGTTGGTGGCTAGCAGGGGCGACGACACCCTTGGAGAGTCGCTAGGCATGGAGGAGGACGAACTGGCCAGCCTGTTCGGTAGAACTTTCGGCCCGGGACCCATGGACAACTTCCAGAGGTCCCTAGCCTGGCAGTGTTACCGGGGGGCTCTGCCCGTTCGAGAAAAGCTCTACAGACACGGGCGCCCGGGCAGGGATCCCGTGAAAAAGATCTGTCCCAGATGCGTGCGCGACGAGGAAACCGTTGCGCATGCACTGGTACACTGCCCGGGCGTTGCCGATCTGTGGGGCTACGTCGAACGACTGCTGTCGCGTGTGGCGCCGATTCGATTAACCGCCGAGTCTGTGGTGAACATCAAGCCGCCTCCTCCCTTCAGAAATGAAGCAGAGGCGGTCTTTCTGTGCGTAATAGCCATGATGAAAGAGGTTGTGTGGTGGACGCGCCTGAAAGGTCTGAGGTCGGGTGACTTTCTCTCCGGCCATCACCTGGTTTACTTCTTCCGATACCACTTCGGAAGAAGGATCAGGATGGAGAGAGAAGTGCTTGGTTCCAGACAGTTTTATGAAAGGTGGGTGAAAGAAGCGAGAATGGCCCGTGTAAATGGGCCTTCTCTCTACATTGTTCTGTAGGTGAAGAAGTGAAGAGGAAAGGGGGAGCGCCTCCTCTCTGGGTTTCCCCCGCGAAAAGAGTTGCACACTTTTCGGGGGTATGTGCAATCCCCAACACGCCCCCTCCCTTTTGAGCACTTTTATTGTTATATTATTATTGTTATTCCTTTTTTCTTTACTCGATTTATGTAAACTCCCCCACTGTGTAAATGTCCCCTCCTTTTGTGCCCTCGTGGCAAATAAATAGAAATTTATCTATCTATCTATCTATCTATCTATCTATATATATTTATTAAAATAACAGATTAACGTTTAAGCAAAGAATCGCTGCTTTCACCCTCAACGGGATCTTCTGAAACTAACAAAGTCAATCTGTAAACGCCCTCTTTGGATTTTAGTCTTCAAATTTATTATTACTAATATATATATATATATATATATATATATATATATATATATATATATATATATATATATATATAACGAAATACAGTGAGATTCTGAAATGTTTCCATCTGCAGTTTCATAATTAGTTGATTAATTCATAATCTTTTATTTAAATACCATGCATTGGAAGATTGTGAAAAATAATCCCAATTTTCCCTCTTAAATTTAAGATCATGAGAATTGAAGACAATCAAATGTATACTCTTTAATAAACAAAAATCAATAAATTCACATGTTTCTTACTAGGACGTAATCGTAATCCCGTTGTGGTATAGAGCCTCGTTGTGGTTTGGGGGCCCGTTGTTGTATGGGGACTCGTTGTGGTATGGGCACCCGCTGTGGTATGGGGACTCGTTGTGGTATGGGCACCCGCTGTGGTATGGGGACTCGTTGTGGTATGGGCAGCCGTTTGGTATGATGCAGCTGTAATTTAAATGGAAAGAAATATTTTAATATTAAACAGGAGAATGACATTTTAAATTATACTCAATATGAAGGATGACATGAAATCTCACATTAAGGACAAAACTTGTCAGTGGGATGACTTCATCATAAAAAAGACGTCCGTCATCGAACCCACCAAAATTGTGTGTCTAGCATTATATGCAAGATTCGACTTGGCTGGTTGGGACATGTCCCATAACTTCCAGTTGAGAGACATGCAAATCAGGTCACGTAAGGGTACCCCCAATGGAAAGAGGCGAAGAGGACGTCCCAAGATGAAATGGTGTCTGACAATTGACAAAGACCTGAACCCCATCAACACAATTTGGAACAACATATTGATAGATGCAACTGACCGTGGTCATCACTTTGGTTGCTTCAAAAGTCTCAGGACATGGCAGCATCTGAGTGTAAATAATTGTTTCTACTTTTGGCACAAGGCCAGCAATTACCCAGTACATTACCGGTACTTTATTTTATCGACCCGGTAAGGATGAAAGGCAAAGTTAACCTCGGTGGGATTTGAACTCAGACTGTAAAGGGGCGTAACGCTATGCTACAAAGCATGGCGTACGACCCTCTATTGATACTGCCAACCCACAGCCCTTATAGTAATTGTTGATAGCCATAAATAATTGTTTCTACTTTTGGTACAAGGCCAGCAAACAGCCAGTATATTACTGGTACTTTATTTTATCGACCCGGTAAGGATGAAAAGCAAAGTTAACCTCGGCGGAATTTGAACTCAGTACGTAAAGTGCCATAACTTTATGCTTCAATGTATGCTGTCTGACACTCTACCGATACTGCCAAAATAATTGTGGACTATTTCGTACTACTAAACTCTAAAAAAAAGTTTGACTTTTTTCTTATCCATTTATTTCAAAATACAAAAACTTATTGGTTTTCAGTGAACGTTGAAATAAATATTATTTTGGAAAGAGAGAATGAGAGAGAGAGAGAGAGAGAGTTAGGGGAGGGGGGTGGAGAACCAGAAGGAGAGAGTGAGAGAGAGAGAGAGTTACTTACGAGTTGGATACCTATCTGTAAAAGTAAATAGAAATATTATAAAAGGTTTGTGGTATATTTCGTACTACTAAACCCTAAAACTATCTAATAAACAAAATACCCGAACACGAAATAGTTGACATCCAACTCTTTTTGAACCTCCAATGAGTTGTCATTAGAATGCCATATATTCACACAAAAAATTAAACTTCTTTATAGACAAGAATATCTCAATATTAAAGTAATTTGTATGCTGACACATTCATGTGCCTGTTTTATAATAAAATAAAATAGCATTTACTCTGCTTAAAGTTATTAATGTAATGTCATGTGGATTTTCTTTATAGATTAACACTGCTTGCCATTGTTGTCATGTGTCATTCAAGAAAAATGACACTTGTGGTGTATGTCCTTAATGAAGAGCATTCAATTATACAGCTAGCTATAGTGGAATTCGTAAGGAAAGCTGTTAAAATATAACAAATTCACAATAGGCTATCTCTGCTCATATCTATGAAATATTCATGAAACAAATAATATATTATTTGGAATCCCTATTATTATTAAAGAAAATGCTTTAAAAGAAAAACAAATTAAACGGATGTTTAAGAGAAAATTTCTATATTCAATGTATTTTTACATTATATGTAAATCATCTTGAGGTAAAATGTTTTGATATCAAATAAAATGAAAATTTATTTCAAGATACAAAAACTTCTTGGTTTTCAATGAGAGTTGAAATGAATATTATTCTAGAAAGAGAGAGCTACTTACGAGTTGGATACCGATCTGGAAAAAAAAAAAACCCCAATATTATAAAACGTTTGAGACTTATGTTAAATTATCAACTATTGCCTACTTGTCATTTAAACAAGCCATGATCTTTAATAGAAGATTTTCCATGTTGATAAATATTATAATAATACATCTGGTGTACATACGATATTTTCTCACCACGAGCTGTTAATACATATTTACACAGACATGCTTTACTCAATTGGACTGTGAGAGATCTAGATTTTCATAGTCTGTAATATAAGACATCAACTAAAACAACGTCCATCACACCATAAATTTGAAAGCCAGCATTTGAGAATATCTTGAATATTGAGCGGTTGGAGACATTTTAACATCAACGATTAGTTTTTAAAAAGGCAAGTATTTAATTATTTATTTATATGCTGTAATCATAGCTATCTAGCTACAGCTATATTTTATAATTAATTATTTTACTTTTCCAAATATAATTCATTAGTAGAGAAAAGTAATGAAGAATGACATGATGCTGAATGAAAACAAAAGCGATATATACAAACACACACACGCCGACCACAACTAAATATGGAATGATGCGCGATGGGGCTCCGCCACAGCCCCGGCGATCAGAATGGAGAAGGCATTTCCCC